>JALAZF010000529.1:3325000-3925000 GCA_022829125.1 Lathyrus tuberosus | reverse complement strand
AGTATCAATGTATGAAGGTTTTTTTTTTAGATTGCCATGAACGCGGTTTAATATCTTTCACTAATTTGTAATTTTGTTTTGCATTTTCATTTTGAGATGGTTGTGAAAATTGTAAAAACCAACTTTGATAGTTATACATTTCTTAAAAAACTGTATATTTTTATAAATATTTTATTTTTTAAATTAAATAAATTGTATATATTTTAAAGAGTAAATTGAGAATGAAAATTGGTCAAACCAAAATCTTTTGTAACCATTATTTTTAATATCTGCACTCGGATCTCACGAACCTCCGTCTCGCAGGTAAGCACTCGGATCTCCCTATTTTGATTTTTTAGTGTGTTCTATCTCTGCCATCGTGTTGCTCGCTCCCTATAGAACTGAAGCCCTAGGCTTCTTGTTTGAATTAGGCGTTGATCTCCGATTTAATTCCATTTCTTCAGGTTTTAGGGTTTCAGATTGGGTATTTTGATTTGGATAGTTAAGAATTAGGAGATTGACAGGTGATTAGGGAAGGGGTGACGAGATGGTTTGTTCCGATGGTGGTGTTCAACGCGGCGATGCGAAATTCCGGCGAGGTTTCAAAGAAGACGAAGAGGAAGGAGAATGGCAAGAGAGAATAGGAGCAAGGTGATTCGTTACGTTTCTCATTTTCTGTTTTGTTATGAGTTTAATCATGCGCATTGGTCCTCATGCTTCCCACCGTGCACCTTCACATGTGAACCCTCGATCTGGATCAGCATTTGAACGAACGGCCTTGATGACGCCCTAACTGCAAGTGAACGATAGCATTCATGTTGGAAACACCATTTTAATTTCCCTTCAGAAACAATGAAATTCATGTTTTTTTTCTCTGACACTTATGTTAAATACTCAAACTAAGGCATTGTTGTTTGTGTTTGTGTTTGTGCTTTTTCCCCAAATTTTATCAATTGAAATTCCTTACTTTGAAAATGGAATGCAGTGTTTTCCAGAGTTATGATGATAAAAGACCTGTTATAGATGTTGTTGCCTGGCATGATGGGGAGGTCTGGAGGGCTGCCCTTGACACACAGAGTCTTGAAGATGATCCGAATTGTGGAATGCTTGCTAATTTTGTGCCTTTAACTAATTATAGGTACACTTACTTTCTGGTTTTAGTTTTGTTTTTATGAATATCTACTTTTGTTTATAGCTTTTGCAGAGATATCTCGTGAGATCGGAGAGATACTTGTGAGAACAAGATTTGGTTCTGCAATATTATCTCTAAGTTTTGATGATAACAAATGAGTATTGGCATGAATAATTTTGCACAACTAATGTTGTTACTTATGAGAACTTAGCAAACAGGTTATGCTCCTAAGAATCAGCGCATTGATTAAAGAAAGACATTTCGTCTATGCACTTAAAAGAGTTGAACGAAGACAACACAAAAGACTTTAATTCGAAAGGAAAAGAGTTTGAGTTCTGAAGATCTGAAGACGAGGGTTCTGATGGAACGAAGTCCAGATGCTGAAGCCTCACGCTCTCTGATCAAGGTTCTGAAGACCTACCCAAAGTTGACTCTCATGCTTCAATCAAATATTATCAGAAGCCTCTGAAGATATGAAGAAAGTGGATTAAGAGAACAACGTTCTGAAAGACAAGTTCTGAAGATTCTGGAAGCGTAGAGCTGATGATTCGAAGACTTGATAATCTCAAGAACTGAGCAATGTTTTCTCTTCTTACTCATGCTCACAAAAAGCCTCTAAAGTTGAGAAGCCAAGAAAACTTGCCACACTGTACAGTTGTACCACATTACAACGTTAAAATTCTTGAAGACTGTGCGAAATACAAACAAGACAATCTGACATAGACAAGACGCACAGCATGCAGAAGATTTTGTACCTGTCCTCACGCTTCTAGCACTACAACATTTATTGCATCAGGAAACACTTTTTTATGCAACAAGTGTAAATTGTTGCTTAAAAAAAGATCTGGCAACAATTTCCATTTGTTGCCAAGATATTTCTCGCAACACCTGACAAATGTTCCTTAAAATACTTATGGGAACAATAACTGATAAATGTCTCCTTAAATGTTTGTGATAACAATTTTAAATTGTTACATTATTTCTAATAAAAGGTTACATTTTTCAAATGTTGCATAAAAATTTCAAAAAAAAAAAAAATTAAACAACAACTTTTTCGCCCAACATCATAACATTTTATTTAACATTTTCTCCAAATATAAAATTTATTTAATTTAATAATAAAAATATGTATTTTATGAGATTAAGATGATAAAATTTTTCTGCAATATTCATCCAATCATATAACATTTTGCTTACTATATTTTTGTTTTTTTAATCAAAAATAGTTTATTTATTTAGAGATTAAAGATAGTGCACTGTCAGTGTAAACTAGTTTTACACTATCATCCAATAGAATTATAACATTCTGCCATGTCATATCAGTATTTTAAAATTAAACATGCGACTTGGCGGGATTCACGTCCGTGATTGGTTGACAGTGTAAAAATATTTTACACTGTCAGTGCATATTCTTTTTTCTCATTTATTTAATACTACAATAATTACGTAATAATTAAAAAACATGAAAATTTCACTATTTAACATTAAACATACAATTTTTGTTACAGTTACATTAAAAAATTAATAGTATACTGAAGTGTTTCATATAATTAGTATAGTTTTCTTTTATAAATCAAATTAATAATAATAATTAATGAATAATGGTAAAATGTAAATATTAACTAACAAAATGTCATCGATTCTCTTCTTAAGTTTTTCACAGAACACAAACAGTCTTGAAGCTCTAGTGTGTCGTAACCCTAAAAACCCCAATCGATTTCTCCCTCCCCAAATGAATTTTCTTATTTTCTCTTCATGGTACAGTTTTGATTTCGTATTTCATTTAAGTTTTCAATTTCATTTCACCATTCATAATGCAAATCGATTTTGATTTTCACCTCAAAATCCCAATTAGCTTTCACCTTCAAAACCCAGATTGATTTCATTTATCACCATCGAAATCAATTTCTAATGTCACCTCCGAAAACGATTCCCCTCATTCCTGAAATGGTTCTTATTTCTGTTTAAAGCCTATGGGATTGAAATATACATTATCCCCTAATTGTTATCCCTTGGTTCAACTCCAGCCCAACTCTGGTAAGAAAAAGAACATTTTAATTTTTTATATGAATTCCCATCATATTTTATAATGTGTTACTGTTGATTTGTAAGTTGGAATAGTGAATGTATAGTGTGATTGTTTTGTTAACAACTTTATTTGTTTGCTCTTATGTATTTAGCTAGGATTAAGCTAGTTTGAATATTAAACATAATTTTATTTTTTGTTTCAATAGATTTTGAATATTGAACTCCATGTTCAAGAATCCTTCTTATACAACTAAAAAGTATTAATAACTTAATTGTTCTTTTAACAAGTAAAATTTTATTATATAGTGTCTTTGTAAAGTTATTTATGCAGATGACTTGAAATCAATTAAGGGTAGGCGTGCCTGTGGCAAATTCAACAGGTTTCAATAATTTCTTTACAATTGTAACTATTATCTTGTTTTACTATTTTTGATTTCTTTCATCATAAAAAGGATATACTTATTTTAAGTTTAAGATATCATTAAAGATTATACTGTATTATTGTCGTAGTATAAATTTAAAACATGACTTAATTAAAAAGTAGGATGTAATTGAGTCATGACTTCATTTGTGTGTTATTTGCTTTTCCTTCCCTATAACAACGTGGCATAGACAAATATTTACATCAATATGCATTCTAAAGAGTAATTATTCTTATTTGTAAAAGACTTTATGCTACAAGTACCTTGCTGTAATTATATAATTTTTTTTATTGAAGTATAAGACTTTATGGTACAAGTACCTTATTGTAAGGTGATCCATTTTGTTCAAAGTTAAATGTTAATGACTTGTTTTTTTGTATGTTAATAACTCTATTCACTAGTGCTACATATGTATTTAAAACTTCTTTCCATCATATGACCATGTTTTTGTAATATCATATACAACTACTTTGCATCTTATGACCATGTTTTTGTAATATCATATAATTGGCAATGATTATTAACAAGTAAAATGTTACATTTGTGTTTGGTGAAATTCTAAAATTTGTGGTGAAATTGGCAATGATTATATAGTTAGTGTTGTGTTAACAAAAATTTGTGGTGAAATTGGCAATGATTATATAGTTAGTGTTGCGTTAACAAGTAAAATATAAAATGTTATACTATATTTGATTGACTAAGTAGTTTATAATTCTAAAATTCTACATTATTTATTTTTTATTTGCATCATGGATTATCAACCAAACTATTTGACTTCATTTTAATGCTGAAAGACATGTTCTCAGACTTGGATGATTCTGTTGCTAATAAGAATTCAAATTGTGGTTGTGTGTCCTATGAAGAACTATTTTTAAATATTCTTGTTCCCAAATTTACAAATTAGAAAAGATAGTATTATCAATATACTCTAAATATAACTTTTCTCCTGTGCCACATAATAGGAATTAACATGCTAAACATATGATGTTTTAATATAATCCCCTTATGTTGGAAGATCATTTTCTAGGCGTCTTCCTCATGCCTTGGTTACATTTGTGTTTGGTGATTATTTGAAATGTTGTTGGTATTTATTTTTGTGCTCTATGGCAGCAATATTTCTCTGGTTGGTGGGAGTGTTGAATGTAAGGTGAAAGAATGAGACTCCTTATATCCATCCTTAAAATGGTTTGTCAATATAACGGAAAATTACAATCTCCTATTGGTATAAACAACATACTAAAAGTAAGTTAAATCTATTGTTCTTCAAATCCTATTATATTTTCTCTATGTTATAGTAAATTATGTTTACTTAATATATTTACCAAACGTTGTTTAAAATAGTAGGAAATATTTATTTGTAATTTTTTCTAATCCCAACTTCAAGAAATGGTTGGTATTTAGTTGTAGTCACTTCAAGAAATGGTTGATATTTACTTGGAGTCACTTCAAGAAATGATGACGTAAGTGTTGAGAATGAAGTAGATGATGAATTTCAAGAGGACGACACATAGTTGATGAATTTCAAGAGGACAACAAATAGGTGATGAACATCAAGAAGACAATATATATGATGAAGAGGATGATGGAGTTGAAGATAAGTTCGACAAAGTTAAATGAGTTGGATGATGTTGTTTTAGGCTTGTACTTAAGCATTAAACTTAACTATGTATTTTGTCATTTTGTTAAACTTATACTTCTAACTATTAAACTTATAGTATTAAGTAATAGACATTTTGTTTCTATTATGTGTATTTGAGTTATTATTTGAAAATTTTATTAATACAACTTTTTCTGTTCATGTAAATTATGTTTGTTGTAATTTTGTTTCAATTGTTTAATTTATGAAAAATATGGTAAAAAATATTTTGGGTAACTTAAAAATCCATTTACCATTTGTTCTCATTATTCCACATTTAGGGAACAATTTGTAATTGTTGTCAGATATGACAACATTTAAAAAAACGTTGCCTTAGAGGAATCGAAAAAAAATGTCCCCTTTTCTTTAGTTTAGGGGACGATTTAGGAAAGTGTGGCCGAAGAGCGATAAAAAATGTTCCCTAAAACAATAGGCAACGCTCGTACAGAGGACGAGTGGGAAACGTCCTCTATTCTCTTAGGCAACGTTTTTCAGAATTCTGGCAACACTTTTCAACTGTTGTTAAAGAGGAAATTTGTTGTAGTGATAGCCGTAAGCCTACTTAGCTATCATGATTCCATCTCAACGGCTCTTTTCACTCAGCTATAAAAGGAAGCTCAAAGACTTGAAGAAAGACACATACGCGAACTCCTACAATACTTTCTAACTCTATTCTTTCTTAAGTCATTCTTGGTCTAAAAACTTGTTTACATTATCAGCTTGATAAGAAACAATTTTCTGTAAACCCATTGTATTTGAACTTAAAGTTGTATTCATTAAGAGAGTCTTAGTGATTAGATCTCTTGAGAAGTCTAGGACGTGTGTCTTAGAGGTTGTGCCTTAAGTAAGACCTGTGTGGTTGGATTACTTGAGAAGTCTAGAACGTGTGAGTTCTAGAGGTTGTTGTTAGTCACCATCTGTGTTAGCTCGTGCAGTGTACTACTTTGTTAAATAGTGGATTAAGACCTCGTTGAGAGAGGCGAAATCACCTTGGCGGGTGGACTAGATTAACTTGAGAGGTTCTCAAGTGAACTAGTATAAACATAACGTGTTTATATCTCTTTGTTTAACCAAGTTGTTTTTCTTTAGAAAAGTGGTAAAGTTTTAAAGAGAAAGTTATTTTAAAGAAACGATTTATTTTGAAAAACCAATTCAAACCCCCCTTTCTTGCGTTTTTCACACCTTCAATTGGCATCAGAGCTCCGATTCTGAGGTGATAAATGTAACACCCCACTTTCCCATTTTATAAAATATAGAAGTAATACGGAAATAATCAGAGTTTTACAACTAATGTAGGATACTACATCCATAAAACGAACAACACAACTTCTTTTACATTAATAAAATCAAACAGCGGAAAAACAATTATTTATTCAATTTACGGCCACCTTCCAACAACATCAAAATCCACCTAAAATGTGGTCCACCATAAGTTCAATAAAAGAAATGATACGTAACCAAAATAACCAATGAATAACAAATAATGAATAACAACTGATAAAAATTCCCCAAATCCCGTGTTACGTATCAGAGCGACTCTTAAGACTCGATCAGGTAACACACACTCCATGCATACTCAAGTACCTGGATTATCTGTACTTCTGAAGAAGCACAGACACAACAAACAACAGAGGGGTGAGAACTACATTCAATAAAAAACGGTGAATAATACATATTAAGGGTAGTTACTCACACAATCATATATCATAAACACACCATCACGACATACTTGTCATTTGCAATCAAACTTCATCAAACACATAATAATGCAATGTGACTCAAAACATCGACACAATGCATGTGGTACCAAAATCACCATGGTTCATTCAATCGAACCCGGATAAATCACATACGCCCCTACTTGGCAATGATTTATCTCCACCACACTCCTCGTTGGAGTTTGGGTGAATCACATACACTCCTTCTAAGCAATGATTCACCACCACCGACACACCATGAATGCATGACAACAACTATGCACATAATACACTTGTATAATAATATATATACATCTTCATGATCCTCCTGATCTCACATGAACCAATCACCAACATACACCACATGGAAAATACCCCACGCGACGTTGATTAGCTAATTACTAATTAATTCACCAAAATTACTAAATCAATTAATTTCATCACCAATTACACATTTCTCAGCTTCTGGCATCTATCCCCAACCTCTAAAACCAAAAGGAATCACTTCGAACGCGAAAACGGGAAAGAAATCGTGAAACGACAACTTATGCACTCTCGCTGGCCATACGCGTATTGCCTTGTGTCATACGCGTATTGCCCAGCTCGCTCGCCCATCCATACGCATATCCTACGCGTACAACCTCTCCTCCCGCCCTGCCATACACGTATGGCCCTACCTATTACGCGTATGGGCAGAGACCCGTTTTCCATCAAAATTCCATTCTCAGATCCAATACGCGTATTCCCTTCTCTTACGCGTTAGGCTAATCCTCCGTACGCGTACCATTACGCGTACGGGCAGAGGGTCATGCCAAAGCCTCCTTGTGGCCCTCCAATACGCGTATTGCCTCCCCCTGGGGCCAGCATTACGTGTAACACCCTTCCCTTTACGCGTAAGGCCATATCCATTACGCAAATGGCCTTTCTCTACACCAGTCTGAATTCTGCTACGGGATCCTCACTTTAACACTCCAATTCAGTCCTAAACTTGTTTCTACATCAGTTTTAGGTCTTATTCTTCATCTTACTTCTTTCACCTATCATTACTAGTCAAAATTATAGATCTTAGGTCTAATCTCGTTCTCTCAACCTGCATCAACAGATCAGCAACAACATGCTCACACCGCAGCAACAACATCAAGAGATCAAATAATTTAGAACCACAACCATTCAATTTATACATTTTTCATCACAGATTTGCCAATGCACAAACGAATCACAAAATAACATGTATTCATACGAATTCCTACGGGGTTAAGGACTCCCTACTACCCTCTCATGATTATATCACCAATATTAAACCCATTCTCCCCACTTACCTCGAATTTCCTGATCAAATTCCTGCGAAATTGATGAAGAAGGGTGCCCTAACTCTTCCTTGTTCTTCCTTCTCTAACCCTTTCTTTTCCAAAATCTGATTATAATTAACCCCTCACTAATTCTCACTAATTCCAGCTTAATGACTAAACTGCCCTTACCACTTCCCACTAGCCCATTATCCATTTAATTAATTCAGACTTTTAATCAACAAAAATAATGATAATATTAATAATAATAATAATAAAATTAGTAATAACAATAATAATAATATTAATAATAATACTAATATTCAGTTCTATACTACTATTATTGGACATGCCACCATATTAATCCTTATTATCTTATTAATACCCTTCGCACTCGACCACACACCCTTAACCAGACCAAACAATACAAAATAACACACGACGATTAAATAATTAAAATGGGGCGTTACAATAAAAAGATTGAATTTTTATCAAGCACTTAACAGTGTTCAGTACCGATCCCAGTGTGAAAAACATTGACTACACCATCACCAACAACTTTTGAAACAAATGTTATTGAAAGAGAATCTTACACTGCAAAACCTTCTATCTTTGATGGAAAAAAGTTTTATTATTGGAAAGATAGAATTGAAAGTTATTTCTTATCATTTGACCTAGATCTATGGGATCTAGTACTTGATGGATATAGTCATCCTGTAGATTCTGTAGGTAAAAAGATTGAAAGAAGTGAGTTTACAGATGCTCAGAAGAAAACTTACAAAAATCATCATAAAGCAAGAACCATTCTGTTGAACGCAATTTCTTATACCGAGTATGAGTAAATCACAAACAAAGAAACTGCAAAGTCCATCTTTGACTCTCTTCGTATGACTCACGAAGGAAATGCTCAAGTCAAGGAGACGAAGGCTCTTGCGCTAATCCAAAAATACAAAGTCTTCAAAATGGAAGATGATGAGTCAGTTGAAACCATGCTCTCAAGGTTTCAAATGCTTGTTGTCGGACTCAGAGTTCTGAACAAAGGCTATTCTACTGCTGATCATGTCAAGAAAATCATCAGAAGTCTTCCGGCCAAATGGAGACCAATGGCGATTGCCTCGAAACTTGCAAAGGACTTGAATAGTATCAGTTTTGAAGAACTTATCAGTTCTTTAAGAAGTCATGAAATAGAGCTTCAAGGAGATGAACCTCAGAAGAAAAACAAATCCATTGCACTGAAGGAGGCATATCAGGCAGAAGAAGAAATGGAAGAATCTGAAGAAGATTCAGAAGAAGATGATATATCACTCATATCAAGAAAGATAAGTCAACTCTGGAAATATAGAAGGAACAAGTTCAAAGGACCAAGGAGAAGATCTGAATCTACATCCGGTCAAAGAAGAAACTATGAAAAAGATGTTACGTGCTTTGAATGCAAAGAACCTGGACATCTCAAAATGAATGTCCAAAGGCCAAGAAAGAAAGACCTAGGAAAGCCAAAAAGGGTCTCATGGCAACCTGGGATGATTCAGAACCTGAAGATGATGCTGATGAAGGTTGGGTCAACATGGCATTCATGGAAGAAACACTACAAGAAAATTGGCAGATTGCGGCGGTTTTTTTGGCAGGTTACGATGGTTAAAACCGCCGTACTTTGCAATGCACGACGGTTGTAGCACTGTCGCAGAAACGTGTGTCGCGAGGCCGTTTCGCGACGGTTATCAAAACTGTCATACAAACCGTCGTTATCTTTCGCGACGGGTAGGGAACTGACGTAATCTACATATTACGACGATTATTAACCATCATAAATTTCCATTTAATTTTTATTTTTTTTGTTGATTATGTCGGTTCAAACAGTCGCAACTTTCTGTTCCACATGTACATCTGCAGGTAAATTTGTAAGAAATATCCTTTCCACAGGTAAATTCGCATGTAATTTATTTTTAAAATTAAAAAAAAATTGTAGAAATATGAACAGAATGGGACAAAAAATCACATATTCTTCATTCAACTAAACATATATATCATATTATATTTATACAACTCTATATTCCAACTAAAAATTAAATAAATTCTAACTATATTCATACTCTATTAATATTATTTTAAAAAAATACAGGAGTGACTACAAGCCTTTTCAATGAATCCATAGTTCTTTTCCATTTTGGAAAACCTTCAAGAATCATTGACTCTGCTTTGAGTTTCTACACAATAATTAATCAAAAAATTAGGATGGAAAAATACTATCGGCAAATAAAATGACTACTGTCAAACAATTCTATTTTGACTTTGAAGTTCCTGTATAGTAATCAATAGATTTAATTGATTATCCTTCTGGAAATAGACAAGAAGGATAATGATATTTACAAGAAAAGAAGCGAATATTGAACTTATGCCTGAATTTGATGGAAGAGCTCCTACTCCCGCCTGCTCAAGAATGGGTTGATGGAAGCGGATATTGAACTTATGCCTGGACCATAAATCCATCCAATCTGAGATGACAACAAGATAGGTTGATTAATGGACAAAAAAGGAAACTATAATCTAAGGATGGACTTTGTACAAGAAATTAACATTTAAGTTAAACCTCTTTTTCCCATTCGGTCTTCTCTTCATATCCACAGCTAATTACATGAATGGCCTCCTTGATCAGCATTGAAGGATCAGCAGTTTCAGGCACCCCTCCTCCATTCTCCATTAATGCAGATTCAATGAAAATAATAGACAAGCCAAAAGTTTTTTCAAAGCTCATCTGTGAAATCAACATTGACCTCTCGTTCTCGTCATAATCTGCAGAAAGAAAAGAAACCAGAAGAATATTACAGTTTACACTTAGAAGATTCTGCTATACGCTTCTCTAAAACTGATAGGCTAAATTAATTGTGCTTACTGTCAATCTCCCTAAGATTATAAATGTCAAACTGATAGGCATACAAATGACCATGCAAAGTATTCCCTCACATCTGCTCCTTTCCTTAAACAAACAACTATGGTTACACGTCAAACATAGAGCATAGAAAAGGCTTATATAAAGTGACGCCTCTCATTTTCAAAAAAATTAATTTCTATTTGTTCTTACATTATTGCTTTCGACAAGGCCTCTATGTGATTTTCCATGTACTGTATTCTCTTAAAACCATTAACTTGATCTTCCAACATGAAATTTGGATTGTCTTGTTGGCCATACCCTAAAATGTTTGAATTTATCAGAATCACGCATAAAATTACTCAGACTCGAAAAAAAAATATTAATAGTTATTGTTTGGTTACCGTTTTCAGTGATGAACATTGGAGTATTGTTATACCTATCTTTCACATATGTAACAGTTTTCTCCATGCCTTGTGGATAAATATTAAACCAACTAAACGGTGTCTGCAACATGGCATTAAAATGGTGAAGCTTGCGGGAAAATGTGATATCAGTATAATAAGTTTGAAGAATACTTACAGATTCTCCGATTGAGACACCGTTTTTGTCTCCACTTGTCATGTATGAACCTTCTGTTGTTGAAATACCAAATCCAGAATCACACATAGTGTATATGCAGTCTTGAACATAGAAAGATGTGTAGTAGTTTATGCCAATAAAATCTAATCCTTTCTTGAGTTTCAGTTTCTCATAGGTAGAAAATTCGGGTAAGATGCTTCCAAGAACTTTCTCCATCTCTTTGGGGTATTTTCCAAATATGATTGGGTCCAAGATCCTGTGTTTTTATGAGGCATTCATCCTTAAACTCTTACTGAATCAATAGAACAAGCAATTTATTAGTATTTAAAGGAGAATTATACGAATTGAAGGTGAATGATCTTGCTCTTTCGGTAGCCAATTTATCCACTGTAGATTTGATTATTGGTTCATACCATTCATGTGAAAGTACTATACCAATTTTTCCTCTCTGCTCAACCTGATACCATACTAACACGGACACGTAAACATTGGAAATAGTATCGGAAAATAAAAGTGATTGAATGTAGCACATGTATTAGTGTCGTGTCAGAGTCCGGTGCTAGATATATGAAACAAACAAACAACACATTACCTGGTATTTGGTTCTATAGATATCAACTGCAGATGCATGTGACAGGATAATGTTATGGGCTACAATAAAGGGAACTTTTTCGGAATCACCTTCTTTGCAGTTTACCATTGCCAGTGAGCCCGAGCAACGACTCGGAGGATATATACCTGAACGGTACCCAATACTTAACTCTGTCACCAAATGTTTTGAAACATAGGTTTGCATAAAATACAAAATCTTCCTGTGATTGGAGACTTAGCCATCCTCCATATCTGTCCTCTAGTTCTCGTGGGCTGTCATAGTGACTTAGAGTAACAAATGGTTGAATACCTTTGAGCACTAGAGCATCAAATAGTTTGTTATAGAAGTGTATACCAGCCCAATTGATTTCTCCAAATCTACCTTCTGTTTCACAAGAATCAATGTTGCAACTATAAATCTTTGTTAACTAAAACATTGTACAAAGATTTTGATAATGGAAAGAAGAAGCATACTTGGTAGAATTCTTGACCATGATATGGAGGGTCGGTAACTATTTACTTTCAAAGCTTCCAATAGATCTATATCCTCCTGTTTTTTCATTCACATTCAAATTATGAAATCTTTTTATTATGTGTAGTGTTGTGATTATGAAATTTTTTAATTGAAGAATATTCCTAGTGCAGAGACATTCTTTATGTATCAAAAAATCTATAAAGTCACGTGCATATGTGTTTCAGTGGTTTTGGAGAGGTACTAACTTAGCCATCAATACATAGAGATATCACAGAGTCTCGTAACATCAGCATGCAACAAATTCATCACACATAGCAGAAGAGGAGAATCACGATATTCACATGATACCAGAGCAAGCACAACAATAATTCAGAACCTACAGACTAACATGGAGAAGAAGAAATGGGAAAGTGTAGGAATGAGATTTGTACCCGAGTCAAGAGGTTACATCGCATGGTAATCGTCCTCTTCCTTTCAACCCTTTGCCGGATTAAATCCCTGCTTCGAAGGTACATCAATTCTTCCTTTTTCTCGCCTTGGATTTGTTAGCAATGGTAGGTTTCTTTCTGAAGATCATTAACACTGAGATTTAGGGTTGAATAAAGGTTTAGGCGTGCTTTAATTTAGGATTTGGATAGTTAGGGTTCTTTGGTGTTTGTAGGTGAAATTTTGGTTTCTGAAACGGCGAGTTGGAAAGGGAGAACTGACACGGTGAGTTGGAGAGGGAAAGCTAAACATTAGGAATTTGTAACACACCTTATTTTATTAATTTATAATTTAGATTTTATTTTATAAAATTGATAGTCTAAAATCATATATATTCTTATTTAGATTTATAATTTGATCGTTTAAATAAATTTTGATAGTTTATAAAATTTATAAATTTAGGTTTTTTGAATTTTTTTATTTATAGTTTAAAATTATATATATTTTTATCATTAAATTTTTTAATTAAAATAATAAAATAAGTATATTTTATTTATGAGTTTAAAATAATTTAAGTTTTTAATAACTTAAAGGATTTTAATAAATTTTTAAAGATTAATTTTTAAATATTATTTTATAAACTCAAGTTTACTTCAATTTTAATTTATTTTTATTAATTTAGTTTAAACTTTATTTTATTTTACTAATTTATAATATTGATTTTATTTTATAAATTTGAGTTTAATATAGTTTTGATTTTATTTTATTAATTTCAAATTTTTATTTTATAATTTAAGTTTTATTTATAATTTATAGTTTTTTTTTATTTATAGTTAAAAATAATTAAATAAAAAATTATTAATATAATATATAAAATTAATTTTTTTTACAAATTTAACGGCGGTTATCCACAACCGTCGCAATATATTTTAAAATTTAAAAAAATTTAACGGCGGTTATCCAAAACCGTCGCAACATGTTTAAATTTTTTAAAAATTTAACGACGGTTATCCAAAACCGCCGCAATATGTTTTAAATTTTTAAAAAATTTAATGGCGGTTATCCAAAACCGTCGCAATATGTTTAAATTTTTAGAAAATTTAACGACGGTTGTCTAAAACCGTCGCGGCAACCGCCGTTATTTACAAATGATGATGGTTTTAATGGAACTGTCGCAATCAATGTGTCGTAAAACACTATTTTTCTTGTAGTGAAACCAGAAGCGACTCGTCAGAGGAAGAATTATCAGACTCCGACGATGAAAGAGAGGTACTTTCCTCCTTATCACGTTCTGAACTTGAATTATGATTAACTGAACTTATAAAAAGATATCAAAACCTTCAAAGCAAATTCAAAATCTTGAAAAAGAGTTTTATAGTTTTTTCAGAAGATCTTACTAAAAACAAGAAAACTATTTCTGAACAAAATGAGAAAATATTTGTCTTGGAAAACTCAAACACTGTCCTGAAATGTAAATTATCTAAGTTAGAAGAAGAAATTGTTTCAAACTCAACTAACACTAGTGAAGAAGACAAATATGATAACGCATTTAAAAACTTTCTTGCCAAAAGCGTAGATAGAAGCAAAATGGCTTCACTAATCTATGGAGTCAGTAGAAATGGAAGTAGAGGTCTAGGATATTCAGGACCATCTCAACCATATGATGAAACCAAAAACATCAAAATAATACCTTTGTCCAAACAGTTTATTCCCTCTGGTACTAGCCTTAAGCATTCAGAACCAAAATGTTCAAACACTAGGATTACACAAACACACACACTAAAGAAATATCCTAAACACGAACACTATGCACAAACTCCACGCCGTTTTGCTAACGTAAGAAAATCTAAAGGGATCAGAACCTTTAGAAAAAATAATGTGAAAGGACCCACAAAATGGGTACCTAAAAACAAGATAATTTATGTTGCAGATATCCTTAATAGCTCCATTGAAACACCAGTCATGGTACCTGGACAGTGGGTGCTCGTGACACATGACGGGAGAAAGGCTTATGTTCCAAGATCTGAAACTTAAGCCTGGAGGTGTCGCCTGTTTCGGAGGAAATCTGAAAGGAAGAATCATTGGCTCCGGAACTGTTGGAAATGGTAAGCTTCCTTCCATTAAGAATGTTTTATTAGTAGAAGGTCTAATGCATAATCTGTTGTCAATAAGTCAACTTAGCGACAGTGGTTATGATCTCATTTTTAATCAAACGTCTTGTAAAGCTGTAAGTCAGAAGGATGGATATGTCCTATTCAACGGAAAGAGGAAAAACAACACTTACAAAATTAAATTATCTGATTTAAAACATCAAAATGTAAAATGTCTTCTCTCTGTAAACGAAGAGCAATGGGTCTGGCACAGACGTCTTGGCCATGTCAGTTTGAGAAGAATCTCTCAACTTAACAAACTTGGTCTTGTTAGACGCTTGCCAAATCTAAAATATTCGTCAGACGCTCTTTGTGAAGCATGTCAGAAAGGAAAGTTTTCAAAAACCTCCTTCAAAGCTAAAAATGTTTTTTCCACCTCTAGACCGTTGGAACTTCTTCACATTGATGTGTTTGGCCCTGTAAAAACGGCCTCTCTCAATGGTAAGAAATATGGACTAGTCATCGTTGATGACTACAGCAGATGGACATGGGTAAAATTCTTAAAACACAAGGATGAATCACATTCTATGTTTGCTTCCTTCTGCACTCAAGTACAAAATGCGAAAAATTGTAAAATAGTCAGATTCAGAAGTGATCATGGTGGAGAATTTGAAAATAAAAACTTTGAAGAACTTTTTTATTCACATGGAATATCTCACGATTTTTCTTGCCCTAGAACTCCACAACAAAATGGAGTTGTAGAAAGAAAAAATCGAACTTTACAAGAAATGGCTCGCACCATGATCCAAGAAACTGACATAGCTAAGCACTTCTGGGCAGAAGCAATTAACACAGCATGTTATATTCAAAATAGAATCTCTATAAGACATATCTTGAATAAAACTCCATATGAATTGTGGAAGAATAAATTACCCAACATTTCTTATTTTCATCCATTTGGATGTGTCTGTTTTATACTTAACACTAAAGAGAATCTTAGCAAGTTTGATTCCAAAGCACAGAAGTGTCTGTTGTTGGGATACTCTGAACGCTCGAAAGGCTACAGAGTTTACAACACATAATCAAGAATTGTGGAGGAATCTATTCATGTTAGATTCAATGACAAGCCTGACTCAGAAAAGTCAGAGCTAGTTGAGAAACTTGCAGATTTGGAAATCAGATTCTCCGAACCTAAGGAAAAGACAGATGAAGTTAAAGAACAGCAAGATCCTACACCAAAAACCACTGAAGTAACTCCAAATACCCCATCTCAACGAAAAAGAAGAATGTCCACATCCCATCCTGAGGAACTAATTCTGGGTAACAAAGATGCTCCTATCAGAACCAGATCAGCCTTTAGACCATCAGAAGAAACACTTGTAGGACTAGTATCATTGATAGAACCAGCTACAATTGAAGAAGCTCTCATGGACAAAGACTGGGTTCTGGCTATGGAAGAAGAACTTAACCAGTTCTCCAAAAATGATGTTTGGGATCTAGTTGCTAAACCTAAGAATGTTCATGTAATAGGAACCAAGTAGGCATTTAGAAACAAGCTAAATGAAAAGGGAGAAGTTGTCAGAAACAAAGCACGACTTGTTGCTCAAGGATACAGTCAACAAGAAGGAATTGACTACAACGAAACATTTGCTCCAGTTGCTAGACTTGAAGCAATACGTTTACTAATATCCTTTTCAGTAAATCATAACATCACTCTATATCAAATGGATGTTAAGAGTGCATTCTTAAATGGTTATATATCAGAAGAAGTTTATGTCAAACAACCTCCTGGTTTTGAAAATTCAAAAAAATCACTTTGTTTTTAAACTTAAAAAATCACTCTATGGTTTAAAGCAAGCTCCCAGAGCTTGGTACGATAGATTGAGTACATTTTTATTAGAAAACAATTTCACCAGAGGAAAGGTTGACACAACTCTTTTCTGCAAAACATATAAGAATGATATTCTTATTGTTCAAATCTATGTTGATGACATTATTTTTTAGTCTCCTAACTCTTCTTTATGTGAAGATTTTTCAAAGTTAATGCAGGCCGAATTTGAAATGAGCCTCATGGGAGAACTGAATTCTTCCTTAGAATTCAGATTGATCAAAGATCAGAGGCCACTTACATCCATCAAACCAAGTACACAAAAGAACTTCTGAAGAAGTTCAATATGACGGATTGCAACATTGCTAAAACACTAATGCATCCAACTTGTGTCATGGGAAAGGAAGAAACAGGAGTTAAGGTTTGTCAAAAACTGTATCTTGGTATGATAGGTTCTCTCTTATATCTAACTGCTTCTAGACCTGATATATTATTCAGTGTACATCTATGTGCTAGATTCCAATCAGATCTAAGAGAATCACATCTAACCGCTGTCAAGCGAATTCTAAGGTATCTAAAAGGAACAACTAACCTTGGCCTGATGTATAAGAAAACATCAGAGTATACTCTTTCTGGTTACTGCGATGCAGATTATGCCGGAGACAGATTAGAAAGAAAGAGCACATTGGGGAACTGTCAGTTCTTAGGAAGCAACCTAATCTCATGGTCAAGCAAGAGACAATCTACAATTGCTCTCTCAACAGTAGAAGCAGAATACATATCAGCTTCCCTATGCAGCACTCAAATGCTATGGATGAAAAATCAGCTAGAAGACTATCAGATATATGAGAGTAACATTCCTATCTTCTGTGATAATACTGCTGTTATTTGCTTAAGTAAAAATCCAATTTTGCATTCTAGGGCTAAACACATTGAAATAAAACATCATTTTATTAGGGACTATGTTCAGAAGGAAACTCTATGCTTAAAATTCATTGATACAGACCATCAGTGGGCTGACATTTTTACAAAACCCTTGGCTGAGGATAGATTTCTAATCATTCTAAAACACCTGAATATGGAGTACTGTTCAGAAAAAAAACTTTTCAGAACCTCATCTGTTTAGTCAGAAGAAAAGTATTTTCAAACCATCAGAACCTTTTTCTTAACGCATCCCAAGTTCTAATAAATATGTGACATGTCATATATTCGGAAATTTATTTTTGCATGTGATTTAAATAAAATTAAGTCACTTTAATTATTCAAATTGAACGAACAACATTTTTCTTGAGATTGACTCAACTTTATCACATTTATTCACCTATTCCCTTACGTGTCTATCCACTCAAATACTTCACAATCTCATAAATACCAGAACTTTTCACTCCATTAGAGAATAGTTAACATGTGTAACCTAGATTACCTCTAATTCTTCTTGGGAACAATCCAAAGACGTTCATTCTTCTCCCTTCGTGTTCTTCAACTCCTTAAAACATTCTATCACTCTCACTCCTCACCAAAACCCTCAAAAACCCTAAATCTCTACTCTTCCTCTAAATCACTCATCTTTTCAAAATGATGACCCCAATGCAAGAAGAAGCTGTCAAGTTCTCATAAGAATTTGAAACATTATCAAGGAGATTGTCAGCTCCCTTAACCGAGCCATCCTCAACAATATCTTTAACAAACCAAATGGTCACTTCATCTTCATCTCATTCTTCTCAAATAAACAAAGAACACATTACCCAAAGAGAAGCTTCTAACACCTGTAATCTTGTAAATCTAACTGTACTCAAGGAACTGCATGTAGATTTCCAGAATCTTGCCGAAAATGGATTTAATCTGATCAAAGAAGTAGAAGCTCAAGGATGGACCAATTTCTTTGATAGGCTCAAGGGACCGGTTTTTGAAGCACTTGTAAAAGATTTTTGGAGACAAGCTGTTTGTGACAAGATCCATGTTGTCTCCTATGTCCTGGGAAGAAAGATCGTCATCACCGAAAAATCCATTTCCGATCTTTACAACCTGGAGTTTATGAAGAACAAGAGAGTCTATGGGATGAACAGTAAATCTTCATTTATGGAAAAGAAGATCAACCCAACCATCTACGCTAACTATCAACTGAGCAAAAAGGAGTACAAGAGAGAAGATTTGCATGCACACTTAAAAATCTGGCACAAGATCATTCTTGGCTGCATCAATCCTAGGCCTTCACCACATGTTGTAGATTTCTTCAATGCCAACCAGAAATACATGCTTTACTATCTGATCACCAAAGAAAGAATGTGCCTACCCTCTATCCTATTTTGCTATCTGAGAGACATGGTAACAAAAACCATGACAACCGGTGGATACATAAATGATATACCGAGATACATCCCTTTTGGAAAAATGCTCTCAGACATTTTCTATGAAAGTGGTATAATAGACACTCTGGTTACAGAAGTCAAATACACATAAGATCTTACCACAACCCTTGCAGAACCAGTAAATGCCACAACTCTTAAGCAAATGAGAATAATCAATAAAGTAAAGGTGAATCCTTTCACCATCTCTGACGATTTAAGTAAACGAAGGGTCACTGTGTCGGGTTATCCTATCTATCACAGAAGTTACCAACTTGAAGAATTAGCTGTATACTTAGATGGAGTAAAAGCACGAGGGTATGATGTTTGTGAAATCAAGCATGAAGAAGAAGAGTGGGAGAAAACAGAGCAAACTAAGCAGACTGATCAATTGAATTCTGAACCAACTCTTATTGAGTCTCCTAAAAGGAAAAGAAAGCATGCTACCATCATCTCTAAGCCTCAGAAAAGCAAGAGGAGTAAAAGATAAAAAATCCTCGAGAATACAAGTTTATCTACTACATCAAAATCCAATCCTGGTCCATCAGTCTGTGTCAAACCATCTAACCTACAACCATCAATGTCTCATTCAGAAACCCCACAAATTCCTTCTTCATCAACAACCTTACCTATCATAAAACAAGACATACCTGTCTCACCAATGGCCTATGCTTTTCATCAGAAAATCATAACTGAATCCCTAATCCGGACTTCTGATTTTCCTTCTCCTAAAATCCATAACAATCTGGAAACACTTGAAGTATCCTCTCCTAACGATCAATAATAACCACCTGAACCGGCTGCTACTGAGATTGACTTATCTCAGCAACCACCACCTAAAACCAACTCTGATAAATCCAACCTCGCTCTGGTTATCTACAATGCTCCACCTCCAACATCCTTTGAAGAATGTACAAGTCAGTTTCATGACAAAGCACTTGAGATGTTTGCTAAGCTAAGAGCGGAACTTTGTACAAGCACAAAGCTCATGGAACTTGAGAGTGCCTGTCAAAATTTTCAAAAATGGCTGGTCATGGAACTTACAAGAATTGTAAGTTTCTTAAATACAACCATAACTACTGAACTAGCAAAGGCTAAGGAGAGAGCAGAAGCTAAAGCAAGAGTCAAAATACTCAAGTTCTTGGCTACCAAGCAGAAAGAAGCTGAAGAAAAGGCTGCTAAAGAAGCAGAAGAGCAAGCTGCTAGAAAGGCACAATAACCTGCTGAAGCTGAAAGAGCTAAAGAAAGTGCTATGATTGCTTCCACTTCTGATAATGTTATCAAGCGTCTGGGAGACGCCATTGATGAAATCAGAATTGAACAGAAGAACTTCAGAGAAAGGTTTGACAAGCAAGATACTGTCAATTAAAATCTTCAGATCATGATGAAGAAGATTTGGGACAAGATGTCCTCTGACAGCAAATAAACCTCTATTTTTTTAAGTTTTAGTTATGTGTTTTTCGCCCTTGGACTACCCTGTGTTTATCTTTTTTTTTTATTCATGACAAAAAAGGGGAGAAAGTATATGAATGTGATAATTTTGATCCTATAGTCATTCTTTGAAAAACAATGATGCTTACATGCTAACAGATAAATCTATCATCTCTATTAGATTGTTTTTCTGTGTTTTTCCTCTGTGCAGATAACTCAGAACTCTGATGATAAAGACTCAAAAGGTTAATGAAGTCAGGGGGAGCCCGAGCACGAACCTTAATCAAATCTAATACTCAGGGGGAGCACTTTATAAAAAGGATAAGTTATCCTAAAAACCTTTTTTCATGTTCTCTGTGTTATATATTTATATATCAAAATTGTGTCATCAAATACATAGTTTTATCATCATCAAAGAGGGGGAGATTGTGAGAACAAGATTTGGTTCTGCAATATTATCTCCAAGTTTTGATGATAACAAATGAGTATTGGCATGAACAATTTTGCACAACTAATGTTGTTACTATGGGAACCTAGAAAACAGGTTATGCTCCTGAGAATCAGCGCAATGATTAAAGAAAGACATTTCGTCTATGCACTTAAAAGAGCTGAACGAAGATAACATAAAAGACTTTAATTCGAAAGGAAAAGAGTATGAGTTCTGAAGATCTGAAGAAGAGGGTTCTGATGGAACGAAGTCCAGATGCTGAAGCCTCACGCTCTCTGATCAAGGTTCTGAATACCTACCCAAAGTCGACTCTCATGCTTCAATCAAATATTATCAGAAGCCTCTGAAGATATGAAGAAATTGGATTAAGAGAACAAGGTTCTGAAAGACAAGTTATGAAGATTCTGGAAGCGCGGAGCTGATGATTCGAAGACTTGATAATCTCAAGAACTGACCAATGTTTTCTCTTCTAACTCATGCTCACAAAAAGCCTCTGAAGTTGAGAAGCCAAGAAAACTTGCCACACTGTATAGCTGTACCACATTACAACGTTAAAATTCTTGAAGACTGTACGAAATACAAACAAGACAATCTGACACAGACAGGACGCACAACATGCAGAAGATTTTGTACCTGTTCTCACGCTTCTAGCCGTAAGCCTACTTAGCTATCATGATTCCATCTCAACGGCTCTTTTCACTCGGCTATAAAAGGAAGCTCAAAGACTTGAAGAAAGACACACACGTGAACTCCTACAATACTTTCTAACTCTATTCTTTCTTAAGTCATTCTTGGTCTAAAAACTTGTTTACATTATCAGCTTGATAAGAAGCAATTTTCTGTAAACCCATTGTATTTGAACTTAAAGTTGTATTCCTAAAGAGAGTCTTAGTGATTAGATCTCTTGAGAAGTCTAGGACGTGTGTCTTAGAGGTTGTGCCTTAAGTAAGACATGTGTGGTTGGATTACTTGAGAAGTCTAGAACGTGTGAGTTCTAGAGGTTGTTGTTAGTCACCAGCTGTGTTAGCTCGTGCAGTGTACTACTTTGTTGAATAGTGGATTAAGACCTCGTTGAGAGAGGCGAAATCACCTTGGCGGGTGGACTAGATTAACTTGAGAGGTTCTCAAGTGAACTAGTATAAACATAACGTGTTTATATCTCTTTGTTTAACCAAGTTGTTTTTCTTTAGAAAAGGGTTAAAGTTTTAAAGAGAAAGTTATTTTAAAGAAACGATTTATTTTGAAAAACCAATTCAAACCCCCCTTTCATGCGTTTTTCACACCTTCAATACTTAGTTTTGGCAACATATTTTCTAACCTAATAAAATTATACTTCACCCGTCACTGCATACAGACCCTGATTTGAAAACCATATAATCCTACTGATTCACAACTTGCTTTCTTGATATATTTCTTTTGAAACAAAAGCCTACCGTAAAGGTTGTAGATATGAAGATTTATATCAGTGTGAATCAGTTGCATGGAATTGGCACCTGAGTGAGTTGTTCTTGTGTTTTATTGAAATATTTATTTCTCTTGAAACAATTCAACACCGACCTTTTTATAGTATGTATATAATATATATTGAACAGATCTATTTATTTATTTTTGGTTGTACAATCATATCAAACAGTTTAGATGACATTCCACAAACCGTACTTCTCAATATATTTGGCTTCTCTACTCTGCCTATTTAGATTTCTATACTGTTGTTTATAACTGAATTAAATCACATAGATGATGTTGTTATTTCCTTAGAAAGGAACACACAACTATTTAGCACAAAGAGCTCAGTTATTACTCATATTTTTCCTAAAGGGATGTTCCTGAATTTATATAATTTGCCATTGAAGACATTTTATATGGTCTAGCTATTGAATCAATTTCCATTTTATTTCTTATAAGGTATAATCTTATACATTTAATGCTAACTATGACAGCCATTTATTTCAGGATTGAGAGGAAATATGGCGTCTTCAGCAAATTAGATGCTTGTACATTTGTTGTTAATGTCTATAATAATGGGAATGTTTTAAGTGTTGTAAAGGACTGTTCTCCCTATGCCACCCATGTTGCTGGTATATCTGTTGCTTTCCACCCAAAGGTACTGATATGTAATTTGATCTGTATATTGAAATTCTTATGAGGCATAGTATACCTATTGATACATGATTTTGTTTTTAGGAGCCTTTGTTGAATTGAGTTACACCTGGTGCACAATTAATATATTGTAAAATTGGGGATTCCCGCATAGGTTCAATGGAGACATGAACTGGTTTGATTCGGGCACTGATAGCTGCTGTGGAGGTGCATAAAATGTTTCTTTTTTATCTTCAGCTGATTATACTAGATATTCCCATTGGTGATATATGATTTTCCTCTTAAATTTGTGTTTGCTAAACTTTGTTAATGTATCGTATGAGCAAGTAAGACTTATAGGAATGACCATTCCATGATTCTTTTTCAGCATAATTGGGATGTCATTAATATGACTTATTCCATTCTTTTTCAGCATAAATGCGATCTCATTAATATGAGTTATGGTGAAGCAACTTTATTGCCCAACTATGGACGCTTTGTTGACCTTGTGAATAAGGTATTTTCTTGAGTTTTGATTTTAACTAGGAACTTATATCTTTTCCATTTTCTATTTTCTAACTATAAATGCTTTGGTTGTTTTACATCTAGGCGGTGAACAAGCATCGTCTGATATTTGTGAGCAGTGCTGGTAATAGTGGTCCAGGATTGAGCACAATTGGTGCACCTGGTGGTACATCTTCGAGTATCATCGGCGTTGGTGCATATGTTTCTCCTGCTATGGCTCCTGGTGCTCATTGTGTTGTTGAACCTCCTTCAGAGGGGCTTGAATACACTTGGTATATAATATTTGTTTTAAACCACCTATCCTTATTTTTTTTAATTCCGATTTTGCATTGTTATTATTGCATGGTTGATTGGATTATTATAGGTCTAGCCATGGGCCAACGGCTGATGGAGACCTTGGTGTCTGTATAAGTGCTCCTGGTGGTGCTGTTGCTCCTGTTCCCAAGTGGACTCTTCAACGGCGCATGCTCATGAACGGGACATCAATGGCATCACCATCAGCCTGTGGAGGAACTGCATTGGTTATAAGTGCAATGAAGGTTTTCAAGAGTCTGAATATTCGGTTAAGGAAACGTATAAGGGGTTGATGTCTCAAATAGAAAATCTGGATGATCCGGTATGTGCTAAGCTTGGCACAAAGCTGTTCCGTCGAAAGTAGCATGCTTTGTGTGGAGAATCTTCTAAAACAGAATCGCTACTAGGGATAATTTAATTAGGAGATGAGTTATTAGTAATGATTAGGGTTGGTGTTTAGGGGAATATGGAAAAGTATAGTCTGTCAATCATATTTTCTTCGAGTGCCCTGCATTTTCAAAGGTCTGGTTCGGAATATGTCGGTGGTTAAACATAGCATCGGTGTTGCACAACGATAGTTTCTCGCATCTAAACCAATTTGAAGGGCTTATAAATGGAGATCATCAAACTCATAAAAAAAGCCCAAGTCATTTGGTTCGCGTGTGTGTGGAACATTTGGAAATCGAGAAATGAGAAATTATTTAAAAACAAGAATATAGATTCAGGTAATCTGGTTGAGAAGGTTAAATTGGATGCCTGGAAGTGGTTAAAAGTTAAGTCAAAGGACTCGAATATAGACATATCCTGGTGGTTTATGAATCCTAGATCAGTTCTAGGTGTTTTAGATTATTAGAGTTAGAGATCGGGATATCACCAAATTCGTGTGAAAAGCGAGGATATTCAGAAGACGGCATTTAGGACACGGTATGGTCATTACGAATATTCCGTGATGCCATTCGGGGTTTCTAATGCGCCGGGGGTGTTTATGGAATACATGAATCGTATTTTTCATGAACAATTGGATCGTTTTGTGGTTGTGTTCATCGATGATATTTTGATTTATTCTAAGTCTCAAGAAGAGCATGAAGAGCATTTGAGAATTGTGTTGCAAATTTTGAGAGAGAAACAATTATATGCTAAGTTGTCAAAATGTGACTTTTGGTTATCCGAAGTAAGTTTTCTTGGACATGTTATCTCCGGGAGTGGTATTAGTGTTGATCCATCCAAGATTGATGCGGTGATGCAGTGGGAGACTCCTAGATCGGTTACGGAAATTCGAAGCTTTTTAGGCTTGGCGGGTTATTATCGGAGGTTTATAGAGGGATTTTCGAAGTTGGCACTTCCGTTAACGCAATTGACTTGTAAAGGAAAGGCTTTCATTTGGGATATAGATTGTGAAAAGAGTTTCATTGAGCTAAAAAGAAGGTTGACAACGGCTCCGATCTTGATTTTGCCGAATCCTAATGAACCATTTGTTGTATATTGTGATGCTTCATTGATTGGGTTAGGTGGTGTTTTGATGCAAGATGGAAAAGTTGTGGCATATGCTTCAAGACAATTGAGAGTGCATGAAAAGAATTATCCTACGCATGACTTAGAGTTAGCGGCGGTGGTGTTTGTTTTGAAAATTTGGAGGCATTACCTTGATGGTGCAAGATTTGAAGTTTTTAGTGATCACAAAAGCTTAAGATATTTATTTGATCAGAAAGAATTGAACATGAGACAACGAAGATGGTTAGAGCTTTTAAAGGATTTTGATTTTGGTTTGAATTACCATCCGGGTAAGGCGAATGTGGTAGCCGATGCCTTAAGTCGAAAGTTGTTACATATGTCCGCATTAATGATGACAGAATGGGAACTTTTGGAGGATTTCAGAGATTTGAGTTTGGTTTGTGAAATGACGCCGCGAAGTGTGAGACTTGGTATGTTACATGTTACGAATGATTTTCTTGCAACGGTTAGTGAAAAGCAAAAGTTGGATTTGAAGTTCGTTGATTTAATGATAAATGAGGATGAGGATTTCAAGGTTGATAACTTTGGAGTTTTGAGATTCCGTGGTCGTATTTGTATACCCGACGACGCGGAGTTGAAAAAGATGATTTTAGAGGAAGGACACCGAAGTAATTTAAGTATTCATCCGGGTGCGAATAAGATGTATCAAGATTTGAAGAAGATCTTTTGGTGGTCCGGTTTAAAGAGGGATGTGGCTCGATTTGTGTATGCGTGTTTGACTTGTCAAAAGTCGAAGGTGGAACATCAGAAGCCTAGTGGTTTGTTGCAACCGTTGGATATTCCGGAATGGAAATGGGATAGTATATCGATGGATTTTGTTACGGGATTGCCGAATACACAAAGAGGTCATAATGCTATTTGGGTGATTGTTGATAGGCTTACTAAATCTGCTCACTTTATTCCAATTGACATTAGTTATCCTTTGGAGAAGTTAGCCGAGATTTATGTTCGTGTGATTGTGAAGTTACATGGTGTTCCTAAGAGTATTGTATCGGATCGAGATCCGAGATTTACATCGAGATTTTGGGTAAGTTTACAAGAGGCTTTGGGTTCTAAGCTAAGATTGAGTTCGGCTTACCATCCGCAAACAGATGGTCAAACCGAGAGGACGATTCAATCGTTGGAGGATTTGTTGCGTGCTTGTGTGCTAGAGCAAGGTGGTGCTTGGGATAGTTATTTAGCGTTGATTGAGTTCACCTATAATAACAGTTTTCATTCGAGTATTGGTATGGCACCATTTGAGGCTTTGTATGGTCGGAGATGTCAAACACCTTTGTGTTGGCATGAAACTGGTGAGAGGGCGATTGTTGGACCGGAATTGGTACAAGAAACGACGGAGAAAGTGAAGTTTATTCGGGAGAAGATGAAAGCTTCTCAAAGTAGACAAAAGAGCTATCATGATAGGAGAAGGAAAGATCTTGAGTTTCAAGAAGGCGACCATGTGTTTTTGAGAGTTACACCGGTTACGGGTGTGGGTCGTGCTTTGAAGTCGAAGAAGTTGACTTCTCGTTTTATTGGTCCGTATCAGATTACGGCACGTGTTGGCGCTGTGGCTTATCGTGTGGCGTTGCCTCCGAATCTTTCGAATTTGCATGACGTTTTCCATGTTTCGCAACTTCGGAAGTATGTTCCGGATCAGTCACATATTATTCCTATGGACGAGGTAGAAGTCAGAGATAATCTTACGGTTGAAGTTTTACCGATTAAGATTTTGGATCGTGAAGTTAAGAAGCTAAGAGGCAAGGATATTGCGCTTGTGAAAGTAGCGTGGGGAGGCGCTTCGGAGGGCAATATGACTTGGGAATTAGAGAGTGGGGTGCGAGAGTCGTATCCGGAGTTGTTTGAATCAGGTAATATTTTCGAGGACGAAAATTTCAAAAGTGGGGGAGAGTTGTAACAACCCGATTTTGATATTTCCATTTTTGTGTTGATTGATTCTATTTGGTGGAGTCTTTTATTTAATTTGGGTGATAATTATGTTATTTGTGATATTGGTGTGTGAATATGTTATGTTTGCATATTATGTGATTTTACCGTTTTTGAGAGTTTGCGGGGAATATTAGATTGGAGGGTATTTTAGATATTTCACATTTAATGATAGTTAGTTAGTTAGTAGATATTTTGAGAAAATATAAAGAAATAGAAAGAAAGAAAAGTATAAGAAAGAAAAAGAATAGAAATAGAAAGTTAGAGGTGAGAAAGGGAGAAAAACAGAATTTTGAGAGAAAAAGGAGAAAAGAGAAGAGCAAAGAGAAAAGTGTGGAAAATCACCAAGATCAATCTTTCGGAGTCGATTTAATCGGGTAAGGGTGTGAAATATTGTTATCCTAACTATGTGTATGATTATGTATGTGTTTTGTGTTGATGTTTGGGTTGGTTTTCCATATGTTTCCGTTTATGCCGTATTTGACGAAATCGATAGAAACCGATGTTTTTACGGTCGAAAAGGCGTATAAATACATGTGTTGGTTGGATATATGTTTGTGAGCTGCTGTTTAAAGTTTCATGAAGTTTGGTTATGTTTCGGTTAGTTTTCGGTATGTTTCCGTTGTTGTTTCCGTTTAGGTCGAATCGTAGGAAATCGATAGAAACCGATGTTTTCACGGTTAGAATTCGAAATAAATTACGTAGTTGTATCGAGTAAGGTTAGGTCGTCGTATAGCGTGCTTTTTATTCGATTTGGTGATGTTTGAAAATTCTGGTTTTTGAAAGGTGGAAATTTAATCGAAAAATCGAACGTCGTAGAAATTTCGTTTATGCGTTCTAAATTGTTCTTATGTATTTAGTGGTTGTGCGTATATGTTTGTTTCGGTGAAAATGTTCGATTTAGTCGAGTTTCGGGCATTTCGGAAAAGTTACAGCAAGTGTGTAAATTGAGAAATCTGATTTTTGTGAAAAACAGGGCTATGAATCGATACATAACAGCTATGTATCGATACGAAATGGTTTATGTATCGATACATAACCCCTATGCATCGATACATACTGTGAAAATTGGAAAAAAACAGCATTTTCACTACAGCATGTGTCGACACATGCGTGCTATGTATCGATACATGAGGTCTTTTTGTATCGATACATAAAGCCTATGTATCGATACATACTGTGCTGAACCATAAAATTCTGGTTTGTCGGGAAACTTCGGAAATTCATATCTCTTGAACCGTAAGTCGGTTTTGACCCCCGTTTGAAGCGTTGGGAAGCTAACGAGATGTTCTTTCTAGAAAAAATAGTTTTGAGGTCTAAACCTGGTCCAATTAGAACAGTATTTTCGAACCGTTTTGTAGTGTCGGGCCTCCGGTTTATGTTTTCACGTTATTTTGAAATATACATATCTTCTTCGTTGTTTATCGGATTTAAGTGTTATTTATATCGAATCGAAGCTGTGGATGAGTACTTTTTGATGATGATGGAAAATATTATTTTTAGCCGACTTTTAACCGACTTTTCCGGTAAACCGTAAATCGAATTGTTTGGTTATTTGTGAGAACGTTCGGTTGCCGTTTGGCACAATTGATGTGAATGTATGTGGATTGTGTGTGATGAATGCATGACTATATTGTGAATATGTATGCATGTCAAGAGTGTCATGAGTCATGTTGTATGTGAAGCATTATGATTGCATTCTTGCATTGTGGGATTCTAAGATGAATCCGTTGTAACGTCGTAAGCCTTTTGAGAGGTGGGGGCGATGATTACAAACGATTGTAAGCCTTTTGAGAGGTGGGAGCAATCGGATTGTAAGCCTTTTGAGAGGTGGGAGCAATCCATAAACATTGTAAGCCTTTTGAGAGGTGGTAGCAATGGGTGAACATCGTATGCCCGACGGGGAGTTACACTAAGTAACGAGCGATGGTTCCAATAAGTTCTTCAATTGAACTTGAGATGAAATGAGTCGGTACCCGCATTGCATTTGCATAGAGTCATGAGTCGGTCTCTATGATTTGCATTGGTCATCCTTGTATTTGTGCATGGATGAATGAACATGAATATATGTGTTTATGTTGAATGATAAGCATTGTGATGACTATGCTTGGTTTTGTATATATATATATGCCTTGCGATGTATATTGAATGAGATGTGATGAATTGTGATAAGAATTGTATCGTTGTAATGATGCATTGAAGAATGAATATAATATGTATGTTTAGGTGGAATGGCAGAATGGTGAGAATGTGTTATGTGTATACTTTTGTGTTGAGATATATGATTATATGCATTGTTATTATGATAATATTTCTCACCCTTCTGCTGTTTTATGATGCTCTACGAGGCATTGCAGATTAGGTATCTGGTGGTCTTTTGTGAAGCGTGTCTTCATACCTTTTTGGTCGGTTGGCTCTGATATGTAGCACCGGGTAGCTAGGATGCTTATGTTTGATTCCTTTTTGTGATGCATTCGTGTATGTATCTTGCTGATGAATTGCGTACGTAAACATGAATGATGTTGTTGTATCATACTTGTTGATGTATATATATATAATGTATATATGTTTGATGTTATCAATGTTTATATTTTCCGCTTTTATTCTAAATATTGAGATGTGGGTGTAAGGACTGAGTTCCTACGTTGAAAGTTACCCCACTGTTGCATATCATTTTGTTGAGCAGGTGTTGTATGTTTTAATTTCAAGCATAATGTGACATGCCTTTTTATGCCGTGTTTACTATTATACTCTGATGAAAATTCCAATACGTGCCTAAATGATTTATTTGATTAATTGGGGGTATAGAAAAGGGGTGTTACAGGAAACGTTGGCTGTGATGGTTAGGCGCGCTTCTTCCCTTAATTTGTTTTCTGGATTCAAATTCAAGAAGGATGTTTCTGTTGAGCTTCTTCAATTTCCTGACGACACGCTGATTTTCTGTGATGGCGGTTATTCTAATCCGTGGGCTTTGAAGACCATCCTCCGGGGTTTCGAAATGGTTTCGGGTCTTAAAATTAATTTCTCAAAAAGCTGCATTTTTGGTATCGGTCTTGATCCTTATTTTATCAAAGCTGCAGAGTGTTTTCTTTGCTGCAAATCCGGTGTTTTTCCTTCCAAATTCCTTGGTATTCCAATAGGTGGAAACTGTAACACCCCCTTTCTATACCCCCAAATAATCACATAATTCATTTAGGCACATATATAAAAATTCGCTAGAGTACGATTAAAACATAGTATAAAAGAGGCATGTCACATCATACACTCATTTAATACATACATCACCTGCTCAAAATATTGATATGCAACATTGGGGTAACTTGCCACAGAGGAACCTTGTCCTTACACCCACATCTCAATATTTAGAATAAAAGCGGAAACATCTAAAATATTGAATAACAACCACATATATACACCAACATATATATACATCATCCAGTATGAATCACAAGCAACATCGTGTTTATATACACTAATTCATCAGCAAGATACATATGCAAATCTATCACAAAAAGATCTAACGTCCTAGCTACCCGGTGCTACATATCAGAGCCAACTGACCAACAAGGAAAATGAAGACACGCTTCACAAAAAGACCGCCAGATACCTAATCTGCAATGCCTCATAGAGCATCATAAAACAGCAGAAGGGTGAGAAATATTATCATAATAACAATGCATATAATTATGTACTACAACATAAACATATAACACATGTTCTCACCACAACTCATCATATATCACAATATAGATATATCATCAAGCATATTCATTATGCATACATTCACCATTATCATCAGTCCACATGAACACACACATACTTGTTTATTCAACAATGCATCATTATAAGATACAGTTTATATCATTTCCCATAAACATAAATATATCAATGTTTATTCATCAATGCACAAATACAAAGATGATCAATGCAACTCATTAAGACCGACTCTCGACTCTATGCAGATGCATGCGGGTACCGACTCATCACCCGAGCTCAATTGAAGAACTCAATGGAAATATCCTCTCTGCCGGGCCTACGATATTTCCCCATCGCTCATACCATCATGGCATCCGATGTTTCTGGATTGTTCACGCAGACACAATCCGATTGCCCAAACCCCACAAGGGCACACAATCATTCTGAAGATTCCCACGGAATCAAGTGTAACTCATCGCAACGATTACACTCATTGACTACGCAATGTTCAGAGGATCCTCAATGATCATTTGTGTAATCAATCACTCACACCCAACAGGGACGTGATATTACACCCGATTCTCCACGGAATCGCGACACATGAATGCATGTCATGATGTTTCTCATACAAAATGACCACATACACTCATGCAATGCACACATATTTCACAATATAGTCATGCATATACCATTAAATACACACATTGTAATTTCTTACCTTTCGGCCATAATTCATTACCACAACATGTATTTCATGCAATTTCACTTCACAACAACACGGAAGTCATACCATATCCATACCATCAACACATTGCATGATATACACTAATTACACACAATTATAACCGTAAAATTTGACAAAATAACACATTTTCCAATTTTCGACATAATTTAATCAGCTAACAATCTCAAAAACCATTTTTACAAGAAAGAACATTTCATAAGCTTTCCAACGATATAAAGAACGTCCCGATCCGAGTTACGGATCAAGAGTTATGAATTTTCAAAAGTTAAGAATTTATTGAGAAACAGCCAAATTCGCCTGGCAACTTGAGAATTCGCCTGGCCAAACCTCTTTCGCCAGCACTTCGCCTGGCCAATTCACCATTCGCCAGCACTTCGCCTGGCGAATCACCATTCGCCAGCAGTTCGTGTAACACCCCTTTTCTGTACCCCCAATTAATCAAATAAATCATTTAGGCACGTATTGGAATTTTCATCAGAGTATAATAGTAAACACGGCATAAAAAGGCATGTCACATTATGCTTGAAATTAAAACATACAACACCTGCTCAACAAAATGATATGCAACAGTGGGGTAACTTTCAACGTAGGAACTCAGTCCTTACACCCACATCTCAATATTTAGAATAAAAGCGGAAAATCTAAACATTGATAACATCAAACATATATACATTATATATATATACATCAACAAGTATGATACAACAACATCATTCATGTTTACGTACGCAATTCATCAGCAAGATACATACACGAATGCATCACAAAAAGGAATCAAACATAAGCATCCTAGCTACCCGGTGCTACATATCAGAGCCAACCGACCAAAAAGGTATGAAGACACGCTTCACAAAAGACCACCAGATACCTAATCTGCAATGCCTCGTAGAGCATCATAAAACAGCAGAAGGGTGAGAAATATTATCATAATAACAATGCATATAATCATATATCTCAACACAAAAGTATACACATAACACATTCTCACCATTCTGCCATTCCACCTAAACATACATATTATATTCATTCTTCAATGCATCATTACAACGATACAATTCTTATCACAATTCATCACATCTCATTCAATATACATCGCAAGGCATATATATATATACAAAACCAAGCATAGTCATCACAATGCTTATCATTCAACATAAACACATATATTCATGTTCATTCATCCATGCACAAATACAAGGATGACCAATGCAAATCATAGAGACCGACTCACGACTCTATGCAAATGCAATGCGGTACCGACTCATTTCATCTCAAGTTCAATTGAAGAACTTATTGGAACCATCGCTCGTTACTTAGTGTAACTCCCCGTCGGGCATACGATGTTCACCCATTGCTACCACCTCTCAAAAGGCTTACAATGTTTATGGATTGCTCCCACCTCTCAAAAGGCTTACAATCCGATTGCTCCCACCTCTCAAAAGGCTTACAATCGTTTGTAATCATCGCCCCCCACCTCTCAAAAGGCTTACGACGTTACAACGGATTCATCTTAGAATCCCACAATGCAAGAATGCAATCATAATGCTTCACATACAACATGACTCATGACACTCTTGACATGCATACATATTCACAATATAGTCATGCATTCATCACACACAATCCACATACATTCACATCAATTGTGCCAAACGGCAACCGAACGTTCTCACAAATAACCAAACAATTCGATTTACGGTTTACCGGAAAAGTCAGTTAAAAGTCGGCTAAAAATAATATTTTCCATCATCATCAAAAAGTACTCATCCACAGCTTCGATTCGATATAAATAACACTTAAATCCGATAAACAACGAAGAAGATATGTATATTTCAAAATAACGTGAAAACATAAACCGGAGGCCCGACACTACGAAACGGTTCGAAAATACTGTTCCAATTGGACCAGGTTTAGACCTCAAAACTATTTTTTCTAGAAAGAACATCTCGTTAGCTTCCCAACGCTTCAAACGGGGGTCAAAACCGACTTACGGTTCAAGAGATATGAATTTCCGAAGTTTCCCGACAAACCAGAATTTTATGGTTCAGCACAGTATGTATCGATACATAGGCTTTATGTATCGATACAAAAAGACCTCATGTATCGATACATAGCACGCATGTGTCGACACATGCTGTAGTGAAAATGCTGTTTTTTCCAATTTTCACAGTATGTATCGATGCATAGGGGTTATGTATCGATACATAAACCATTTCGTATCGATACATAGCTGTTATGTATCGATTCATAGCCCTGTTTTTCACAAAAATCAGATTTATCAATTTACACACTTGCTGTAACTTTTCCGAAATGCCCGAAACTCGACTAAATCGAACATTTTCACCGAAACAAACATATACGCACAACCACTAAATACATAAGAACAATTTAGAACGCATAAACGAAATTTCTACGACGTTCGATTTTTCGATTAAATTTCCACCTTTCAAAAACCAGAATTTTCAAACATCACCAAATCGAATAAAAAGCACGCTATACGACGACCTAACCTTACTCGATACAACTACGTAATTTATTTCGAATTCTAACCGTGAAAACATCGGTTTCTATCGATTTCCTACGATTCGACCTAAACGGAAACAACAACGGAAACATACCGAAAACTAACCGAAACATAACCAAACTTCATGAAACTTTAAACAGCAGCTCACAAACATATATCCAACCAACACATGTATTTATACGCCTTTTCGACCGTAAAAACATCGGTTTCTATCGATTTCGTCAAATACGGCATAAACGGAAACATATGGAAAACCAACCCAAACATCAACACAAAACACATACATAATCATACACATAGTTAGGATAACAATATTTCACACCCTTACCCGATTAAATCGACTCCGAAAGATTGATCTTGGTGATTTTCCACACTTTTCTCTTTGCTCTTCTCTTTTCTCCTTTTTCTCTCAAAATTCTGTTTTTCTCCCTTTCTCACCTCTAACTTTCTATTTCTATTCTTTTTCTTTCTTATACTTTTCTTTCTTTCTATTTCTTTATATTTTCTCAAAATATCTACTAACTAACTAACTATCATTAAATGTGAAATATCTAAAATACCCTCCAATCTAATATTCCCCGCAAACTCTCAAAAACGGTAAAATCACATAATATGCAAACATAACATATTCACACACCAATATCACAAATAACATAATTATCACCCAAATTAAATAAAAGACTCCACCAAATAGAATCAATCAACACAAAAATGGAAATATCAAAATCGGGCTGTTACAACTCTCCCCCACTTTTGAAATTTTCGTCCTCGAAAATATTACCTGATTCAAACAACTCCGGATACGACTCTCGCACCCCACTCTCTAATTCCCAAGTTATATTGCCCTCCGAAGCGCCTCCCCACGCTACTTTCACAAGCGCAATATCCTTGCCTCTTAGCTTCTTAACTTCACGATCCAAAATCTTAATCGGTAAAACTTCAACCGTAAGATTATCTCTGACTTCTACCTCGTCCATAGGAATAATATGTGACGGATCCGGAACATACTTCCGAAGTTGCGAAACATGGAAAACGTCATGCAAATTCGAAAGATTCGGAGGCAACGCCACACGATAAGCCACAGCGCCAACACGTGCCGTAATCTGATACGGACCAATAAAACGAGAAGTCAACTTCTTCGACTTCAAAGCACGACCCACACCCGTAACCGGTGTAACTCTCAAAAACACATGGTCGCCTTCTTGAAACTCAAGATCTTTCCTTCTCCTATCATGATAGCTCTTTTGTCTACTTTGAGAAGCTTTCATCTTCTCCCGAATAAACTTCACTTTCTCCGTCGTTTCTTGTACCAATTCCGGTCCAACAATCGCCCTCTCACCAGTTTCATGCCAACACAAAGGTGTTCGACATCTCCGACCATACAAAGCCTCAAATGGTGCCATACCAATACTCGAATGAAAACTGTTATTATAGGTGAACTCAATCAACGCTAAATAACTATCCCAAGCACCACCTTGCTCTAGCACACAAGCACGCAACAAATCCTCCAACGATTGAATCGTCCTCTCGGTTTGACCATCTGTTTGCGGATGGTAAGCCGAACTCAATCTTAGCTTAGAACCCAAAGCCTCTTGTAAACTTACCCAAAATCTCGATGTAAATCTCGGATCTCGATCCGATACAATACTCTTAGGAACACCATGTAACTTCACAATCACACGAACATAAATCTCGGCTAACTTCTCCAAAGGATAACTAATGTCAATTGGAATAAAGTGAGCAGATTTAGTAAGCCTATCAACAATCACCCAAATAGCATTATGACCTCTTTGCGTATTCGGCAATCCCGTAACAAAATCCATCGATATACTATCCCATTTCCATTCCGGAATATCCAACGGTTGCAACAAACCACTAGGCTTCTGATATTCCACCTTCGACTTTTGACAAGTCAAACACGCATACACAAATCGAGCCACATCCCTCTTTAAACCGGACCACCAAAAGATCTTCTTCAAATCTTGATACATCTTATTCGCACCCGGATGAATACTTAAATTACTTCGGTGTCCTTCCTCTAAAATCATCTTTTTCAACTCCGCGTCGTCGGGTACACAAATACGACCACGGAATCTCAAAACTCCAAAGTTATCAACCTTGAAATCCTCATCCTCATTTATCATTAAATCAACGAACTTCAAATCCAACTTTTGCTTTTCACTAACCGTTGCAAGAAAATCATTTGTAACATGTAACATACCAAGTCTCACACTTCGCGGCGTCATTTCACAAACCAAACTCAAATCTCTGAAATCCTCCAAAAGTTCCCATTCTGTCATCATTAATGCGGACATATGTAACAACTTTCGACTTAAGGTATCGGCTACCACATTCGCCTTACCCGGATGGTAATTCAAACCAAAATCAAAATCCTTTAAAAGCTCTAACCATCTTCGTTGTCTCATGTTCAATTCTTTCTGATCAAATAAATATCTTAAGCTTTTGTGATCACTAAAAACTTCAAATCTTGCACCATAAAGGTAATGCCTCCAAATTTTCAAAACAAACACCACCGCCGCTAACTCTAAGTCATGCGTAGGATAATTCTTTTCATGCACTCTCAATTGTCTTGAAGCATATGCCACAACTTTTCCATCTTGCATCAAAACACCACCTAACCCAATCAATGAAGCATCACAATATACAACAAATGGTTCATTAGGATTCGGCAAAATCAAGATCGGAGCCGTTGTCAACCTTCTTTTTAGCTCAATGAAACTCTTTTCACAATCTATATCCCAAATGAAAGCCTTTCCTTTACAAGTCAATTGCGTTAACGGAAGTGCCAACTTCGAAAATCCCTCTATAAAACTCCGATAATAACCCGCCAAGCCTAAAAAGCTTCGAATCTCCGTAACCGACCTAGGAGTCTCCCACTGCATCACCGCATCAATCTTGGATGGATCAACACTAATACCACTCCCGGAGATAACATGTCCAAGAAAACTTACTTCGGATAACCAAAAGTCACATTTTGACAACTTAGCATATAATTGTTTCTCTCTCAAAATTTGCAACACAATTCTCAAATGCTCTTCATGCTCTTCTTGAGACTTAGAATAAATCAAAATATCATCGATGAACACAACCACAAAACGATCCGACTGTTCATGAAAAATACGATTCATGTATTCCATAAACACCCCCGGCGCATTAGAAACCCCGAATGGCATCACGGAATATTCGTAATGACCATACCGTGTCCTAAATGCCGTCTTCTGAATATCCTCGCTTTTCACACGAATTTGGTGATATCCCGATCTCAAATCAATCTTGCTAAAGACACGCGCACCAACCAATTGGTCCATCAAATCATCAATCCTTGGAAGCGGATACTTGTTCTTAATTGTCACCTTGTTCAACTGTCGATAATCAATACATAACCGCATACTTCCATCCTTTTTCTTTACCAACAATACCGGAGCACCCCAAGGAGAAACACTTGGCCTTATAAATCTTTTGTCCAACAAGTCATTCAACTGCTTCTTCAATTCTATCAACTCCGATGCCGACATACGATACGGTGCCATCGAAATCGGTCTATTGCCAGGAACTAGATCAATAGAGAACTCAACTTCTCTTTCCGGCGGTACATCCGTAATATCCTCCGGAAACACTTCTGGAAAATCACACACCACTGGAAACACATCAATTCCAATCTTACTCTCCACTGACCATGATGCAAACAAACCAAACAATTGAGCTTCATCCTCTAAAAGTTTCTTCAACTCTTTAGTAGATAGAAAACTCTCATCTTCATTATCTTCCAAAGAAGGAAACCTTACCAACTTATGATAGCAATCTATATGAACTCGATTAAATTGCAACCAGTTCATACCCAAGATTACATCCAATCCCTCCAACGGCAAACACACTAAATCCATCTCAAAGTCTTTACCATAAATGGTTAAAGGACAACTTAGACAAACCAAAGAAGTAGTTACTGACCCCATTGCTGGAGTGTCAATAACCATTTTACCATCCATCAGAGACAACACAAGATTCAAACGCTTCGCGCACTCGGACGAAATAAACGAATGAGTCGCTCCCGTATTAATAACAGCAACTAAAGGTGTACTATTAATAAAGCATGTACCTTTAATCAAACGGTCTGCACTAGTGGTCTGAGTCCCCGCCAATGCAAACACCTTTCCGCCCGCTTGAGCTTGTTTCGGCTTAGTACACTTAGTACTAATGTGACCCACTTCTCCACAGTTAAAACACTTCACCATATTCCTCCTACACTCAGCAGTAGAATGCCCAATACCTCCACAGTTCGAACATCTCCCAACGGCCTTCCTACACTCAGTTGCTTTATGACCCATTCCACCACAATTGAAACACTTAATGAACCCAAAACTTCCTCCTCTAGATCTCTTATCAAAGTTTCCCTTATATTTACCCTTATCAGCGGGGGTCACATAAGGTCCACTTCTAGCTTGCTGTTTCCCTCTCCTCTCATTCACACTCTTGTAATGGGTAGAACGAGCTTTGCTATCTTCCTCGAAGATTCTACAACATTCAGTCAAATCCGAAAACCTCCTAATCCTTTGATATCCCACAGCTTGCTTAATCTCAGGACGCAAACCATTCTCATATTTAATACACTTTGAGAACTCAGCAGTAATCGCAGCATAATGAGAATGAAATTGAACCAATTCCACAAACTTAGCAGTATAGTCCACCACTGACATACCACCTTGTTTCAATTCCAGGAATTCCATCTCTTTCTTCCCTTTCACACTTTCAGGGTAATACTTCAGCAAAAACTCGGTACGAAACAATTCCCAAGTTATCTCTTCATTATCCACCTCAAGAATTTCACGCATACCGACCCACCAATCGTCGGCTTCTTCCCTCAGCATGTGAGATCCAAGTCTCACCTTATTCTCTTCCGCACAGTCCATGATTCGGAAGATTCTTTCAATCTCTTTCAGCCAAAGTTGAGCACCATCAGGATCAAATCTTCCTTTGAAGACCGGTGGTTGATTCTTCCTGAACTCTTCATTAGCACTTACATTCGGCGCACCCTGCACCGCCCTAGCCAATGCTTCCATAGCAGCAGCCATCACATTATCGTTTCTACCAGCCATATTCTGATCACTCCCAAAAATAACAACAAAGGTTACACAACAATTCAACCAACACAACAACGAGACAGACACGACTGACTCAACCTTGGCTCTGATACCACTTAATGTAACACCCCTTTTCTATACCCCCAATTAATCAAATAAATCATTTAGGCACGTATTGGAATTTTCATCAGAGTATAATAGTAAACACGGCATAAAAAGGCATGTCACATTATGCTTGAAATTAAAACATACAACACTTGCTCAACAAAATGATATGCAACAGTGGGGTAACTTTCAACGTAGGAACTCAGTCCTTACACCCACATCTCAATATTTAGAATAAAAGCGGAAAATCTAAACATTGATAACATCAAACATATATACATTATATATATATACATCAACAAGTATGATACAACAACATCATTCATGTTTACGTACGCAATTCATCAGCAAGATACATACACGAATGCATCACAAAAAGGAATCAAACATAAGCATCCTAGCTACCCGGTGCTACATATCAGAGCCAACCGACCAAAAAGGTATGAAGACACGCTTCACAAAAGACCACCAGAAACCTAATCTGCAATGCCTCGTAGAGCATCATAAAACAGCAGAAGGGTGAGAAATATTATCATAATATCAATGCATATAATCATATATCTCAACACAAAAGTATACACATAACACATTCTCACCATTCTGCCATTCCACCTAAACATACATATTATATTCATTCTTCAATGCATCATTACAACGATACAATTCTTATCACAATTCATCATATCTCATTCAATATACATCGCAAGGCATATATATATATACAAAACCAAGCATAGTCATCACAATGCTTATCATTCAACATAAACACATATATTCATGTTCATTCATCCATGCACAAATACAAGGATGACCAATGCAAATCATAGAGACCGACTCACGACTCTATGCAAATGCAATGCGGTACCGACTCATTTCATCTCAAGTTCAATTGAAGAACTTATTGGAACCATCGCTCGTTACTTAGTGTAACTCCCCGTCGGGCATACGATGTTCACCCATTGCTACCACCTCTCAAAAGGCTTACAATGTTTATGGATTGCTCCCACCTCTCAAAAGGCTTACAATCCGATTGCTCCCACCTCTCAAAAGGCTTACAATCGTTTGTAATCATCGCCCCCACCTCTCAAAAGGCTTACGACGTTACAACGGATTCATCTTAGAATCCCACAATGCAAGAATGCAATCATGATGCTTCACATACAACATGACTCATGACACTCTTGACATGCATACATATTCACAATATAGTCATGCATTCATCACACACAATCCACATACATTCACATCAATTGTGCCAAACGGCAACCAAACGTTTTCACAAATAACCAAACAATTCGATTTACGGTTTACCGGAAAAGTCGGTTAAAAGTCGGCTAAAAATAATATTTTCCATCATCATCAAAAAGTACTCATCCACAGCTTCGATTCGATATAAATAACACTTAAATCCAATAAACAACGAAGAAGATATCTATATTTCAAAATAACGTGAAAACATAAACCGGAGGCCCGACACTACGAAACGGTTCGAAAATACTGTTCCAATTGGACCAGGTTTAGACCTCAAAACTATTTTTCCTAGAAAGAATATCTCGTTAGCTTCCCAACGCTTCAAACGGGGGTCAAAACCGACTTACGGTTCAAGAGATATGAATTTCCGAAGTTTCCCGACAAACCAGAATTTTATGGTTCAGCACAGTATGTATCGATACATAGGCTTTATGTATCGATGCAAAAAGACCTCATGTATCGATACATAGCACGCATGTGTCGACACATGCTGTAGTGAAAATGCTGTTTTTTTCCAATTTTCACAGTATGTATCGATGCATAGGGGTTATGTATCGATACATAAACCATTTCGTATCGATACATAGCTGTTATGTATCGATTCATAGCCCTGTTTTTCACAAAAATCAGATTTCTCAATTTACACACTTGCTGTAACTTTTCCGAAATGCCCGAAACTCGACTAAATCGAACATTTTCACCGAAACAAACATATACGCACAACCACTAAATACATAAGAACAATTTAGAACGCATAAACGAAATTTCTACGACGTTCGATTTTTCGATTAAATTTCCACCTTTCAAAAACCAGAATTTTCAAACATCACCAAATCGAATAAAAAGCACGCTATACGACGACCTAACCTTACTCGATACAACTACGTAATTTATTTCGAATTCTAACCGTGAAAACATCGGTTTCTATCGATTTCCTACGATTCGACCTAAACGGAAACAACAACGGAAACATACCGAAAACTAACCGAAACATAACCAAACTTCATGAAACTTTAAACAGCAGCTCACAAACATATATCCAACCAACACATGTATTTATACGCCTTTTCGACCGTAAAAACATCGGTTTCTATCGATTTCGTCAAATACGGCATAACGAAAACATATGGAAACCAACCAAAACATCCACACAAAACACATACATAATCATACACAAAGTTAGGATAACAATGTTTCACACCCTTACCCGATTAAATCGACTCCGAAATATTGATCTTGGTGATTTTCCACACTTTTCTCTTTGCTCTTCTCTTTTCTCCTTTTTCTCTCAAAATTCTGTTTTTCTCCCTTTCTCACCTCTAACTTTCTATTTCTATTCTTTTTCTTTCTTATACTTTTCTTTCTTTCTATTTCTTTATATTTTCTCAAAATATCTACTAACTAACTAACTATCATTAAATGTGAAATATCTAAAATACCCTCCAATCTAATATTCCCCGCAAACTCTCAAAAACGGTAAAATCACATAATATGCAAACATAACATATTCACACACCAATATCACAAATAACATAATTATCACCCAAATTAAATAAAAGACTCCACCAAATAGAATCAATCAACACAAAAATGGAAATATCAAAATCGGGTTGTTACATTTCCACTACTAACACGAAAAGGAAAAGGGCGAGAGGGTCGCCTTGCTTTAACCCTCTGGAGACCTTGAAATCCCTAGTCGGACTTCCGTTAATTAAAACAGAAACAAAGGAGTTGCAAACGTTACCTTTTATCCATTTAATCCAATTGGGACCGAAATTCATGGCTCTAAGAACGTGAAGCAGAAACTCCCAATCGACGCAATCGTAGACTTGAGCGAAGTCAACCTTAAAGATTAAACACTTTTCCTTCTTCCTTTTTGCCAAATCAATAACTTTATTGGCAAGGAGCACACCATCCAAAAGGTTCCTGCCTGATATGAAAGCAGTCTGGGAAGGCGAAATAAGTTTAGAAATGACAGATGCAAGTCTGGAAGACATCAGCTTAGAGATAACTTTAGAAATACATCCCACAAGGCTTAAAGGTCTGAAGTCCCCGAAATCTAAAGGACTGTCCACTTTAGGGACTAAAGCCAAGAACGAGGAAGAGAACGCCTTCGGCAGGGAACCGGTATTAGAGAAATGTCCAACACAATTAGCAAAATCTGAACCCACGACTTCCCAACAGTCTTTGAAGAATATAAAAGAAAAACCATCCGGACCCGGAGATTTACAACTATCGCAATCAAACACGGCGACACGAATTTCTTCATAGGTGAAATTAGCATCCAACATAGAGCTATCTAACATACTTAATTTAAGAATATCACCAAGGTACAGTAAAGGCCTCGTAGTGTCTACCTTGTTGAACTTGATTTTGAAAAAGTCATAAGCAGCCTCTTTGATAGTGGTTGGGTCTTCAATCAAATTATCAGGCGTCCCCAGAGCAGTGATGGAATTAAGTCTGGTCCTAGCCTTTAACTTAGAGTGAAAATACCGGCTGTTGACGTCACCCTCCTTCAACCATTTCGACCTAGATTTTTGGAAAATCATACTCTCTTTAAATCTAAGACTGCTCCAAAACTTCTCTTGATCCTCACTTCTCCTTTTAGTCAAATCCTCTGGCAATCCTTCAATATTCCGTTCCAACATCTCATCAAATTGTTAAGAAACCTTATGTTATTTTCATTGGAGAAACCTTAAAAAAATAATAATAAATCATTAATATAATCTCTAAATTATCATTCCTTCTTCACTCTAGTCCATAAAATTTATAAATATAAGAAAATGTTTTAAAGTATATAAAGTTCAACAATTTAATTTTGGGTATTAAAATGTTATTAAAGGTTAAATTGATATTATAAATAAAATTGATTTTTTTGTTTATTCAACCATAGGTGTATAAATTGTTTAAAACTAGATATATTTAAAACAAAAAAATCAATTTTATTTAAAGATTAAATCTATAAGTATGATATACTTCAATGTTATTTATTATAATTATAGTAAAAAATTTAATTTTGGGTACTAAAATATTATTACAGATTAAATTTGATATTATAAATAAAATTGTTTTTTTTTTTTTCATTCAACCATTGGTGGTGAATATATAGATATAAACTAGATCTATTGAAAACCAATTTTTTTTTAATTTATAATAATGACTGAAAAGAAATAATAGATTTTAAATAAAACTATAAGTATTATATACTCCTACTTTTATGTTATTTATTATGATTATATTCAACAATTTAATTTCAGATATTAAAATGTTATTAAAGATTAAAAAGATATTATAAATAAATTGATTTTGTTCATTCAATCATTGGTGTCTATATAGATATAAGCTAGATATATTGAACACATAAGAAAAATCAATTTTATTTATAATAATGACCGAAGAGAAATCATAAATTTTAATATATTTTAAAGATTAAATCTATTAATATCTTATACCTTAATGTTATTTATTATAATTATATAGCATACAATTAAATTGAAGGAAAAGAGATAGTTTTTCTATTTGATTTATTTGAAACACCAAAATTTAGTAACCATTGACGGGTTATAAAATTATATAGGATATCATTTTTTTTTTTTTGAAAAAAACTATATAATATACCATTAAATAGAAGCAAATGAGATGGTTTTTCTATTTAATATATGATTTATTTGAGAGACAAAACATACAAACCATTTAATCCGTAAATTTAGACGGATTTTGTATATGGTTTTTAAATTGATGGTAAATTAATTAAAAAAATCTGCTATAATATATAAATATTTGTGTTCTGAAAAAAAAATTGTTTTTTATTTGTTATGGAAGGTATAAATAACCTATTTTTCATTATTTTACTTAATTTGAAAGTAAATTGATTTAATAAAAATGCAACAATAAATATTTGTGTTAAGAGAAAGATTTTATTTTGTTTTATTTTGTATGAAATGTTTAAGTAACCTATTTTTCCGTAAGGTAAAAGCAAACCTTGACATTGTATTTGTGTTGCAACCAAATTATTTAGAAAAAACCTCTTTCCTTTCGTTGAGTTTGTTACTTTATTTATTATATATATCATCACTGACTCAACCTAACCTAACCCCTCAGCCTAAACCTTCACAAATTTCTTCCAATCAATATGAAAAGGAAAAGAAAATCTCTCAAATTTTCAAAACAACAATCCCTTTATTTACCTGATGAGTGTTGGGAATTGGTCTTTAAATTCCTCAAAGACGATGGTGAAGACAATTTGAAGCTTCTCTCACTTGTCTCAAAACAGTTCCTTTCCATCACCAACCGTCTTCGATCCTCTCTCACTATCTACTATCCTTTCCATCCTAACCTTTTCCAAAGATTCACCAATCTCATATCCCTCAACCTCACCTGCTTCCACGGCGACCTCAACATGTTTCTCTCTCAAATCTCTTGTTTTCAATTGAACCTTACATCACTCGATCTCTCCAACAAACCAACTATTCCCGCCATTGGATTGAGAATTTTCTCCAAAAATATTACAACCTTGACCTCTCTAACTTGTTCCAACTTACATTCTTTCAAGACCACTGACCTCTTACTCATTGCCGATTGTTTTCCTTTACTCGAAGAACTCAACCTCAGTAATCCCGCAAAATGCCGCGGTAAATTCCTCAAAAAGCTAGAAGCTCTTACACTTTCACTTTTCAAACTCCGGAAGATTAATCTCTATGGTCATGATTATATCAATGATAAAATGATTTTCCATTTGTTTAAGAATTGCAAGCATCTAGAAGAGGCCAACCTGCTTTGCTGTTTCAAAATATCTATGGCAGGCATTGCTTTAGCTCTCTCTGAGAGACCATCATTGAGGTCTTTCTCCTTTTCCGATCCTGAAACTAGCGTTACTTCACATTTCATTGATTCGGTGCTGCGTTTGAAGAGTTTGACTTGTCTTCATTTCAGATATTTTATTATATCTGATGAGTTGCTATCCAATATTGCAAGGGAAGGTCTGCCTTTGAGGACAATTATCCTCCGAAATTGCATCGGCTATAGTTATGTTGCAATCTTTAATTTATTATCCAAGTGTCAACATATACAACATTTGAATCTTCAAAATGCTGGTTTTCTGAATGATCAACATGTTGTTGAATTGTCGTTGTTTCTTACTGATTTGGTGTCTATAAACCTTAGTGATTGTAAGAAGCTCACAAAAGCAACATTGTTTGCACTTGTTAGGAACTGTCGTACACTTGGTGAGATCAAAATGAAAGGTATTGGACGGAAGAGTATACATAATACTAATTCTTGGATAAACTCTGGTGTATACCTTCAATTAAAGTATCTCTATTTGTCTTATAATTCATGGTTAAGTGATGAAGGCATCACAGCGTTTGCTTCTATTTTCCCTAATTTGCAGCTCTTTGATTTGAAGGGTTGTCACAATATTTCTGAAGAAGGTGTCGGTCAAGTTTTAAGGAGATGTCTAAAGATTAAACATCTAAACTTAGCCCTTTGTTCAAAAGTGAAAACACTTGGAATAAATTTTGGAGTTTCTAAATTAGAGGTGTTGAACTTGTCAGCTACTGAAGTTGATGATGAAGCACTCTATGTGATCTCAAAATGTTGTTGTCAACTTTTGCAACTGAACCTTGAATGTTGTCATCATGTCACCGAGAAAGGAGTGAAACATGTGATAAATAATTGCACACACCTGAGAGAGATCAACTTGAGGCGTTGCTATAAAGTACATTCTAATGTTGTTGCGTCAATGGTATTAAGACCATCATTGAGAAAGATAACAACTCCACCTTATTGGTTTTTCAACAAGAAAGAAAGAAAACTCTTCTCGCATCACGGATGCCTTGTTTGCCAAGATTAGGAGAGTTCCCTACTGAAGCTTGAAAATATAAGATGTTTTTCTTTTCAGATTTACTTCAAAAAAAAATTAATCTTTTCTTTAGAAAGTTAATGTGTATATAATTGCTTAAGTAGTTGGGTGGTATTTTTGTTGGAATAGGAAAGATAATAATTTTGTTTAGAAGTCATATTTGATTTCTATTTTGATTCAACATGCAGATCAACCCTCTGATTTATTGCTATGGTTTGGTGTCGGTAATATTGTATTTGCAGCATTTCATTCTCATTAGTGTTTTTATTCATTTGTATTTTTATTCAAATTTTTTCCTATTTGTTCCTAGGTGTTACAATATTATGCTTGCTGCATCTATAAGTATTATGGTTGAATATTAGTACAAAATGGTTTATACACATACACACAGAATAAGAATACTAGGGTTAATGTGTATTAAGACCATCATTGAGAAAGATAACAACTCCACCTCATTGTTATTTCAGCAAGAAAAAGAGAAAACTCTTCTCGTATCATGGATGCCTTGTTTGCCAAGATTAGGAGAGTTCCCTGCTGAAACTTGAAAATATAAGACGTTTTCTTTTCAGATTTATTTCTCAAAAAATTACTTTTTTGTTTAGAAAGTTAACGTGTATATAATTGCTTAAGTAGTTGGTGGTATTTTTATTGGAATAGGAAAGATAATAATTTTGTTTAAAAGTCATATTTGATTCAACATGAAAATCAACCCTCTGTTTTATCGCTATGGTTTGGTGTTGGTAATATTGTATTTGCAGCATTTCATTCTCATTAGTGTTTCTATTCATTTGTATTTTTATTCAATTTTTTTCCAATTTGTTCCTATTTTTTCCTAGGTGTTACAATATTATGCTTGCTGCATCTATAATAGCTTGAAATAAGTATTATGGTTGAATATTAGTACAAAATGTGTCAACCTAAATCAAACTTGGCAGTTGTATATGTAACACCCCCTTCTATACCCCCAAATAATCACATATTAATCATTTAGACATATATTAATAATTTCATCAGAGTATAATTACAAAACATGGCATAAAAGAAGCATGTCACATTATACGTGAAATTAAAACAATCAACACCTGCTCAACAGAGATATGCAACAGTGGGGTAACTTGCACATAGGAACTTCGTCCTTACACCCACATCTCAATATTTAGAATAAAAGCGGAAACATCTAAATACCGAATAACATCATATATATAGATATATATATATCAAATACTATCCGTCAACACGGAATCATGTTTACATAAACAATTCAAGTCAAAATACATATACAAAATGTATCACAAATTAATCATGTAATCCTAGCTACCCGATGCTACATATCAGAGCCGACCGACCAAAAGAAATGAAGTCCTAAGCTTCACAAAATACCTTCAGCAACCTACTCTGCAATGCCTCATAGAGCATTATAAAACAGCAGAAGGGTAAGAAACATTATCATAATATCGATGCATATAATTATATATTCCAACATAAAAATACACATAACACATTTATTACCACACACACTATTACTCACAAATTCCATTATATAACATCTATCACAACCCAAGCATATCATTCATGCACATAATCACCTCTTCTCATACAATGCATACGTTTATACACAAAACATATCATTTACAATTCATTACATCCAACACCACTGCACAACAATTCCCAAAGGCTTATCATAAGCTCAATCATAAAATCAACCATTTAGCAATGCATATCAAACATGCACAATACATTTATCATAAATGTACATCTCCATTTTCCACACAAATAATCAATCATGACTTTCCACATATAACAATGCAATCATGATTCATGTAAATGCAAGAGACCGACACAACGACTCTATGCAATTGCATATGCGGTACCGACTCATCACTAGTTCACTCAGGAACTCTGCTGGAACCATCGCTCGTTACTGAGGATCACTCAAGTAACACCCCGTCGGGCCTACGATGTTCACCCGTCGCTTTAGGTCTCCACATGAGCACACGACGTTATGGATTGCTTTAGGTCCCCACATGGGCACATAACCCGATCGCTTTAGGTCCCCACCTGGGCACACGATCCGATCGCTTTAAGTCCCCACCTGGGCACACGATCATCTATAACCACCGCTTTAGGTCCTCACATAGGCACACGATGTCATAGCGGAATTCTCTTTGAATCCCTCAACACAAGAATGCAATCATTATGCTTCACATACAAAATGATTCATGGCATTCTTATAATGCATACATGTATGCAAACATTGTCATGCATTCATCTCTTACAATCACATACAATTCATCATTATGAATTATTTCACCATCTTTATTCATGCATTAGAAATCAATCCAACAATGCAATTTTCATGCCATACGGCCACCAATTATCATACATTGAACTTCACGTAAGCAATTCATTTTCACACATACATGTAATCATAAACATGCATATAAAACCAATTACAACATATCACATTCATTTGCCTTTCGGCCACACTTTATCATCACAACATGTCATCACATGCATTATCATTACACAACATCATACAAGGCATACACATTAATATCAAGGCCACATTGTATGTTACACAACCAATATACACATTTAAAACGACAAAAGTCGGTAAATGACACTATTCCCGACTTTTCGACATAATTAAATCAGCTAACAATCTCAAAACCATCCTCATAAAAAGAAACATTTTATAAGCTTTCTAATGCATCAAACCACGCCTCAAACCGAATCACCGATCAAAAGTTATGCAGAAAACAAAATTACACGAACAGCACTGTTCGCTGGGCGAACCTCCCTCGCGAGCATTCGCTAGCTCCTTCGCTAGGCGAATGTTCCAGCGAACCAACTGTTAGCTAAAAACAGACACAAAGTTCGCTAAGCGAGCACTTGGTGTAACGCCCCGATTTTGATTATTTCCCAATTAGGTGGAGTCTTTTATTTTAATTGGATGATAAATTATTTTAATTGTGAATTTGGTGTGTTAAATGTTATTTTGCCGTTTTGAGAGTTTTCGGGGAAATTAGAATGGAGAGTATTTTAGACTTTTCTCAATTAATGATAAATTAGAAATTAAGTGGAATTAGAATTTGTGAGAAAAATGAATTAATTGATTGTTTGGAAAATGAGAGAAAGAAATAGAAAAGAACGAAATAGAAAGAAAAGAGATAGAAAGGAAAAATAGAAGGAAAAAATAGTAAGAAAAGGGAATTAGAGAAAAGAAGAAGAAAAAAAGAAAGAGGAGGAAGAGAAAAGAAGAGGAAAAGAGGAAAACTAGGAAAATTCATCAAGATCAATCACAGAGCAAGTTGGAATCCGGGTAAGGGTGTGAAATGTTGTTATCTTAGCAATGTGTATGATTATGTATGATTGTATCGTTGATTTTGTTGATTTTCATGAGTTTTGGAACTAAACCCATTTGTGTAGAAAATGGTAGAAATCGATGTTTTCGCGGATAGAAATCGATATAAATTGTGTTGTATGGTCTATATGTGTGTATGAACCACTGCTAGTAATTGTTTTGCTGTTGGAAATGATTTGGGGAAGGAAATGGGAAAAATTGGAGGTGTGAAACAGTGTTCACGCAGCAGAATTTTTCTACTTCTGGTGCTGAGCGCCGGGCGAAAGGTCCTGAGCGCTGGGCGATGCGTCCTTTTCGCCGGGCGGTTCGAGAGGCGCAGAGGTGCCAAGCTTCTGCCTCTTTGAATTATTTTGGGGATTTGGTGTCTCCTGTGCTTTGCCGGGCGAAGCAGAGGCGAAGCACGTTTCGCCGGGCGGTGAGCATGCTTCGCCGGGCGGTTGTTCTGTTTTTGAAAAAATAATTTCTTTTTTTTACAAAATTCATAATTTTCGAACCGTAACTCCGATTTAGGCGTTCTTTATATCGTTGGAAAGCTATTGAGCTGTACTTTATGATTATGATGGTGTGGAAACTGTTGGCCGATTTTATTATGTCAGAAAGTCGGGAATAGTGCTATTTAGCGACTTTTACCGTTTTGATGGTGTATTTGAACGTGAATCATACAATAGTGCAATGATGTGAATGTATATAGATTGTATGTGATTGTATGAGATGAATGCATGAATATATTGTGAATATGTATGCATTTCAAGAATGTTTTGTGTCAATTTGCATGTGAGGCATCATGAAATACATTCTTGTGTTGAGCGATTCTAATGAGAATCCGTGGTAACATCGTGTGCCTATGTGAGGTGTGAACGATGGTTACGAACGATTGTGTGCCTATATGAGGTGTGAGCAATCGGATTGTGTGCCTAGGTGAGGTGTGAGCAATCAGATCGTGTGCCCGCACGTGGGGTGTGAGCGATCGGGTCGTGTGCCCAGGTGGGGTGTGAGCGATCCATAAACATTGTGTGCCCATGTGGGGTGTGAGCAATGGGTGAACATCGTAGGCCCGAAGGGGAGTTACTTTGGTAACGAGCGATGGTTCCAGCAGAAGTTCCTGAGTGAACTTGAGATGATTGAGTCGGTACCCGCATTGCATTTGCATAGAGTCGTGAGTCGGTCTCTATGATTTGCATTTACCATCTTTATAATGACGTGTTGTTGAGTAACCATAATTGTGTATTTTTATGTGGAATGATTGGGGATTGTGAAAGTATGCATGATGAATATGCTTGGTTGATATGTAGAAATACATTGTGATGTATATGGAGGAAATTGTGATGGATTGTGGTGAGAATGTGGAATATGTGTATTTTTATGTTTATATATATAATTATATACATTGTTATTATGATAATATTTCTCACCCTTCTGCTGTTTTATAATGCTCTATGAGGCATTGCAGAGTAGGTATGCTGGTGGTCTTTTAGTGGAGCGTGTCTTCATTCTTTTGGTCGGTCGGCTCTGATATGTAGCACCGGGTAGCTAGGATGGCTGTTATTCTTTTGTGATACATTTGTACATGTATCTTGTGGATAAATGTTGATGTAAACATGAATTATGTTGGTGAAGTATATATCTCTGTATATATATATGTTTGAATGTGGTTCAATGTTTAGATTTTCCGCTTTTATTCTAAATATTGAAATGTGGGTGTAAGGACAAAGTTCCTCTGTTGCAAAGTTACCCCACTGTTGCATATCAATGTGATGAGCAGGTGTTGTATGTTTTAATTTCATAATTGATGTGACATACCTCTTTTATACCATGTTTATAATTATACTCTGACGAAATTTTAATATGTGCCTAAATGATTATTTGATTATTTAGGGGTATAGAAAGGGGGTGTTACATTAAGTGGTATCAAAGCCAGAGTTGAGTCAGTTGTGTCTGTCTTGTCGTCGTATTGTTTGAATTGTTGTTTAAATTTGTTGTTATTTTTGGGAATGATTAGAATATGGCTGGTAGAAACGACAATGCGATGGCTGCTGCTTTGGAAGCAATGGCTAGGGCGGTGCAAGGTGCGCCGAATGTGAATGCTAACGACGAGTTCAGGAAGAATCAACCACCGGTTTTCAAAGGAAGATTTGATCCCGATGGTGCTCAACTTTGGTTGAAAGAGATTGAAAGGCTCTTCAGAGTGATGGATTGTGTGGAAGAGAATAAAGTGAGGCTTGGGTCTCACATGCTGAAGGAAGAAGCCGACGATTGGTGGGTCGGTATGCGTCAAATTCTTGAGGTGGATGATGAAGAGGTAACTTGGGATTTATTTCGTACTGAGTTCTTAAGGAAGTATTACCCTGAAAGTGTGAAAAGGAAGAAGGAGATGGAGTTCCTTGAATTGAAACAAGGTAGTATGTCCGTGGTGGACTATACTGCTAAGTTCGTGGAGTTGGTTCAATTCCATCCTCACTATGCTGCAATCACTGCTGAGTTCTCAAAGTGTATTAAATATGAGAATGGTTTGCGTCCTGAGATTAAACAGGCTGTGGGATATCAAAGGATAAGAAGGTTTTCGGATTTGACGGAATGTTGTAGAATCTTCGAAGAAGATAGCCGGGCTCGTTCTACACATTACAAAAGTTTGAATGAGAGGAAGGGAAAGCAACAAGTTAGAAGTGGACCTTATGTGACACCTGTTGATAAGGGCAAGCATAGGGGAAACTTTGAGAAGAGATCTGGAGGAGGAGGTTCGGGTCCCATTAGGTTTTACAAATGTGGTGAACTGGGACATAAATCATTTGAGTGTAGGAAGCCAGTGGTGAAATGTTCTAATTGTGGAGGTACTGGGCATGCTGCTACAGATTGTAGAAGGAATATGGTGAAGTGCTATAATTGTGGAGAAGTTGGTCACATTAGTACTAAGTGTACTAAACCGAAACAAGCTCAAGCGGGCGGAAAGGTGTTTGCATTGGCAGGGACTCAAACTACTAGTGCAGACCATTTGATTAAAGGTACATGCTTTATTAATAGTACGCCTTTAGTTGCTATTATTGATACGGGAGCGACTCATTCGTTTGTTTCGTCTGAGTGCGCGAAGCGTTTGAATCTTGTGTTGTCTCTGATGGATGGTAAGATGGTTATTGATACTCCAGCAATGGGGTCAGTAACTACTTCGTTGGTTTGTTTAAGTTGTCCTTTGACCATTTATGGTAAAGACTTCGAGATGGATTTAGTGTGTTTGCCGTTGGAAGGTTTAGACGTAATCTTGGGTATGAACTGGTTGCGATTTAATCGGGTTCATATAGATTGCTATCACAAGTTAGTAAGGTTTCCTTCTTTGGAAGATGATGAATTTGAGAGTTTCCTCTCCACTAAAGAGTTGAAGAAACTTTTAGCGGACGAAGCTCAATTGTTTGGTTTGTTTGCATCATTGTCGGTGGAGAGTAAAGTTGAACTGGATGTGTTCCCAGTGGTGTGTGAATTTCCAGAAGTGTTTCCGGAGGATATCACGGATGTACTGCCGGAGAGAGAAGTTGAGTTTTCTATTGATCTAGTTCCGGGTACGAGACCGATTTCGATGGCACCGTATCGTATGTCGGCATCGGAGTTGGTAGAATTAAAGAGGCAATTGAATGACTTGTTGGACAAGAGATTTGTAAGGCCAAGTGTTTCTCCGTGGGGTGCTCCGGTATTGTTGGTAAAGAAAAAGGATGGAAGTATGCGGTTGTGCATTGATTATCGACAATTGAACAAGGTGACAATTAAGAACAAGTATCCGCTTCCAAGGATCGATGATTTGATGGACCAATTGGTTGGTGCGCGTGTTTTTAGCAAGATTGATTTGAGATCGGGATATCACCAGATTCGTGTGAAAGAAGAGGATATTCAAAAGACGGCCTTTAGGACACGGTATGGCCATTACGAATATTCCGTGATGCCATTCGGGGTTTCTAACGCGCCGGGTGTGTTTATGGAATACATGAATCGTATTTTTCATGAACAGTTGGATCGTTTTGTGGTTGTGTTCATCGATGATATTTTGATTTACTCTAAGTCTCAGGAGGAGCATGAAGAGCATTTGAGAATTGTGTTGCAAATTTTGAAAGAGAAACGATTGTATGCTAAGTTGTCGAAATGTGAGTTTTGGTTATCGGAAGTAAGTTTTCTTGGACATGTTATTTCCGGTAGTGGTATTAGTGTTGATCCATCCAAGATTGATGCGGTGATGCAATGGGAGGCTCCTAGATCGGTTACGGAGATTCGAAGCTTTTTAGGCCTGGCAGGTTATTATCGGAGGTTTATTGAGGGATTTTCAAAGTTGGCACTTCCGTTAACGCAATTGACTTGTAAGGAAAAGACTTTCATTTGGGATATTCATTGTGAAGAGAGTTTCAATGAGTTAAAAAGAAGATTGACAACGGCTCCGATCTTGATTTTGCCAAATCCTACGGAACCATTTGTTGTGTATTGTGATGCTTCATTGGTTGGTTTAGGTGGTGTTTTGATGCAAGATGGAAAAGTTGTGGCGTATGCTTCAAGACAATTGAGAGTACATGAAAATAATTATCCTACGCATGACTTGGAGTTGGCGGCCGTGGTGTTCGTTTTGAAAATTTGGAGGCATTATCTTTATGGAGCGAGATTTGAAGTTTTTAGCGATCACAAGAGCTTGAAATATTTATTTGATCAAAAAGAATTGAACATGAGACAAAGAAGGTGGTTAGAGCTTTTGAAGGATTATGATTTTGGATTGAATTACCATCCGGGTAAGGCAAACGTGGTGGCCGATGCTTTGAGTCGGAAGTCGTTACATATGTCCTCATTGATGGTGAGAGAATGGGAACTTTTGGAGAATTTTAGAGACTTGAGTTTGGTTTGTGAAATGACGCCGAGAAGTGTGAGACTTGGTATGCTACATGTTACAAATGATTTTCTTGCAACCGTGTGTAAAAAGCAAAAGTTGGACTTGAAGTTTGTTGATTTGATAATGAATGAAAATGAGGATTTCAAGGTTGATAACTTTGGAGTTTTGAGATTCCGTGGTCGTATCTGTATTCCCGATGATGCGGAGTTGAAAAAGATGATATTGGAAGAAGGGCACCGAAGTAACTTAAGTATTCATCCGGGAGCGAATAAAATGTATCAAGATTTGAAGAAAATCTTTTGGTGGTCCGGGTTAAAGAGAGATGTGGCTCAATTTGTATATGCGTGCTTAACTTGTCAAAAGTCGAAGGTAGAACATCAAAAACCTAGTGGATTTTTGCAACCATTGGATATTCCGGAGTGGAAATGGGATAGTATATCGATGGATTTTGTTACGGGATTGCCGAATACGCAAAGAGGTCATAATGCTATTTGGGTAATTGTTGATAGGCTTACTAAATCTGCTCACTTCATTCCAATTGACATTAGTTATCCTTTGGAGAGGTTAGCCGAGATTTATGTTCTTGTGGTTGTGAAGTTGCATGGGGTTCCTAAGAGTATTGTATCGGATAGAGATCCTAGATTCACATCGAGGTTTTGGGAGAGTCTACAAAAGGCTTTGGGTTCTAAGCTAAGATTGAGTTCGGCTTATCATCCGCAAACGGATGGTCAAACCGAGAGGACCATTCAATCGTTGGAGGATTTATTGCGTGCTTGTGTGCTCGAGCAAGGTGGTGCTTGGGATAATTATTTGGCGTTGATTGAATTCACCTACAATAACAGTTTTCATTCAAGTATAGGTATGGCACCGTTCGAGGCTTTGTATGGTCGTAGATGTCGAACACCTTTGTGTTGGCATGAAACGGGTGAGAGGGCGATAGTTGGACCGGAGATGGTACAACAAACGACGGAGAAAGTGAAGTTTATCCGTGAGAAGATGAAAGCTTCTCAGAGTAGACAAAAGAGTTATCATGACAAGAGAAGAAAAGATCTTGAGTTTCAGGAAGGCGACCATGTATTTTTTAGAGTTACGCCAATTACGGGTGTGGGTCGTGCTTTGAAGTCAAAGAAGTTGACTTCTCGTTTTATTGGTCCGTATCAGATTTCCGCACGAGTTGGTGTTGTGGCTTACCATGTGGCGTTGCCTCCGAACCTTTCCAATTTGCATGATGTATTCCATGTTTCGCAACTTCGGAAGTGTGTTCCGGATCCGTCACATGTTATTCCTATGGACGAGGTTGAAGTGAGAGATAACCTTACGGTGGAGGCTTTACCGATTAGGATTATGGATCGTGAAGTTAAGAAGCTCAGAGGCAAGGATATTGCGCTTGTAAAGGTAGCATGGGGAGGCACTGCGGAAGGCAATATGACTTGGGAACTAGAGAGTGGGATGCGAGAGTCGTATCCGGAGTTGTTTGATTCAGGTACTATTTTCGAGGACGAAAATTTCTAAAGTGGGGGAGAGTTGTAACGCCCCGATTTTGATTATTTCCCAATTAGGTGGAGTCTTTTATTTTAATTGGATGATAAATTATTTTAATTGTGAATTTGGTGTGTTAAATGTTATTTTGCCGTTTTGAGAGTTTTCGGGGAAATTAGAATGAAGAGTATTTTAGACTTTTCTCAATTAATGATAAATTAGAAATTAAGTGGAATTAGAATTTGTGAGAAAAATGAATTAATTGATTGTTTGGAAAATGAGAGAAAGAAATAGAGAAGAAAGAAATAGAAAGAAAAGAGATAGAAAGGAAAAATAGAAGGAAAAAATAGTAAGAAAAGGGAATTAGAGAAAAGAAGAAGAAAAAAAGAAAGAGGAGGAAGAGAAAAGAAGAGGAAAAGAGGAAAACTAGGAAAATTCATCAAGATCAATCACAGAGCAAGTTGGAATCCGGGTAAGGGTGTGAAATGTTGTTATCTTAGCAATGTGTATGATTATGTATGATTGTATCGTTGATTTTGTTGATTTTCATGAGTTTTGGAACTAAACCCATTTGTGTAGAAAATGGTAGAAATCGATGTTTTCGCGGATAGAAATCGATATAAATTGTGTTGTATGGTCTATATGTGTGTATGAACCACTGCTAGTAATTGTTTTGCTGTTGGAAATGATTTGGGGAAGGAAATGGGAAAAATTGGAGGTGTGAAACAGTGTTCACGCAGCAGAATTTTTCTGCTTCTGGTGCTGAGCGCCGGGCGAAAGGTCCTGAGCGCCGGGCGATGCGTCCTTTTCGCCGGGCGGTTCGAGAGGCGCAGAGGTGCCAAGCTTCTGCCTCTTTGAATTATTTTGGTGATTTGGTGTCGCCTGTGCTTCGCCGGGCGAAGCAGAGGCGAAGCTCGTTTCGCCGGGCGGTGAGCATGCTTCGCCGGGCGGTTGTTCTGTTTTTGAAAAAATAATTTCTTTTTTTTACAAAATTCATAATTTTCGAACCGTAACTCCGATTTAGGCGTTCTTTATATCGTTGGAAAGCTATTGAGCTGTACTTTATGATTATGATGGTGTGGAAACTGTTGGCCGATTTTATTATGTCGGAAAGTCGGGAATAGTGCTATTTAGAGACTTTTACCGTTTTGATGGTGTATTTGAACGTGAATCATACAATAGTGCATTGATGTGAATGTATATAGATTGTATGTGATTGTATGAGATGAATGCATGAATATATTGTGAATATGTATGCATTTCAAGAATGTTTTGTGTCAATTTGCATGTGAGGCATCATGAAATACATTCTTGTGTTGAGCGATTCTAATGAGAATCCGTGGTAACATCGTGTGCCTATGTGAGGTGTGAACGATGGTTACGAACGATTGTGTGCCTATATGAGGTGTGAGCAATCGGATTGTGTGCCTAGGTGAGGTGTGAGCAATCAGATCGTGTGCCCGCACGTGGGGTGTGAGCGATCGGGTCGTGTGCCCAGGTGGGGTGTGAGCGATCCATAAACATTGTGTGCCCATGTGGGGTGTGAGCAATGGGTGAACATCGTAGGCCCGACGGGGAGTTACTTTGGTAACGAGCGATGGTTCCAGCAGAAGTTCCTGAGTGAACTTGAGATGATTGAGTCGGTACCGCATTGCATTTGCATAGAGTCGTGAGTCGGTCTCTATGATTTGCATTTACCATCTTTATAATGATGTGTTGTTGAGTAACCATAATTGTGTATGTTTATGTGGAATGATTGGGGATTGTGAAAGTATGCATGATGAATATGCTTAGTTGATATGTAGAAATACATTGTGATGTATATGGAGGAAATTGTGATGGATTGTGGTGAGAATGTGGAATATGTGTATTTTTATGTTTATATATATAATTATATACATTGTTATTATGATAATATTTCTCACCCTTCTGCTGTTTTATAATGCTCTATGAGGCATTGCAGAGTAGGTATGCTGGTGGTCTTTTAGTGGAGCGTGTCTTCATTCTTTTGGTCGGTCGGCTCTTATATGTAGCACCGGGTAGCTAGGATGGCTGTTATTCTTTTGTGATACATTTGTACATGTATCTTGTGGATAAATGTTGATGTAAACATGAATTATGTTGGTGAAGTATATATCTCTGTATATATATATGTTTGAATGTGGTTCAATGTTTAGATTTTCCGCTTTTATTCTAAATATTGAAATGTGGGTGTAAGGACAAAGTTCCTCTGTTGCAAAGTTACCCCACTGTTGCATATCAATGTGATGAGCAGGTGTTGTATGTTTTAATTTCATAATTGATGTGACATACCTCTTTTATACCATGTTTATAATTATACTCTGACGAAATTTTAATATGTGCCTAAATGATTATTTGATTATTTGGGGGTATAGAAAGGGGGTGTTACATTAAGTGGTATCAGAGCCAGAGTTGAGTCAGTTGTGTCTGTCTTGTCGTCGTATTGTTTGAATTGTTGTTTAACTTTGTTGTTATTTTTGGGAATGATTAGAATATGGCTGGTAGAAACGACAATGCGATGGCTGCTGCTTTGGAAGCAATGGCTAGGGCGGTGCAAGGTGCGCCGAATGTGAATGCTAACGACGAGTTCAGGAAGAATCAACCACCGGTTTTCAAAGGAAGATTTGATCCCGATGGTGCTCAACTTTGGTTGAAAGAGATTGAAAGGATCTTCAGAGTGATGGACTGTGTGGAAGAGAATAAAGTGAGGCTTGGGTCTCACATGCTGAAGGAAGAAGCCGACGATTGGTGGGTCGGTATGCGTCAAATTCTTGAGGTGGATGATGAAGAGGTAACTTGGGATTTATTTCGTACTGAGTTCTTAAGGAAGTATTACCCTGAAAGTGTGAAAAGGAAGAAGGAGATGGAGTTCCTTGAATTGAAACAAGGTAGTATGTCCGTCGTGGACTATACTGCTAAGTTCGTGGAGTTGGTTCAATTCCATCCTCACTATGCTGCAATCACTGCTGAGTTCTCAAAGTGTATTAAATATGAGAATGGTTTGCGTCCTGAGATTAAACAGGCTGTGGGATATCAAAGGATAAGAAGGTTTTCGGATTTGACGGAATGTTGTAGAATCTTCGAAGAAGATAGCCGGGCTCGTTCTACACATTACAAAAGTTTGAATGAGAGGAAGGGAAAGCAACAAGTTAGAAGTGGACCTTATGTGACACCTGTTGATAAGGGCAAGCATAGGGGAAACTTTGAGAAGAGATCTGGAGGAGGAGGTTCGGGTCCCATTAGGTGTTACAAATGTGGTGAACTGGGACATAAATCATTTGAGTGTAGGAAGCCAGTGGTGAAATGTTCTAATTGTGGAGGTACTGGGCATGCTGCTACAGATTGTAGAAGGAATATGGTGAAGTGCTATAATTGTGGAGAAGTTGGTCACATTAGTACTAAGTGTACTAAACCGAAACAAGCTCAAGCGGGCGGAAAGGTGTTTGCATTGGCAGGGACTCAAACTACTAGTGCAGACCGTTTGATTAAAGGTACATGCTTTATTAATAGTACGCCTTTAGTTGCTATTATTGATACGGGAGCGACTCATTCGTTTGTTTCGTCTGAGTGCGCGAAGCGTTTGAATCTTGTGTTGTCTCTGATGGATGGTAAGATGGTTATTGATACTCCAGCAATGGGGTCAGTAACTACTTCGTTGGTTTGTTTAAGTTGTCCTTTGACCATTTATGGTAAAGACTTCGAGATGGATTTAGTGTGTTTGCCGTTGGAAGGTTTAGACGTAATCTTGGGTATGAACTGGTTGCGATTTAATCGGGTTCATATAGATTGCTATCACAAGTTAGTAAGGTTTCCTTCTTTGGAAGATGATGAATTTGAGAGTTTCCTCTCCACTAAAGAGTTGAAGAAACTTTTAGCGGACGAAGCTTAATTGTTTGGTTTGTTTGCATCATTGTCGGTGGAGAGTAAAGTTGAACTGGATGTGTTCCCAGTGGTGTGTGAATTTCCAGAAGTGTTTTCGGAGGATATCACGGATGTACCGTCGGAGAGAGAAGTTGAGTTTTCTATTGATCTAGTTCCGGGTACGAGACCGATTTCGATGGCACCGTATCGTATGTCGGCATCGGAGTTGGTAGAATTAAAGAGGCAATTGAATGACTTGTTGGACAAGAGATTTGTAAGGCCAAGTGTTTCTCCGTGGGGTGCTCCGGTATTGTTGGTAAAGAAAAAGGATGGAAGTATGCGGTTGTGCATTGATTATCGACAATTGAACAAGGTGACAATTAAGAACAAGTATCCGCTTCCAAGGATCGATGATTTGATGGACCAATTGGTTGGTGCGCGTGTTTTTAGCAAGATTGATTTGAGATCGGGATATCACCAGATTCGTGTGAAAGAAGAGGATATTCAAAAGACGGCCTTTAGGACACGGTATGGCCATTACGAATATTCCGTGATGCCATTCGGGGTTTCTAACGCGCCGAGTGTGTTTATGGAATACATGAATCGTATTTTTCATGAACAGTTGGATCGTTTTGTGGTTGTGTTCATCGATGATATTTTGATTTACTCTAAGTCTCAGGAGGAGCATGAAGAGCATTTGAGAATTGTGTTGCAAATTTTGAAAGAGAAACGATTGTATGCTAAGTTGTCGAAATGTGAGTTTTGGTTATCGGAAGTAAGTTTTCTTGGACATGTTATTTCCGGTAGTGGTATTAGTGTTGATCCATCCAAGATTGATGCGGTGATGCAATGGGCGGCTCCTAGATCGGTTACGGAGATTCGAAGCTTTTTAGGCCTGGCAGGTTATTATCGGAGGTTTATTGAGGGATTTTCAAGGTTGGCACTTCCGTTAACGCAATTGACTTGTAAGGAAAAGACTTTCATTTGGGATATTCATTGTGAAGAGAGTTTCAATGAGTTAAAAAGAAGATTGACAACGGCTCCGATCTTGATTTTGCCAAATCCTACGAAACCATTTGTTGTGTATTGTGATGCTTCATTGGTTGGTTTAGGTGGTGTTTTGATGCAAGATGGAAAAGTTGTGGCGTATGCTTCAAGACAATTGAGAGTACATGAAAAGAATTATCCTACGCATGACTTGGAGTTGGCGGCCGTGGTGTTCTTTTTGAAAATTTGGAGGCATTATCTTTATGGAGCAAGATTTGAAGTTTTTAGCGATCACAAGAGCTTGAAATATTTATTTGATCAAAAAGAATTGAACATGAGACAAAGAAGGTGGTTAGAGCTTTTGAAGGATTATGATTTTGGATTGAATTACCATCCGGGTAAGGCAAACGTGGTGGCCGATGCTTTGAGTCGGAAGTCGTTACATATGTCCTCATTGATGGTGAGAGAATGGGAACTTTTGGAGAATTTTAGAGACTTGAGTTTGGTTTGTGAAATGACGTCGAGAAGTGTGAGACTTGGTATGCTACATGTTACAAATGATTTTCTTGCAACCGTGTGTAAAAAGCAAAAGTTGGACTTGAAGTTTGTTGATTTGATAATGAATGAAAATGAGGATTTCAAGGTTGATAACTTTGGAGTTTTGAGATTCCGTGGTCGTATCTGTATTCTCGATGATGCGGAGTTGAAAAAGATGATATTGGAAGAAGGGCACCGAAGTAACTTAAGTATTCATCCGGGAGCGAATAAAATGTATCAAGATTTGAAGAAAATCTTTTGGTGGTCTGGGTTAAAGAGAGATGTGGCTCAATTTGTATATGCGTGCTTAACTTGTCAAAAGTCGAAGGTAGAACATCAAAAACCTAGTGGATTTTTGCAACCGTTGGATATTCCGGAGTGGAAATGGGATAGTATATCGATGGATTTTGTTACGGGATTGCCGAATACGCAAAGAGGTCATAATGCTATTTGGGTAATTGTTGATAGGCTTACTAAATCTGCTCACTTCATTCCAATTGACATCAGTTATCCTTTGGAGAGGTTAGCCGAGATTTATGTTCTTGTGGTTGTGAAGTTGCATGGGGTTCCTAAGAGTATTGTATCGGATAGAGATCCTAGATTCACATCGAGGTTTTGGGAGAGTCTACAAAAGGCTTTGGGTTCTAAGCTAAGATTGAGTTCGGCTTATCATCCGCAAACGGATGGTCAAACCGAGAGGACCATTCAATCGTTGGAGGATTTATTGCGTGCTTGTGTGCTCGAGCAAGGTGGTGCTTGGGATAATTATTTGGCGTTGATTGAATTCACCTACAATAACAGTTTTCATTCAAGTATAGGTATGGCACCGTTCGAGGCTTTGTATGGTCGTAGATGTCGAACACCTTTGTGTTGGCATGAAACGGGTGAGAGGGCGATAGTTGGACCGGAGATGGTACAACAAACGACGGAGAAAGTGAAGTTTATCCGTGAGAAGATGAAAGCTTCTCAGAGTAGACAAAAGAGTTATCATGACAAGAGAAGAAAAGATCTTGAGTTTCAGGAAGGCGACCATGTATTTTTGAGAGTTACGCCAATTACGGGTGTGGGTCGTGCTTTGAAGTCAAAGAAGTTGACTTCTCGTTTTATTGGTCCGTATCAGATTTCCGCACGAGTTGGTGCTGTGGCTTACCGTGTGGCGTTGCCTCCGAACCTTTCCAATTTGCATGATGTATTCCTTGTTTCGCAACTTCGGAAGTATGTTCCGGATCCGTCACATGTTATTCCTATGGACGAGGTTGAAGTGAGAGATAACCTTACGGTGGAGGCTTTACCGATTAGGATTATGGATCGTGAAGTTAAGAAGCTCAGAGGCAAGGATATTGCGCTTGTAAAGGTAGCGTGGGGAGGCGCTGCGGAAGGCAATATGACTTGGGAACTAGAGAGTGGGATGCGAGAGTCGTATCCGGAGTTGTTTGTTTCAGGTACTATTTTCGAGGACGAAAATTTCTAAAGTGGAGGAGAGTTGTAACGCCCCGATTTTGATTATTTCCCAATTAGGTGGAGTCTTTTATTTTAATTGGATGATAAATTATTTTAATTGTGAATTTGGTGTGTTAAATGTTATTTTGCCGTTTTGAGAGTTTTCGGGGAAATTAGAATGGAGAGTATTTTAGACTTTTCTCAATTAATGATAAATTAGAAATTAAGTGGAATTAGAATTTGTGAGAAAAATGAATTAATTGATTGTTTGGAAAATGAGAGAAAGAAATAGAAAAGAAAGAAATAGAAAGAAAAGAGATAGAAAGGAAAAATAGAAGGAAAAAATAGTAAGAAAAGGGAATTAGAGAAAAGAAGAAGAAAAAAAGAAAGAGGAGGAAGAGAAAAGAAGAGGAAAAGAGGAAAACTAGGAAAATTCATCAAGATCAATCACAGAGCAAGTTGGAATCCGGGTAAGGGTGTGAAATGTTGTTATCTTAGCAATGTGTATGATTATGTATGATTGTATCGTTGATTTTGTTGATTTTCATGAGTTTTGGAACTAAACCGATTTGTGTAGAAAATGGTAGAAATCGATGTTTTCGCGGATAGAAATCGATATAAATTGTGTTGTATGGTCTATATGTGTGTATGAACCACTGCTAGTAATTGTTTTGCTGTTGGAAATGATTTGGGGAAGGAAATGGGAAAAATTGGAGGTGTGAAACAGTGTTCACGCAGCAGAATTTTTCTGCTTCTGGTGCTGAGCGCCGGGCGAAAGGTCCTGAGCGCCGGGCGATGCGTCCTTTTCGCCGGGCGGTTCGAGAGGCGCAGAGGTGCCAAGCTTCTGCCTCTTTGAATTATTTTGGGGATTTGGTGTCGCCTGTGCTTTGCCGGGCGAAGCAGAGGCGAAGCACGTTTCGCCGGGCGGTGAGCATGCTTCGTCGGGCGGTTGTTCTGTTTTTGAAAAAATAATTTCTTTTTTTTACAAAATTCATAATTTTCGAACCGTAACTCCGATTTAGGCGTTCTTTATATCGTTGGAAAGCTATTGAGCTGTACTTTATGATTATGATGGTGTGGAAACTGTTGGCCGATTTTATTATGTCAGAAAGTCGGGAATAGTGCTATTTAGCGACTTTTACCGTTTTGATGGTGTATTTGAACGTGAATCATACAATAGTGCATTGATGTGAATGTATATAGATTGTATGTGATTGTATGAGATGAATGCATGAATATATTGTGAATATGTATGCATTTCAAGAATGTTTTGTGTCATTTTGCATGTGAGGCATCATGAAATACATTCTTGTGTTGAGCGATTCTAATGAGAATCCGTGGTAACATCGTGTGCCAAAGTGAGGTGTGAGCGATGGTTACGAACGATTGTGTGCCTATATGAGGTGTGAGCAATCGGATTGTGTGCCTAGGTGAGGTGTGAGCAATCAGATCGTGTGCCCGCACATGGGGTGTGAGCGATCGGGTCGTGTGCCCAGGTGGGGTGTGAGCGATCCATAAACATTGTGTGCCCATGTGGGGTGTGAGCAATGGGTGAACATCGTAGGCCCGACGGGGAGTTACTTTGGTAACGAGCGATGGTTCCAGCAGAAGTTCCTGAGTGAACTTGAGATGATTGAGTCGGTACCGCATTGCATTTGCATAGAGTCGTGAGTCGGTCTCTATGATTTGCATTTACCATCTTTATAATGACGTGTTGTTGAGTAACCATAATTGTGTATGTTTATGTGGAATGATTGGGGATTGTGAAAGTATGCATGATGAATATGCTTGGTTGATATGTAGAAATACATTGTGATGTATATGGAGGAAATTGTGATGGATTGTGGTGAGAATGTGGAATATGTGTATTTTTATGTTTATATATATAATTATATACATTGTTATTATGATAATATTTCTCACCCTTCTGCTGTTTTATAATGCTCTATGAGGCATTGCAGAGTAGGTATGCTGGTGGTCTTTTAGTGGAGCGTGTCTTCATTCTTTTGGTCGGTCGGCTCTGATATGTAGCACCGGGTAGCTAGGATGGCTGTTATTCTTTTGTGATACATTTGTACATGTATCTTGTGGATAAATGTTGATGTAAACATGAATTATGTTGGTGAAGTATATATCTCTGTATATATATATATATATATGTTTGAATGTGGTTCAATGTTTAGATTTTCCGCTTTTATTCTAAATATTGAAATGTGGGTGTAAGGACAAAGTTCCTCTGTTGCAAAGTTACCCCACTGTTGCATATCAATGTGATGAGCAGGTGTTGTATGTTTTAATTTCATAATTGATGTGACATACCTCTTTTATACCATGTTTATAATTATACTCTGACGAAATTTTAATATGTGCCTAAATGATTATTTGATTATTTGGGGGTATAGAAAGGGGGTGTTACATTAAGTGGTATCAGAGCCAGAGTTGAGTCAGTTGTGTCTGTCTTGTCGTCGTATTGTTTGAATTGTTGTTTAACTTTGTTGTTATTTTTGGGAATGATTAGAATATGGCTGGTAGAAACGACAATGCGATGGCTGCTGCTTTGGAAGCAATGGCTAGGGCGGTGCAAGGTGCGCCGAATGTGAATGCTAACGACGAGTTCAGGAAGAATCAACCACCGGTTTTCAAAGGAAGATTTGATCCCGATGGTGCTCAACTTTGGTTGAAAGAGATTGAAAGGATCTTCAGAGTGATGGACTGTGTGGAAGAGAATAAAGTGAGGCTTGGGTCTCACATGCTGAAGGAAGAAGCCGACGATTGGTAGGTCGGTATGCGTCAAATTCTTGAGGTGGATGATGAAGAGGTAACTTGGGATTTATTTCGTACTGAGTTCTTAAGGAAGTATTACCCTGAAAGTGTGAAAAGGAAGAAGGAGATGGAGTTCCTTGAATTGAAACAAGGTAGTATGTCCGTGGTGGACTATACTGCTAAGTTCGTGGAGTTGGTTCAATTCCATCCTCACTATGCTGCAATCACTGCTGAGTTCTCAAAGTCTATTAAATATGAGAATGGTTTGCGTCCTGAGATTAAACAGGCTGTGGGATATCAAAGGATAAGAAGGTTTTCGGATTTGACGGAATGTTGTAGAATCTTCGAAGAAGATAGCCGGGCTCGTTCTACACATTACAAAAGTTTGAATGAGAGGAAGGGAAAGCAACAAGTTAGAAGTGGACCTTATGTGACACCTGTTGATAAGGGCAAGCATAGGGGAAACTTTGAGAAGAGATCTGGAGGAGGAGGTTCGGGTCCCATTAGGTGTTACAAATGTGGTGAACTGGGACATAAATCATTTGAGTGTAGGAAGCCAGTGGTGAAATGTTCTAATTGTGGAGGTACTGGGCATGCTGCTACAGATTGTAGAAGGAATATGGTGAAGTGCTATAATTGTGGAGAAGTTGGTCACATTAGTACTAACTGTACTAAACCGAAACAAGCTCAAGCGGGCGGAAAGGTGTTTGCATTGGCAGGGACTCAAACTACTAGTGCAGACCGTTTGATTAAAGGTACATGCTTTATTAATAGTACGCCTTTAGTTGCTATTATTGATACGGGAGCGACTCATTCGTTTGTTTCGTCTGAGTGCGCGAAACGTTTGAATCTTGTGTTGTCTCTGATGGATGGTAAGATGGTTATTGATACTCCAGCAATGGGGTCAGTAACTACTTCGTTGGTTTGTTTAAGTTGTCCTTTGACCATTTATGGTAAAGACTTCGAGATGGATTTAGTGTGTTTGCCGTTGGAAGGTTTAGACGTAATCTTGGGTATGAACTGGTTGCGATTTAATCGGGTTCATATAGATTGCTATCACAAGTTAGTAAGGTTTCCTTCTTTGGAAGATGATGAATTTGAGAGTTTCCTCTCCACTAAAGAGTTGAAGAAACTTTTAGCGGACGAAGCTCAATTGTTTGGTTTGTTTGCATCATTGTCGGTGGAGAGTAAAGTTGAACTGGATGTGTTCCCAGTGGTGTGTGAATTTCCAGAAGTGTTTCCGGAGGATATCACGGATGTACTGCCGGAGAGAGAAGTTGAGTTTTCTATTGATCTAGTTCCGGGTACGAGACCGATTTCGATGGCACCGTATCGTATGTCGGCATCGGAGTTGGTAGAATTAAAGAGGCAATTGAATGACTTGTTGGACAAGAGATTTGTAAGGCCAAGTGTTTCTCCGTGGGGTGCTCCGGTATTGTTGGTAAAGAAAAAGGATGGAAGTATGCGGTTGTGCATTGATTATCGACAATTGAACAAGGTGACAATTAAGAACAAGTATCCGCTTCCAAGGATCGATGATTTGATGGACCAATTGGTTGGTTCGCGTGTTTTTAGCAAGATTGATTTGAGATCGGGATATCACCAGATTCGTGTGAAAGAAGAGGATATTCAAAAGACGGCCTTTAGGACACGGTATGGCCATTACGAATATTCCGTGATGCCATTCGGGGTTTCTAACGCGCCGGGTGTGTTTATGGAATACATGAATCGTATTTTTCATGAACAGTTGGATCGTTTTGTGGTTGTGTTCATCGATGATATTTTGATTTACTCTAAGTCTCAGGAGGAGCATGAAGAGCATTTGAGAATTGTGTTGCAAATTTTGAAAGAGAAACGTTTGTATGGTAAGTTGTCGAAATGTGAGTTTTGGTTATCGGAAGTAAGTTTTCTTGGACATGTTATTTCCGGTAGTGGTATTAGTGTTGATCCATCCAAGATTGATGCGGTGATGCAATGGGAGGCTCCTAGATCGGTTACGGAGATTCGAAGCTTTTTAGGCCTGGCAGGTTATTATCGGAGGTTTATTGAGGGATTTTCAAAGTTGGCACTTCCGTTAACGCAATTGACTTGTAAGGAAAAGACTTTCATTTGGGATATTCATTGTGAAGAGAGTTTCAATGAGTTAAAAAGAAGATTGACAACGGCTCCGATCTTGATTTTGCCAAATCCTACGGAACCATTTGTTGTGTATTGTGATGCTTCATTGGTTGGTTTAGGTGGTGTTTTGATGCAAGATGGAAAAGTTGTGGTGTATGCTTCAAGACAATTGAGAGTACATGAAAAGAATTATCCTACGCATGACTTGGAGTTGGCGGCCGTGGTGTTCGTTTTGAAAATTTGGAGGCATTATCTTTATGGAGCGAGATTTGAAGTTTTTAGCGATCACAAGAGCTTGAAATATTTATTTGATCAAAAAGAATTGAACATGAGACAAAGAAGGTGGTTAGAGCTTTTGAAGGATTATGATTTTGGATTGAATTACCATCCGGGTAAGGCAAACGTGGTGGCCGATGCTTTGAGTCGGAAGTCGTTACATATGTCCTTATTGATGGTGAGAGAATGGGAACTTTTGGAGAATTTTAGAGACTTGAGTTTGGTTTGTGAAATGACGCCGAGAAGTGTGAGACTTGGTATGCTACATGTTACAAATGATTTTCTTGCAACCGTGTGTAAAAAGCAAAAGTTGGACTTGAAGTTTGTTGATTTGATAATGAATGAAAATGAGGATTTCAAGGTTGATAACTTTGGAGTTTTGAGATTCCGTGGTCGTATCTGTATTCCCGATGATGCGGAGTTGAAAAAGATGATATTGGAAGAAGGGCACCGAAGTAACTTAAGTATTCATCCGGGAGCGAATAAAATGTATCAAGATTTGAAGAAAATCTTTTGGTGGTCCGGGTTAAAGAGAGATGTGGCTCAATTTGTATATGCGTGCTTAACTTGTCAAAAGTCGAAGGTAGAACATCAAAAACCTAGTGGATTTTTGCAACCGTTGGATATTCCGGAGTGGAAATGGGATAGTATATCGATGGATTTTGTTACGGGATTGCCGAATACGCAAAGAGGTCATAATGCTATTTGGGTAATTGTTGATAGGCTTTCTAAATCTGCTCACTTCATTCCAATTGACATCAGTTATCCTTTGGAGAGGTTAGCCGAGATTTATGTTCTTGTGGTTGTGAAGTTGCATGGGGTTCCTAAGAGTATTGTATCGGATAGAGATCCTAGATTCACATCGAGGTTTTGGGAGAGTCTACAAAAGGCTTTGGGTTCTAAGCTAAGATTGAGTTCGGCTTATCATCCGCAAACGGATGGTCAAACCGAGAGGACCATTCAATCGTTGGAGGATTTATTACGTGCTTGTGTGCTCGAGCAAGGTGGTGCTTGGGATAATTATTTGGCGTTGATTGAATTCACCTACAATAACAGTTTTCATTCAAGTATAGGTATGGCACCGTTCGAGGCTTTGTATGGTCGTAGATGTCGAACACCTTTGTGTTGGCATGAAACGGGTGAGAGGGCGATAGTTGGACCGGAGATGGTACAACAAACGACGGAGAAAGTGAAGTTTATCCGTGAGAAGATGAAAGCTTCTCAGAGTAGACAAAAGAGTTATCATGACAAGAGAAGAAAAGATCTTGAGTTTCAGGAAGGCGACCATGTATTTTTGAGAGTTACGCCAATTACGGGTGTGGGTCGTGCTTTGAAGTCAAAGAAGTTGACTTCTCGTTTTATTGGTCCGTATCAGATTTCCGCACGAGTTGGTGCTGTGGCTTACCGTGTGGCGTTGCCTCCGAACCTTTCCAATTTGCATGATGTATTCCTTGTTTCGTAACTTCGGAAGTATGTTCCGGATCCGTCACATGTTATTCCTATGGACGAGGTTGAAGTGAGAGATAACCTTACGGTGGAGGCTTTACCGATTAGGATTATGGATCGTGAAGTTAAGAAGCTCAGAGGCAAGGATATTGCGCTTGTAAAGGTAGCGTGGGGAGGCGCTGCGGAAGGCAATATGACTTGGGAACTAGAGTGTGGGATGCGAGAGTCGTATCCGGAGTTGTTTGATTCAGGTACTATTTTCGAGGACGAAAATTTCTAAAGTGGGGGAGAGTTGTAACGCCCCGATTTTGATTATTTCCCAATTAGGTGGAGTCTTTTATTTTAATTGGATGATAAATTATTTTAATTGTGAATTTGGTGTGTTAAATGTTATTTTGCCGTTTTGAGAGTTTTCGGGGAAATTAGAATGGAGAGTATTTTAGACTTTTCTCAATTAATGATAAATTAGAAATTAAGTGGAATTAGAATTTGTGAGAAAAATGAATTAATTGATTGTTTGGAAAATGAGAGAAAGAAATAGAAAAGAAAGAAATAGAAAGAAAAGAGATAGAAAGGAAAAATAGAAGGAAAAAATAGTAAGAAAAGGGAATTAGAGAAAAGAAGAAGAAAAAAAGAAAGAGGAGGAAGAGAAAAGAAGAGGAAAAGAGGAAAACTAGGAAAATTCATCAAGATCAATCACAGAGCAAGTTGGAATCCGGGTAAGGGTGTGAAATGTTGTTATCTTAGCAATGTGTATGATTATGTATGATTGTATCGTTGATTTTGTTGATTTTCATGAGTTTTGGAACTAAACCCATTTGTGTAGAAAATGGTAGAAATCGATGTTTTCGCGGATAGAAATCGATATAAATTGAGTTGTATGGTCTATATGTGTGTATGAACCACTGCTAGTAATTGTTTTGCTGTTGGAAATGATTTGGGGAAGGAAATGGGAAAAATTGGAGGTGTGAAACAGTGTTCACGCAGCAGAATTTTTCTGCTTCTGGTGCTGAGCGCCGGGCGAAAGGTCCTGAGCGCCGGGCGATGCGTCCTTTTCGCCGGGCGGTTCGAGAGGCGCAGAGGTGCCAAGCTTCTGCCTCTTTGAATTATTTTGGGGATTTGGTGTCGCCTGTGCTTCGCCGGGCGAAGCAGAGGCGAAGCACGTTTCGCCGGGCGGTGAGCATGCTTCGCCGGGCGGTTGTTCTGTTTTTGAAAAAATAATTTCTTTTTTTTACAAAATTCATAATTTTCGAACCGTAACTCCGATTTAAGCGTTCTTTATATCGTTGGAAAGCTATTGAGCTGTACTTTATGATTATGATGGTGTGGAAACTGTTGGCCGATTTTATTATGTCAGAAAGTCGGGAATAGTGCTATTTAGCGACTTTTACCGTTTTGATGGTGTATTTGAACGTGAATCATACAATAGTGCATTGATGTGAATGTATATAGATTGTATGTGATTGTATGAGATGAATGCATGAATATATTGTGAATATGTATGCATTTCAAGAATGTTTTGTGTCATTTTGCATGTGAGGCATCATGAAATACATTCTTGTGTTGAGCGATTCTAATGAGAATCCGTGGTAACATCGTGTGCCAAAGTGAGGTGTGAGCGATGGTTACGAACGATTGTGTGCCTATATGAGGTGTGAGCAATCGGATTGTGTGCCTAGGTGAGGTGTGAGCAATCAGATCGTGTGCCCGCACGTGGGGTGTGAGCGATCGGGTCGTGTGCCCAGGTGGGGTGTGAGCGATCCATAAACATTGTGTGTCCATGTGGGGTGTGAGCAATGGGTGAACATCGTAGGCCCGACGGGGAGTTACTTTGGTAACGAGCGATGGTTCCAGCAGAAGTTCCTGAGTGAACTTGAGATGATTGAGTCGGTACCGCATTGCATTTGCATAGAGTCGTGAGTCGGTCTCTATGATTTGCATTTACCATCTTTATAATGATGTGTTGTTGAGTAACCATAATTGTGTATGTTTATGTGGAATGATTGGGGATTGTGAAAGTATGCATGATGAATATGCTTGGTTGATATGTAGAAATACATTGTGATGTATATGGAGGAAATTGTGATGGATTGTGGTGAGAATGTGGAATATGTGTATTTTTATGTTTATATATATAATTATATACATTGTTATTATGATAATATTTCTCACCCTTCTGCTGTTTTATAATGCTCTATGAGGCATTGCAGAGTAGGTATGCTGGTGGTCTTTTAGTGGAGCGTGTCTTCATTCTTTTGGTCGGTCGACTCTGATATGTAGCACCGGGTAGCTAGGATGGCTGTTATTCTTTTGTGATACATTTGTACATGTATCTTGTGGATAAATGTTGATGTAAACATGAATTATGTTGGTGAAGTATATATCTCTGTATATATATATGTTTGAATGTGGTTCAATGTTTAGATTTTCCGCTTTTATTCTAAATATTGAAATGTGGGTGTAAGGACAAAGTTCCTCTGTTGCAAAGTTACCCCACTGTTGCATATCAATGTGATGAGCAGGTGTTGTATGTTTTAATTTCATAATTGATGTGACATACCTCTTTTATACCATGTTTATAATTATACTCTGACGAAATTTTAATATGTGCCTAAATGATTATTTGATTATTTGGGGGTATAGAAAATGGGTGTTACACTTGGCGAACCAAGTCAGAACCACACAGAGCCAAAAACACCTAAAGTTCGCTAGGCAAACACTCTAGCGAACCTTCGCTCATGCATTCGCTAGGCGAATACCCGTAGCGAACGTTCGCTACCATTCGCTGAATGGTTCGCTAGGCGAACCTGCGAAAACTCAGAATCCTTCAGCGCTGTTGAAAACCCAAAAACCCTATTTTTCAACCCAAAACATTTTCAAAACAACATACATCCATCAGAACCCAATCCCATCATGACAACAAACATTCTACCACGTTTACGTCAATTTCCAACCGCGAAAGTATCGATTTCTCACAACATTCTCATTTTTAACCTAAAACTCAAAAGCTATGGAAGACAAGCAAACATACAAGAAAACACATACATAACTACACACATAAACAAGATAACAATGTTTCTAACCCTTACCCAGATTCCAAATGATCTAGCTCTTGTTCTTGATGATTTCCACTCTTTCTCTCTTTTCTTCTCTTCCTCTTTCTTTCTCTTCTTTTTCTTTCTATTTCCCCTTTTTCTCTTTCTCTCCTATTTCCTTCCTCTTATTCCTATTTCTTTTCTTTTATTTTCTATTTCCTCTAATTCAATTTCTACACTTAATTCATTTTCTAATAAATTTCCTCTACAAATTACTTCCTTAATTTTCTCTAACTCATTAATAGTAATAAAATGACCAAAATGCCCTTAAGCCCAAAATTCCCGAAAACGCTCTCAAACGAGATAATACATCATAACATAGCATAAAAACATATTATCCCACCAAAGTCATAAATAGAATAATTTAACATTCAATTAAATAAAGGACTCAACAAAAATTGGAATAATCGAAATTGAGGCGTTACAACTCTCCCCCACTTAGACATTTTCGTCCTCGAAAATATACCGAGACGAACAACTCCAGACACGACTCTCGCATCCGACCCACAAACCAACATGCCAACAAAAGGCACACCACGAATAACACAACTGACAAACCAACTTGCTAACTACAACAACGACAACTACAACGACAAGATGCAAAGCCCATACAATGCACTTGACGACTGACTCACAACTCAAAGAATACACAAACACGACTTACAGGTTCACTCTTGAACCGAAACACAACAAGATCGTTACCATCACCGTAGGTAACACAACACTAATTCCTCACACAGGAATTAACTACTCGCACTCGAACCAATACAATGGAGACGAGGCAATAACACAAACAAGGACAGGAGGTTCCATGACACAACATCGTTCACGAACTCCTACATAACCACATGACCAACCTCCTTGTTCACATATCTATGCTACGATTCACCAATCGAACATATCACCAACACATCGATCTACATTGTAGTCCACGAAACAAATTTAAACCTTTCACTTAACACTTCCATTCCGGAACATCCAATAATTTCATCATTCCAACATGTCTCCAATGTCCAACTTATGAACTCTTACAAGTCTCACACATTCATACAAAATGGATCACATCACGCTTCCTCTGCGCACTCTGATTGCTCAAAACTATCGAGTCCATCAATCTCGCTCCCAAAGTCTAACCCTCTCTCACTAGGTACAAGTTTCTGAAGTGCTCAACGATTCTAGCTCTCTTGCCATCAAAACCGACATACATAAAGATTTTCGACTTACACACTAGGCCTAACAACTGCCTCTCCCAAAACCAAACCAAATTCATAACTCGCCATGAATCTTAATCGTCTTTGTTGTCTCATACTCTATTCCTTAGGACCAAACAAGTACTCAATACTCTCGAAATCACTAAACACTTCGAATTTCAAAATTATAAAGATAATACTTCCAATATTCCAACACAACACAACCGTAACCAATTCCAACTCCACAATAGTACTAATCCTTTCATGAATTCTCAAATGCTGAAAACCTAAGCCACGACCCAACAAATCACTACTTCCATCAAATGATCCAAACCATCCTAGTTATCTTATTCTCAATCGTCACCTTATTCATTTCTCAACAATTCATATACAATTTCTTCCCTTGACATCCCAAGTCTCATAAATTCCCTCATACACCGCATGTTCATTATCTCGTGCAATCATCTTTTCCTTTTGTTACCAACAACTCTGAAAGCGACCAATAATAATACTCAATCGTACTCTCTTAATGGCTTTCCAACATACTAAAACTTCTAATATGTCTCATCTTCAAATATGAAAATCTTCATCAACTCATTGAAATCAATCCCTAATCCTTCATTAATTCCGAACAATGTATTCCATTTCACTATTAAAGCCGGAAAGATACGTCTATCCCATCCAACACAATTCCCGTCTGCTATCAACAATAGATTAAGGGTGATCAGTTCCTTAATTTGTCAATAGACAGCCGACAATTATGATGGGGCATAAACCATCTTCACTAAACTATAATAGCCTTTCTTGCATCCCGTGCACAAAACTACCTAAGGCACAAATCCTTAGTCGACATAAATTTTACCTCTGTATCCTTCCTGAAACCGGAAACTACTCTATCCAAATAACACTTACGATCTCGCAATCCACAACACACCGAGTTAACGCTCCACATCCGAGGAAACACGGAGAAGTACCAGCTTCTCCCCCACTTATCTCATCCTAACACCTGCTGACCACCGAACAGAAAAACCAGAAAGTACTGACGGTGTTTCACACACCCATCAGGTACTAAGGAACAAACAACAAATTCAAACGCTTCGCTTACTCATGTGAAATAAACGAATGAGTCACTCCGATAATAACAATAGTAACTAGAGGCATACCATTAATAAGACAAGTACCTGTAGTATAACGATCCGCATCAGTAGTTTTCGTACCCGCCAATGCAAACACTTTTCCGCCCGCTTGAGCTTGTTTCGGCTTAGCACAATTAGTACTAATGTGACCCGATTCCCCACAATTGTAACACTTCACCCTGTTCCTTCTACAATCGGCGAAAGCATGCCCCAAGCCTCCACAGTTGGAACACTTCTCAAGAGTCTTCCTACATTCCAATGATTTATGACCAATCTCTCCACATTTGAAACATTTCGGAGCACTAGAACCCCCTCCACTCGATTTCTTCTCAAAGTTACTCTTATGCTTGTCCTTATCAACGGGTGTCACATAAGGACCACCACGAGCTTGTTGTTTCCCTTTTCTCTCATTCATACTCTTGTAGTGAGCAGAACGAGCTTTGCTATCTTCCTCGAAGATTCTACTACATTCCACCAAGTCGGAAAATCTTCTTATCCTCTGATAACCGATGGCTTGCTTAATCTCAGGGCGTAGACCATTCTCGTACTTCACACATCTGGAAAACTCGGCAGTAATCGCCGCATAGTGAGGATGAAATTGTACCAATTCCACAAACTTCGCAGTATAGTCCACAACAGACATACTACCTTGCTTTAGTTCTAGAAATTCCATCTCTTTCTTTCCCTTAACATGTTCAGGGTAATACTTCCTTAGAAACTCAGTACGAAACAAATCCCAAGTAATCTCTTCATTATCCACCTCAAGAACTTGACGCATACCGACCCACCAATCGTCGGCTTCTTCCTTCAGCATGTGAGTTCCTAGCCTTACCTTGTTCTCTTCCGCACAGTCCATAACTCGGAATATCCTTTCAATTTCCTTCAACCATATCTGAGCACCATCCGGATCAAATCTTCCCTTGAAGACCGGTGGTTGATTCTTCCTGAACTCGTCATTAGCATTCACGTTCGGCGCACCTTGCACCGCCCTAGCCATTGCTTTCAAAGCAGCAGCCATCGCATTGTCGTTTCTACCAGCCATATTCTGATCATTCCCAACAACGACAACACGGTTAAACAACAGTTCAACCAACAACAACAACAAGACAGACACAAACTGACTCGACACTGGCTCTGATACCACTTAATGTAACACCCCCTTCTATACCCCCAAATAATCACATATTAATCATTTAGGCATATATTAATAATTTCATCAGAGTATAATTACAAAGCATGGCATAAAAGAAGCATGTCACATTATACGTGAAATTAAAACAATCAACACCTGCTCAACAGAGATATGCAACAGTGGGGTAACTTGCACATAGGAACTTCGTCCTTACACCCACATCTCAATATTTAGAATAAAAGCGGAAACATCTAAATACCGAATAACATCATATATATAGATATATATATATCAAATACTATCCGTCAACACGGAATCATGTTTACATAAACAATTCAAGTCAAAATACATATACAAAATGTATCACAAATTAATCATGTAATCCTAGCTACCCGATGCTACATATCAGAGCCGACCGACCAAAAGAAATGAAGTCCTAAGCTTCACAAAATACCTTCAGCAACCTACTCTGCAATGCCTCATAGAGCATTATAAAACAGCAGAAGGGTAAGAAACATTATCATAATATCGATGCATATAATTATATATTCCAACATAAAAATACACATAACACATTTATTACCACACACACTATTACTCACAAATTCCATTATATAACATCTATCACAACCCAAGCATATCATTCATGCACATAATCACCTCTTCTCATACAATGCATACGTTTATACACAAAACATATCATTTACAATTCACTACATCCAACACCACTGCACAACAATTCCCAAAGGCTTATCATAAGCTCAATCATAAAATCAACCATTTAGCAATGCATATCAAACATGCACAATACATTTATCATAAATGTACATCTCCATTTTCCACACAAATAATCAATCATGACTTTCCACATATAACAATGCAATCATGATTCATGTAAATGCAAGAGACCGACACAACGACTCTATGCAATTGCATATGCGGTACCGACTCATCACTAGTTCACTCAGGAACTCTGCTAGAACCATCGCTCGTTACTGAGGATCACTCAAGTAACACCCCGTCGGGCCTACGATGTTCACCTGTCGCTTTAGGTCTCCACATGAGCACACGACGTTATGGATTGCTTTAGGTCCTCACATGGGCACACAACCCGATCGCTTTAGGTCCCCACCTGGGCACACGATCCGATCGCTTTAAGTCCCCACCTGGGCACACGATCATCTATAACCACCGCTTTAGGTCCTCACATAGGCACACGATGTCATAGCGGAATTCTCTTTGAATCCCTCAACACAAAAATGCAATCATTATGCTTCACATACAAAATGATTCATGACATTCTTATAATGCATACATGTATACAAACATTGTCATGCATTCATCTCTTACAATCACATACAATTCATCATTATGAATTATTTCACCATCTTTATTCATGCATTAGAAATCAATCCAACAATGCAATTTTCATGCCATACGGCCACCAATTATCATACATTGAACTTCACGTAAGCAATTCATTTTCACACATACATGTAATCATAAACATGCATATAAAACCAATTACAACATATCACATTCATTTGCCTTTCGGCCACACTTTATCATCACAACATGTCATCACATGCATTATCATTACACAACATCATACAAGGCATACACATTAATATCAAGGCCACATTGTATGTTACACAACCAATATACACATTTAAAACGACAAAAGTCGGTAAATGACACTATTCCCGACTTTCCGACATAATTAAATCAGCTAACAATCTCAAAACCATCCTCATAAAAAGAAATATTTTATAAGCTTTCTAATGCATCAAACCACGCCTCAAACCGAATCACCGATCAAAAGTTATGCAGAAAACAAAATTACACGAACAACACTGTTCGCTGGGCGAACCTCCCTCGCGAGCATTCGCTAGCTCCTTCGCTAGGCGAATGTTCCAGCGAACCAACTGTTAGCTAAAAACAGACACAAAGTTCGCTAAGCGAGCACTTGGCGAACCAAGTCAGAACCACACAGAGCCAAAAACACCCAAAGTTCGCTAGGCGAACACTCTAGCGAACCTTCGCTCATGCCTTCGCTAGGCGAATACCCGTAGCGAACCTTCGCTACCATTCGCTGATTGGTTCGCTAGGCGAACCTGCGAAAACTCAGAATCCTTCAGCGCTGTTGAAAACCCAAAAACCCTATTTTTCAACCCAAAACATTTTCAAAACAACATACATCCATCAGAACTCAATCCCATCATGACAACAAACATTCTACCACGTTTACGTCAATTTCCAACCGCGAAAGTATCGATTTCTCACAAAATTCTCATTTTTAACCTAAAACTCAAAAGCTATGGAAGACAAGCAAACATACAAGAAAACACATACATAACTACACACATAAACAAGATAACAATGTTTCTAACCCTTACCCGGATTCCAAATGATCTAGCTCTTGTTCTTGATGATTTCCACTCTTTCTCTCTTTTCTTCTCTTCCTCTTTCTTTCTCTTCTTTTTCTTTCTATTTCCCCTTTTTCTCTTTCTCTCCTATTTCCTTCCTCTTATTCCTATTTCTTTTCTTTTATTTTCTATTTCCTCTAATTCAATTTCTACACTTAATTCATTTTCTAATAAATTTCCTCTACAAATTACTTCCTTAATTTTCTCTAACTCATTAATAGTAATAAAATGACCAAAATGCCCTTAAGCCCAAAATTCCCGAAAACGCTCTCAAACGAGATAATACATCATAACATAGCATAAAAGCATATTATCACACCAAAGTCATAAATAGAATAATTTAACATTCAATTAAATAAAGGACTCAACAAAAATTGGAATAATCGAAATTGGGGCGTTACAGTATACACATACACACATAATAAGAATACTACTGTACGGAATGGTTTATTATAAAATCAGTGTTTTTGCTTTTACTGTCAAAATATGTTGTAATGTTTTAGATTAATGTATACTAAGTTCCCTTTCTTTGTTGGTTCAATTAGAAACATAAGAAATAAGTTATTACTTCATTATATTGTTCTGATCCAAAATGAACCTGTCTTTCAAAGAAAGTCTTCTTCGACATAATAGGAAGCAAAGAAAGTCTTCTTCGACATTATGCACTTCAACTTTCATCCATAGTAAACACATGCAACATTTACTCGATATGAGTTTCACAGTACAAATTCTGAATGAAGATTTGTTTAAGTAACCATTTATCCATAGAGAAAAAGAACTCATAAAATGCTCACCTCATGTTGCTGTTTCTCAACATAATCGACCTAATAAGTTTGTTGTACAGAAATTACTTATCCGCAGGACATCAATAATGAATGACATTAATGCTCCGACTGCAGCCTTGTCAAGAGCATAAGAAACCTATGCTTGGCGTAAGCCTCCAAAATCTCTTCATTATCCTGCAGTGGAACGGTATATTATCAATGTTTGATAGAAATACACTATATCCAATAAATAATGACCATTTCTTAATACACCACCCAAGATCTGTCTTGCATAGGGGCTAGCTGCTAGCGATCTGTTGTGAGGATGGTTTCGCAGCCAAGGCTCTTGCCATATATTGATAAGAGGATTATTAATCAGTAATAAGTACAACATGCCGGTAATTTCCTAAAGACCTAAACCTGTGCATATTAGTACTTGAATAAAAACTTGAATCAACCTTTAACTTGTTCATTTCATACTCCAAATTTAAATCGATACTTGGCCATCAAGGGCTAGCTACTCTCCCAATGTTGATATAATAAAACTTGTAAACCAAAGTGTGGAACTACTTATAGAACTAATGATCCAAATGTGCATCTGAACCTTTATTTGTTAATGACAATTGAACTGCATCTTCAATACTTAGGATTCTATGTGAAGAGGTCCACCACATGGATAATATTATTATGGGTTTTTGCCACCCTAATAATCCTTTAACTTTTTTTCATTTCAATGTTTAGGCAAATTATCTATAAGCTATGACGAAAATAAACAAACAATTACATAATATCCTTACAACAATATTATAATTATTTGTAATGAGAAAAACTACAGCCATCATGCTATAAAAACAGGCATGTAGTCATATGAGTTCCAATTAGGAAATGCTTTATCAGTTGAACTTCATTGGGATACTCGGCCACTAACAATAACTTCTGGTTGATCAAATTGTTGGAATATTAGAAAATAACTTTGAGATTCTCTTAGCATTAGATTTTACATTACTTATTATAATTTGTTTATGCCTGTATCCCTTTGCTGGTGACAGAAGAAGTACATGAAACCTCTATTTATACTAGTGCTTAAAGAATTGCATTAAATAAGTGAGATGCATAAATGAACTTAATGGACTTATGATACATGAATGAACCTAGGAACATGAAAAATTATAAATTATCATCCAACACTCTTTTAATTTGTAATTTTCGAAGCTTTTCAATGGATACTTCTTTGGTGAGACTGAGAACAATCTGATGGCTGTTTTTCGGTCTTGGTAGTTTTCCAAGTAGATTTTCTTCTTTTGAAATATATCGTGAATGTAATTGCGATGCAACTCATGCTTTGAATCCTAACGTGTAGTTTCATTTGCTGAAGACAATAATACATCTGAGTTTTGCATTTTAGAACTCTATGGAATATAGCTTTGGATCCTAGACAAAATAACATAGGCGGAAATACTCTTTTTCTCATTTCAATTTCAATAGAAAAGTTGACTGTGTTTTCAGTCTGCAGGTAAATCCTAGCCACTACTTTTTTTTTTTCCCCAATACAAAGGGATCAAGACAAAAGGAAAGGAAGAAGGAACATCCTTACAAAATTACAAATGCCATCCACAAGTTGATTCATGCCACAATATTGGCAGTTACAAAAAAAAAACATTTTATTGTTTTTTTTGATAAGCAACTTGTATAAAAGGGAGAAAAAAGGATTCTCCAGCCCCATACAAAAAACCAATCAAAAAGAGGGGACAAACAACTCAAGACGGATTACAAAAAGTCAAGAGGATGTTTAGTCCAATCGTAAAAATTATCTAGTTCGACCTAAATCCAACCATTTCCAAGAGAGAGTCACTATACTAAAGAAAATATCCTCGACAACGCAAGTGGCATCCTTGAAAATGATATTGTTCCTCGTGGACCATAAACTCCAAACCGTGACGAACCACACAAAGCATCTCATGTCTTCCTTACCCTTATCAAACAAAGCCAAAAACCAAAGTAAGGCGTGCTTACTAATAGAGTCAGTAACAAAAAGAGGCACTCCCATCCAATCAAAACTTTTAGTCCACAAGAAATTAGTTTTAGAGCAAGTCAAAAATAAGTGCACTGCGTCCTCCTCCTCTTGAAAGCACAAAACGCAGACTTTGTCATGACTGGAAGTCACAATGCCTCTCTTAGCTAAGTTGAGACGAGTCGGCAGCCTATGTAACGCCCCGATTTTGATTATTCCATTATTCTTGAGTCTTTTATTTAATTGGGCAATAATTATGTTATTTGTGATATTGGTGTGTTAATATGTTATGTTTGCATATTATGTGATTTTACCGTTTTTGAGAGTTTGCGGAGAATATTAGATTGGAGGGTATTTTAGATATTTCACATTTAATGATAGTTAGTTAGTAGATATTTTGAGAAAATATAAAGAAATAGAAAGAAAAGTATAAGAGTTAGAAGAGAGAGAAAAGGAGAGTTAGAGAGAAAAATAGAGAGAAAGAAGAACAAGAGAAGAAAAAGAGAAGAAAAGATTGGAAAAGCTACAAATCATCAAGATCAAGCTTCCAAGAATCGAGAAATCGGGTAAAGGGTGTGAAACATTGTTATATTATCCATGCTTATGATTATGTGGGTGTGTGTTGGAATTGTTTGGTTGTTTTAGAGATATTTGTGGTTAGGTTGAATTTGAACATAATTGATAGAAACCGATGTTTTCGCAGATGAAATTCGGAATAGATTGTGTAGATTAGTCGTATGATGTTAGGCCGTGATTATAGAAACTTGTTTAGTTGAAATCGGTTGAGTTTCGTAACTTTCGACATTTTGGATATTAGAGGGTTTGAGTTTTCGGGTGAAAATCGAACGTCGTAGAATTATCGTTTTATGGTCCTAAAACGTTGATATATATTTGGTAAGGATTACTGTGTATTTGTTTCGTATCATAGAATTGAATCGGTCGGGTTTCCGGAGGGTTTTGTGTTTGGGCAGCAGCTATTTTTTCTGGTTTTTAACAGGTGCAATCGATTGCAGCAGAATGCAAATCGATTGCACATATGTAAAGGGTGAAAAATTGCAAGTCTGGGACTGTGCAATCGATTGCATCAGGAGTGCAATCGATTGCACTCTGCTAGTTTTCCGAAAAATGTTTTCTTTAAAAGTCCGTAACTTTTTCGTCGTTTATCCGATTGAGCTGTTCTTTATATCAAACTGAAGCTAAAAATATGTTCTATTTGAGGGTGATGAAAAATATTATTTTTAGCCGACTTTTAACCGACTTTTACGGTGAACCGTAAATTGAATTGTTTGGATAATTGTGTATGTTGTTATACAATTGATGTGAATGTATGTGGATTATATGTGATGAATGCATGACTATATTGTGAAATATGTGTGCATTGCATGAGTGTATGTGGTCATTTTGTATGAGAAACATCATGACATACATTCATGTGTCGCGATTCGTGGAGAATCGGGTGTAATATCGCGTCCCTGTTGGGTGTGAGTGATTGATTACACAAATGATCATTTGAGGATCCTCTGAACATTGCGTAGTCAATGGGTGTAATCGTTGCGATGAGTTACACTTGATTCCGTGGGAATCTTCAGAATGATTGTGTGCCCTTGTGGGGTTTGAGCAATCGGATTGTGTCTGCGTGAACAATCCAGAAACATCGGATGCCATGATGGTATGAGCGATGGGCAAATATCGTAGGCCCAGCAGGGAGGATATTTCCATTGAGTTCTTCAATTGAGCTCAGGTGATGAGTCGGTACCCGCATGCATCTGCATAGAGTCGAGAGTCGGTCTCTATGAGTTGCATTGATCATCTTTGTATTTGTGCATTGATGAATAAACATTGATATATGTATGTTTATGGGAAATGATATAAACTGTATCTTATAATGATGCATTGTTGAATGAACAAGTATGTGTGTGTTCATGTGGAATAATGATAATGGTGAATGTATGCATAATGAATATGCTTGATGATATATCTATATTGTGATATATGATGAGTTGTGGTGAGAATATGTGTTATATGTTTATGTTGTAGTACATAATTATATGCATTGTTATTATGATAATATTTCTCACCCTTCTGCTGTTTTATAATGCTCTATGAGGCATTGCAGATTAGGTATCTGGCGGTCTTTTTGTGAAGCGTGTCTTCATTTTCCTTGTTGGTCGGTTGGCTCTGATATGTAGCACCGGGTAGCTAGGGCGTTTTGATCTTTTTGTGATACATTTGCATATGTATCTTGCTGATGAATTTGTGTATATAAACATGATGTTGCTTGTGATTCATACTGGATGATGTATATATATGTTGATGTATATATGTGGTTCTTATTCAATATTTTAGATGTTTCCGCGTTTATTCTAAATATTGAGATGTGGGTATAAGGACTGAGATCCTTTGTTGTTTGAAAGTTACCCCACTGTTTCATATCTTTGTGAGCAGGTGTTGTATGTGTTTAATTTCAAGTATAATGTGACATACCTTTTTATGCCATGTTGTTTTAATTATACTCTGATCAAATTTTGTATACGTGCCTAATTGATTAATTGGGGGTATGGAAAGGGGTGTTACAGCCTATCACAGATCAATCTCCAAGCGAATATCTGAACCTTCAGGGGAACACGAGTCTTCCAAAGAACCTTAAGAAGGAGGGAGTCCGCTTCTTCGAAATGGAACCCCTCAGCATCGGAGTTAAGGTGAGCATAAAGCGAATTAACAGAGAAAACAAGGCTAGGATCCAGCAGCCATTCCCAGGAATCATCAACGTTAGAGAAAATCTGGTGGTTAGACACCAAATTCTGGAGCATCAAAACTGATACAGGGTTGACAGCAGACCCCTCCTGCCACCAGGAATCAAAATTCCACACCCACGTATTGTTATTCCACAAACCTAAATCTGCTATGAAGCAATCAGTTTTAACCGCAACAGAGAAAAGATCAGGAAAAACGATTTTAAACACCAAGTCCCCACACCAAGGCCAGTTCCAGAACTGGACATTCTTACCGTTTCCAACCACGACTTGCACAAGAGAGTGAAACGAGAAAGGACCCCCAGTATCTTTGATTTTGCGCAGGTCTTTAAGCCATAACGACTCAGCCGAACGAATACGACCCATGTCCGAATCCCTCACCCACTCTCTCAGGCAACCGTATCTAGTAGTCAGAAGAATCCTCCAAATTTCAGAACCACCTGTTAAAAATTTCCACAACCATTTAGAAAGCAAAGCAGTGTTGAATAAGCCAATATGCCATATACCAAGCCCCCATTTGTCCTTAGGCTTGCACAATAAGCTCCAATTAACCCAAGGAATACCGCTTTTAGTCGCCGAACTAGACCACAAAAACCGACGTTGAATAGCTATCATATCCTTAATAACTTTAAAGGGCGCCTTATAGAAGGAAAAGAAATGGATCGGTAAGTTCACTAAAACAGAGTTGATCAAAGTAACTCTTCCACCCATCGACAAATTTTGGCCAGCCCAAGTACTAAGCCTAGCTTTTAAACAATCCAAAACGGGTCTCCAAAATGAAAGTCTCCTATGGTTTCTGTAACAGCCCAATTTTGATATTTCCATTTTTGTGTTGATTGATTCTAGTTGGTTGAGTCTTTTATTTAATTGGGCAATAATTATGTTATTTGTGATATTGGTGTGTTAATATGTTATGTTTGCATAATTATGTGATTTTACCGTTTTTGAGAGTTTGCGGGAAATATTAGATTGGAGGGTATTTTAGATATTTCACATTTAATGATAGTTAGTTAGTTAGTAGATATTTTGAGAAAATATAAAGAAATAGAAAGAAAGAAAAGTATAAGAAAGAAAGAAAAAGAATAGAAATAGATAGTTAGAAAGAAAAAGAGAGAAAAGAGAGCAAGAGAGAAAAAGAGAAGAGAAAAAGAAGAAAAGCTACAAATCATTAATATCAAGCTTCCAAGAATCGAGAAATCGGGTAAGGGTGTGAAATCTTATTATCTTATCAATGTGTATCATTATGTATGGGTTTGCTCAGACGTTTTCTTGTTTCCATAGCTTTTGAGTTTTAGGCCGAAAACGATAAAATGATTGGGAATCGATGTTTTTACGGTCGGAAATCGATATAATTTGTGTTGTATGATTACCATGTGTTTATGAATCATTGCTGATAATTGTTTTGTTGTTGGAATTAATTTGGGATGGAAAATGAGGTTTTTGGGGGTTTTGGATCGTGTAACCCGTAACAGCATTTTTCTGGTTCTGGTGTGATTCGCCAGGCGAATTTGGGATTCGCCAGGCGGATTGGGTTTCGCCACTAGCTCGCCAGGCGAAGCTCTGGCGAAGGCAGATTCGCCAGGCGAATTCGCCATTCGCCAGGCGAATTTGGAATTACAGAAAGGGGGTAGCTTCTGTAACTCTTGGGGTTTTTCTAATTTGGTGACTCGCCACTAGCTCGTCAGGCGAACTGCTGGCGAATGGTGATTCGCCAGGCGAAGTGCTGGCGAATGGTGAATTGGCCAGGCGAAGTGCTGGCGAAAGAGGTTTGGCCAGGCGAATTCTCAAGTTGCCAGGCGAATTTGGCTGTTTCTCAATAAATTCTTAACTTTTGAAAATTCATAACTCTTGATCCGTAACTCGGATCGGGACGTTCTTTATATCGTTGGAAAGCTTATGAAATGTTATTTCTTGTAAAAATGGTTTTTGAGATTGTTAGCTGATTAAATTATGTCGGAAATTGGAAAATGTGTTGTTTTGTCGAATTTTACGGTTATAATTGTGTGTAATTAGTGTATATCATGCAATGTGTTGATGGTATGGATATGGTATGACTTCCGTGTTGTTGTGAAGTGAAATTGTATGAAATACATGTTGTGGTAATGAATTATGGCCGAAAGGCAAGAAATTACAATGTGTGTATTTAATGGTATATGCATGACTATATTGTGAAATATGTGTGCATTGCATGAGTGTATGTGGTCATTTTGTATGAGAAACATCATGACATGCATTCATGTGTCGCGATTCCGTGGAGAATCGGGTGTAATATCACGTCCCTGTTGGGTGTGAGTGATTGATTACACAAATGATCATTGAGGATCCTCTGAACATTGCGTAGTCAATGGGTGTAATCGTTGCGATGAGTTACACTTGATTCCGTGGGAATCTTCAGAATGATTGTGTGCCCTTGTGGGGTTTGGGCAATCGGATTGTGTCTGCGTGAACAATCCAGAAACATCGGATGCCATGATGGTATGAGCGATGGGGAAATATCGTAGGCCCGACAGAGAGGATATTTCCATTGAGTTCTTCAATTGAGCTCGGGTGATGAGTCGGTACCGCATGCATCTGCATAGAGTCGAGAGTCGGTCTCAATGAGTTGCATTGATCATCTTTGTATTTGTGCATTGATGAATAAACATTGATATATGTATGTTTATGGGAAATGATATAAACTGTATCTTATAATGATGCATTGTTGAATGAACAAGTATGTGTGTGTTCATGTGGACTGATGATAATGGTGAATGTATGCATAATGAATATGCTTGATGATATATCTATATTGTGATATATGATGAGTTGTGGTGAGAACATGTGTTATATGTTTATGTTGTAGTACATAATTATATGCATTGTTATTATGATAATATTTCTCACTAATCTGCTGTTTTATGATGCTCTATGAGGCATTGCAGATTAGGTATCTGGCGGTCTTTTTGTGAAGCGTGTCTTCATTTTCCTTGTTGGTCAGTTGGCTCTGATATGTAGCACCGGGTAGCTAGGACGTTAGATCTTTTTGTGATAGATTTGCATATGTATCTTGCTGATGAATTAGTGTATATAAACACGATGTTGCTTGTGATTCATACTGGATGATGTATATATATGTTGGTGTATATATGTGGTTGTTATTCAATATTTTAGATGTTTCCGCTTTTATTCTAAATATTGAGATGTGGGTGTAAGGACAAGGTTCCTCTGTGGCAAGTTACCCCACTGTTGCATGTCAATATTTTGAGCAGGTGATGTATGTATTAAATGAGTGTATGATGTGACATGCCTCTTTTATACTATGTTTTAATCGTACTCTAGCGAATTTTTATATATGTGCCTAAATGAATTATGTGATTATTTGGGGGTATAGAAAGGGGGTGTTACAGTTTCCACCTATTGGAATACCAAGGAATTTGGAAGGAAAAACACCGGATTTGCAGCAAAGAAAACACTCTGCAGCTTTGATAAAATAAGGATCAAGACCGATACCAAAAATGCAGCTTTTCGAGAAATTAATTTTAAGACCCGAAACCATTTCGAAACCCCGGAGGATGGTCTTCAAAGCCCACGGATTAGAATAACCGCCATCACAGAAAATCAGCGTGTCGTCATGAAATTGAAGAAGCTCAACAGAAACATCCTTCTTGAATTTGAATCCAGAAAACAAATTAAGGGAAGAAGCGCGCCTAACCATCACAGCCAACGTTTCCACTACTAACACGAAAAGGAAAAGGGCGAGAGGGTCGCCTTGCTTTAACCCTCTGGAGACCTTGAAATCCCTAGTCGGACTTCCGTTAATTAAAACAGAAACAAAGGAGTTGCAAACGTTACCTTTTATCCATTTAATCCAATTGGGACCGAAATTCATGGCTCTAAGAACGTGAAGCAGAAACTCCCAATCGACGCAATCGTAGACTTGAGCGAAGTCAACCTTAAAGATTAAACACTTTTCCTTCTTCCTTTTTGCCAAATCAATAACTTTATTGGCAAGGAGCACACCATCCAAAAGGTTCATGCCTGATATGAAAGCAGTCTGGGAAGGCGAAATAAGTTTAGAAATGACAGACGCAAGTCTGGAAGACATCAGCTTAGAGATAACTTTAGAAATACATCCCACAAGGCTTAAAGGTCTGAAGTCCCCGAAATCTAAAGGACTGTCCACTTTAGGGATTAAAGCCAAGAACGAGGAAGAGAACGCCTTCGGCAGGGAACCGGTATTAGAGAAATGTCCAACACAATTAGCAAAATCTGAACCCACGACTTCCCAACAGTCTTTGAAGAATATAAAAGAAAAACCATCCGGACCCGGAGATTTACAACTATCGCAATCAAACACGGCGACACGAATTTCTTCGTAGGTGAAATTAGCATCCAACATAGAGCTATCTTACATACTTAATTTAAGAATATCACCAAGGTACAGTAAAGGCCTCGTAGTGTCTACCTTGTTGAACTTGATTTTGAAAAAGTCATAAGCAGCCTCTTTGATAGTGGTTGGGTCTTCAATCAAATTATCAGGCGTCCCCAGAGCAGTGATGGAATTAAGTCTGGTCCTAGCCTTTAACTTAGAGTGAAAATACCGGCTGTTGACGTCACCCTCCTTCAACCATTTTGACCTAGATTTTTGGAAAATCATACTCTCTTTAAATCTAAGACTGCTCCAAAACTTCTCTTGATCCTCACTTCTCCTTTTAGTCAAATCCTCTGGCAATCCTTCAATATTCCGTTCCAACATCTCATCAAATTGTTAAGAAACCTTATGTTATTTTCATTGGAGAAACCTTAAAAAAATAATAATAAATCATTAATATAATCTCTAAATTATCATTCCTTCTTCACTCTAGTCCATAAAATTTATAAATATAAGAAAATGTTTTAAAGTATATAAAGTTCAACAATTTAATTTTGGGTATTAAAATGTTATTAAAGGTTAAATTGAAATTATAAATAAAATTGATTTTTTTGTTTATTCAACCATAGGTGTATAAATTGTTTAAAACTAGATATATTTAAAACAAAAAAATCAATTTTATTTAAAGATTAAATCTATAAGTATGATATACTTCAATGTTATTTATTATAATTATAGTAAAAAATTTAATTTTGGGTACTAAAATATTATTACAGATTAAATTTGATATTATAAATAAAATTGTTTTTTTTTTTTTTCATTCAACCATTGGTGGTGAATATATAGATATAAACTAGATCTATTGAAAACCAATTTTTTTTTAATTTATAATAATGACTGAAAAGAAATAATAGATTTTAAATAAAACTATAAGTATTATATACTCCTACTTTTATGTTATTTATTATGATTATATTCAACAATTTAATTTCAGATATTAAAATGTTATTAAAGATTAAAAAGATATTATAAATAAATTGATTTTGTTCATTCAATCATTGGTGTCTATATAGATATAAGCTAGATATATTGAACACATAAGAAAAATCAATTTTATTTATAATAATGACCGAAGAGAAATCATAAATTTTAATATATTTTAAAGATTAAATCTATTAATATCTTATACCTTAATGTTATTTATTATAATTATATAGCATACAATTAAATTGAAGGAAAAGAGATAGTTTTTCTATTTGATTTATTTGAAACACCAAAATTTAGTAACCATTGACGGGTTATAAAATTATATAGGATATCATTTTTTTTTTTTTGAAAAAAACTATATAATATACCATTAAATAGAAGCAAATGAGATGGTTTTTCTATTTAATATATGATTTATTTGAGAGACAAAACATACAAACCATTTAATCCGTAAATTTAGACGGATTTTGTATATGGTTTTTAAATTGATAGTAAATTAATTAAAAAAATCTGCTATAATATATAAATATTTGTGTTCTGAAAAAAAAATTGTTTTTTATTTGTTATGGAAGGTATAAATAACCTATTTTTCATTATTTTACTTAATTTGAAAGTAAATTGATTTAATAAAAATGCAACAATAAATATTTGTGTTAAGAGAAAGATTTTATTTTGTTTTATTTTGTATGAAATGTTTAAGTAACCTATTTTTCCGTAAGGTAAAAGCAAACCTTGACATTGTATTTGTGTTGCAACCAAATTATTTAGAAAAAACCTCTTTCCTTTCGTTGAGTTTGTTACTTTATTTATTATATATATCATCACTGACTCAACCTAACCTAACCCCTCAGCCTAAACCTTCACAAATTTCTTCCAATCAATATGAAAAGGAAAAGAAAATCTCTCAAATTTTCAAAACAACAATCCCTTTATTTACCTGATGAGTGTTGGGAATTGGTCTTTAAATTCCTCAAAGACGATGGTGAAGACAATTTGAAGCTTCTCTCACTTGTCTCAAAACAGTTCCTTTCCATCACCAACCGTCTTCGATCCTCTCTCACTATCTACTATCCTTTCCATCCTAACCTTTTCCAAAGATTCACCAATCTCATATCCCTCAACCTCACCTGCTTCCACGGCGACCTCAACATGTTTCTCTCTCAAATCTCTTGTTTTCAATTGAACCTTACATCACTCGATCTCTCCAACAAACCAACTATTCCCGCCATTGGATTGAGAATTTTCTCCAAAAATATTACAACCTTGACCTCTCTAACTTGTTCCAACTTACATTCTTTCAAGACCACTGACCTCTTACTCATTGCCGATTGTTTTCCTTTACTCGAAGAACTCAACCTCAGTAATCCCGCAAAATGCCGCGGTAAATTCCTCAAAAAGCTAGAAGCTCTTACACTTTCACTTTTCAAACTCCGGAAGATTAATCTCTATGGTCATGATTATATCAATGATAAAATGATTTTCCATTTGTTTAAGAATTGCAAGCATCTAGCAGAGGCCAACCTGCTTTGTTGTTTCAAAATATCTATTGCAGGCATTGCTTTAGCTCTCTCTGAGAGACCATCATTGAGGTCTTTCTCCTTTTCCGCTCCTGAAACTAGCATTACTTCACATTTCATTGATTCGGTGCTGCGTTTGAAGAGTTTGACTTGTCTTCATTTCAGATATTTTATTATATCTGATGAGTTGCTATCCAATATTGCAAGGGAAGGTCTGCCTTTGAGGACAATTATCCTCCGAAATTGCACCGGCTATAGTTATGTTGCAATCTTTAATTTATTCTCCAAGTGTCAACATATACAACATTTGAATCTTCAAAATGCTGGTTTTCTGAATGATCAACATATTGTTGAATTGTCATTGTTTCTTACTGATTTGGTGTCTATAAACCTTAGTGATTGTAAGAAGCTCACAAAAGCAACATTGTTTACACTTGTTAGGAACTGTCCTACACTTGGTGAGATCAAAATGAAAGGTATTGGACGGAAGAGAATACATAATACTAATTCTTGGATAGACTCTGGTGTATACCCTCAATTAAAGTATCTCTATTTGTCTTATAATTCATGGTTAATTGACGAAGGCATCACAGCGTTTGCTTCTATTTTCCCTAATTTGCAGCTCTTTGATTTGAAGGGTTGTCACAATATTTCTGAAGAAGGTGTCGGTCAAGTTTTAAGGAGATGTCTAAAGATTAAACATCTAAACTTAGCCCTTTGTTCAAAAGTGAAAACACTTGGAATAAATTTTGGAGTTTCTAAATTAGAGGTGTTGAACTTGTCAGCTACTGAAGTTGATGATGAAGCACTCTATGTGATCTCAAAATGTTGTTGTCAACTTTTGCAACTGAACCTTGAATGTTGTCATCATGTCACCGAGAAAGGAGTGAAACATGTGATAAATAATTGCACACACCTGAGAGAGATCAACTTGAGGCGTTGCTATAAAGTACATTCTAATGTTGTTGCGTCAATGGTATTAAGACCATCATTGAGAAAGATAACAACTCCACCTTATTGGTTTTTCAACAAGAAAGAAAGAAAACTCTTCTCGCATCACGGATGCCTTGTTTGCCAAGATTAGGAGACTTCCCTACTGAAGCTTGAAAATATAAGATGTTTTTCTTTTCAGATTTACTTCTAAAAAAAATTAATCTTTTCTTTAGAAAGTTAATGTGTATATAATTGCTTAAGTAGTTGGGTGGTATTTTTGTTGGAATAGAAAAGATAATAATTTTGTTTAGAAGTCATATTTGATTTCATTTTTGATTCAACATGCAGATCAACCCTCTGATTTATTGCTATGTTTTGGTGTCGGTAATATTGTATTTGCAGCATTTCATTCTCATTAGTGTTTTTATTCATTTGTATTTTTATTCAAATTTTTTCCTATTTGTTCCTAGGTGTTACAATATTATGCGTGCTGCATCTATAATAGCTTGAAATAAGTATTATGGTTGAATATTAATACAAAATGTGTCAACCCAAATCAAACTCGGTAGGTGTATACACATACACGCATAAGAAGAATACTACTGTACAGAATGGTTTATTATAAAATCAGTGATTTTGCTTATATTGTCAAAATATGTTGACTCAATAGATCATGTGTTGTTCAACTGTCCAGTTTCTGCATTAGTGTGGAAGCATGTTTGGGATTGGATAGGCTTGAGTACACCATTGGAGATACATAGTATAATGGATTTCAATTTGGTTTTGGAGGCTTTCAAAGTGAAAGTGTGCAAACACTATGAAGGAGCATTGTGGACCATAGTTTGTTGGTGTTTATGGAATAAGCGAAATGCCGTGATTTTCAAAGAAGATTCCTGTCATGCAAGGGACATTTAGTTTAATATCAAATTCATCTCTTGGCTTTGGCTTGGTCTACTCAAAAAATCATATTCATGTAGCTTTTATGAATGGTGCATTGCACCACTTAATTTCATTATGTAAAAAATATAGTTTTGGTTGGGTTTGTGGTGTTTCATCATTTCTTTTGCTGGTTTTTTCTCTTGTGTAATTGTTTGGAGTATACATTATACTCTTATCAATGAAATCTTTGCTCTTAAAAAAATGTTGTGATGTTTTAGGCGGTAATAAAAATGCATTCATTGTTTTTTTTTAAATTAATTACAAATTAATTTGGAAATTTAACAATAAATATTTGTGTTTTCGGAAAAGATTTTATTTTATTTTATTTGGCATAGGACGTGTAAATAACCTATTTTTTTGGGAAAAGATTTCAATATAAATATTAAAAGAATTAACCTAATTTAGTCCATAACCGTAACAAAAAAAGAAAAAAAGATGGTAGTCCTTTTCTATATAATCATCCAAATTGTAGCTTAACCTAATTTAGTTTGTTTCACATCAAATCCTTACACCTAAAAACTATGACTACGAACGGCAGCAATGAAAAGAAAGAATACAAGTTTTCACAAATCATCTTTTCTCACTAAGATAAAGAGAAGGAAAACTTGTTTCAAATCTGAATTCGAATTTTATTTACCTGAAGATTGTTGGGAGCATGTCTTCAAATTCCTCGTCAATCACAAACGACACTTTAAGTCTCTTTCTCTAGTTTCAAAGCAGTTTCTCTCCATTACCAACCGACTCACATTCTCCATCGCTACTCGCAATCCACCTCCTTCTTTTCTCACTCGTTTCTTTCATAGATTCTCCAACCTTAATTCCCTCCGCCTCCGGTTTGGCCCTCGTGCTCTCGACGCAGGCATTGCTTCCGCTCTCCGTGATAGACCAACATTGAAATCTTTATCCATCTCCAGGATTGAGCTACACAACCATTTCACCTTCTCTAACCGTTTCAACTTCTTTTTCAACTCGTTTTCAGTCCTTTTTCAATTTTTCTTGTCAGAATTTTAGGGTTTTTTCAAGAATGATGTAGTCTCCTATGATTAACGAAAAGCAATCTTTGGCAATTTCGATTCAGTGAAGCTTTCGTGTTATGTTCGGCTTAAATTCCTAGCTTTCGTGTTTAGGGAAATCCTAAGATGAATGTCAGTCTTCCAGGCCATGGTAGAAGCTATGAGAAATTTACCAATTTTGAGAGATCATTTGCTAACGTGGTTGGAAGAGTTGATCTCAAGGACAAAGGGAGGGTCAAGGATGGTGGTAAATGTGTTTCTCTAGAGGTGGATAGAGAATGCCTGGAGAAGCTAAAGCAGATGAGTGTGGGTGTGGTGATGGAGGATGGAAATGCTTTTAACATTCAGAGGAATATTAATGAAGAGGGTTTCTTCAACATTAAGGCTACGCCTCTTGGAGCGTCTATGTGTTTGTTGGAAGATACCACAGGTGGTGATATCGAAGACTTTGTGAAGGAATCCCGTGAATGGTTGAAAGTTTGGTTTAGAGAAATCTGCCAGTGGTCACCAGAGGTGGTTGATAGAGACAGATTCGCATGGGTGAAATGCTTTGGATTGCCATGTTATGCTTGGAGTGATACCAACTATCGCCTGATTTCATCATGCTTGGGTACCTTCATTCAGTGTGATGAGAACACCAGGAGTAAGTCAAGTCTCGATGCCGCAAGGTTGCTGATCAAAACGAATCTTGGGGTTATCCTGAATATGAAGTTTTGCGTTGAAGTAAACAATCACAATTACACTATTTCCATGACTGAAGATTTCTATTGTGGTCGAGCCGTTCCTTTTTGTGAGGAAGAAGATGAGGTGATTGATTCTGACGAGTTAGAATCTTCACTTCCTTCTGATGTGGAGGGCGCGTGGGACTCCAACGAAGAGGTCGAGTGTGAGGATTCCAGCTTTTCGAAGATTATGCCTGATGAGAAAGACTCTTTTCAAAAAGAACATGTGTCAGAAGGAGCACTACTACAAAACGCGCAAACAACAACGTCAGGCTTATAACGGCTTGCCTATACACCGTTGTAATAGATTCGCGCGTTTTTTTAGTGACAGTTAAAATTCCAACCGTGGTGAAATGTGAGGCCTTTCACCACGGGTAATTAAAGAACCATCATTATAGGTAGCGCCTGGTCATGGGTTCAATTCCCAACACCAGCATTTATGATTTTTAAATATTTTTTCAAAATGCCAACAACCTTTCACCATGGTTATGTTTTCAACCGTCATTATAGCCTATAGTTTAGTTTTAGGTCTTGCACTTCAAAAAATCGGTTTTAGGGAAAATCGTCTCCTTTTTGAGATCTGTTTCGTGCATCTGAAGCAGAAAAATTGTGCGGTCATTAGTCCCTTACTCTAGAAGAGTTTCGGGCTTCACCCTCAAAACCCCAAATTCATCATTTTTCTATTTTTAATGAATTTTTTTACTGTTTTCATAGTCTCAAAAAATTCCAAAAAAATTCTCAAAATACTTATTTTACCTAATTAGATTAAATTTCGTGTTTTTAGATTTTTTTAAATTTATTTTAATCATGTTACTTCTTTCCTATATTTTCAAAATGCTGACAGACCCTTAACCACGGGTATTTAAACCAACCGTCATTATAGATAGCGTTTTTTACTTATTTTTTCAAAAAGCTTACAGACCTTTCACCACGGGTAATTTAAACCAACCGACATTATAAGTAGCGTCTTGTCATGGGTTCAAGTCCCAACACCAGCATTTTTGGTTTTTTTACTTATTTTTTCAAGTCTCATTACCAACATTACAGAACTTATTTTTTACTTATTCTTTTCTATTGAGATTTCCTTTAGGAAATGATCATTTCCCCTTGAATTGATATTGGACTAGACATTTTTTCTTTTTGAAACCTCCTTTTCTTTTTGAAACCCCCTTTTACTTTCCATTCTCACCCTTTTACTCTAAACTTAAACAAAAGGTAATAACAATAATTTAAATAACTAAATATTTTAATAAATTACTTTCTAAACGGTTAATCTATGACTGTTGAACCTCTATTAAATTGACTACCTCAAACCTCAAGATAAATTTAAAAGACTCCCCTTTAGATGGAACAATGAGCAACAGTCCATCACAACTTCATTTTCTGGAATCGCTTGATACGGGAAAACTGAAATTGAAATCTTAATTGAAGAGCGAGAGATGAAAAGGAAGAGAAATTATGTGAAAACTTCACCGGAATTGATGAAATTGATGGAAAGGAAGAGAAATGTTGTGAAAGTTTATGAACAATCGTCTCCGATTCCACCCGATTTGCATTTGTATCTTACAGATGATTGCTGGGAACATATCTCCAGATTCATTTACAATAAGTACGATTCCAAGTCTCACTCTGTCGTCTCCAAACACTTCCTCTCCATCACCAACCGTCCCCGATTCTCTCTCACTCTCCGCCGCCACTCAGATATACCTTTCATCTCCACCTTATTACAAAGGTTCACCAACCTCACTTCCCTCAACCTCTCGGGATTCTGCGACCACATCGACACACTTCTCCCCCAAATCTCTAGTTTTCCATTGAATATCACATCGCTCAATCTCTCCAAACTAAGGGTGTGCAAAAATATTGAAATTCTGGTACAAATGTGTGATGTCTTTGTGCAATGTCACAACATCGCAATCTGCTGGACAAGGCAATAATAGAAAATTAACACACTGAATTGTTCACCCAGTTCGGTTCAACAACCTACATCTGGGGGCATACCAAGCCAGGAAGGAAGTCCACTATTAGTAGTATCAAATTACAGACTCAACAGACCAGTTGACAATCTACCTAATTTAATCACTATCCAATGACCCTTCTACCTAAGTCCTCCCTAGGTAAGAGACTCCATCTCACTTCCAATCATCACAATGATGTCTAGCAGTCAACTACACCGCCACTGCATCAACAGCTTGATTTCCAACAACTGTTCAACCATAGAAGGCACCCTTCTATGGCACACATTGGAGTTGCTTCAAAGCTTCCTCCAAGAACAAAACCAAACTCATTACCTACAGGTTTCTGAGTTAAACACAGTGACCATCTCACGACCCGAGTGGTTCACTTGGACAAAGCCCTAATGATCTACATCTTGGACCCGTGCCAATTCTAGGTTACTATCATTCTATTTATAATATAATCCCAACTGGATTTGGGCCTTCAAATCATATCAAATCTTCTGTAACAAATCTGCAACAGATCCTGCTTCTAAATGGATCTTCAATCAAATCTTCAATTAAATCTTCAATAATTAACTCTGAATATTCTCCATATCTTTATGCTTTAAATTCGCAACAAACTGATCTTCATAACTGATTGCAACAGAATATATCTCTCCCTTGATCTTCGCCTGCATTATCTGATTCTCTTTAGCAGAATATCTCATTCACACCAGAAACATGTGCAGTCCATTCCAGCCTGATGTTTTAATGTTCTGGTATAGTGATGTTAAGACATCGCATATGACATCACACTTTAGCACTTTACCTCTTCAACAATATTCACAAACCAGAATGTTAGCCAAAATATACCAATACTGTTAGAAGCTCATGTTGCAACATCAACCATGACAACAAATGACAACAGCATTGTTTTAACAAAATTTCAGCCAATTACAAGAACTTACAATCTCCCCCTTTGGCTAATTTTGGCTAAAACAAATATATAAACATTACAACTCAGACTACATCAGTAAATACAACCCTACACTACTGTTAGATGTCATCTGTTCTTGGCTAATTTTGAATGATGTTAGGACATCACATCACCATATAACAGCAAACCCAGGCAGCACATCATGAGGTGCACATGAGGAAGAAGATATCCAACACTCCCCCTCAATTACAAGACATTTCTTTTTCGTTCCAGGTTAGACCCAGACCAATTGTAGAAGACTCCTCCAAAAAAGAAATGTGTGTCTATTCATCAAAGACCAATGGTGGCATAAGATAATTCTGCACACCTTCATTGATCAGACACTAGGTTTAGTCCATGGCATAAGAGGAAACTTAAGAAGTGCTATTCGGCCAACCCAGGTAACTCAAAACACAAGTCACAACTGTGTTCATAACTCAGGACACAAGTCACAAAGACTCAACACCACCTCAAGAATGTACCATCTTCTTCTGCAGACTCCAGGCATAATATCTGCACAAACCACTTAGCCAGATCCTTTCCTTTCTCCCCCTTTTTAGCCACAAATTGACAAAGGAACCCCTCACAGAACCAGACCCAGGAAGTGCTCACCCAAACACGAATAAACGCCATAAGACTTATGAGACAAGAACACTCACTGGCTGAAGGAGAACAGAAAACCCCTATAAATAGCTGACCAGTAACTTAGAAATTAACGAGCCTTGAATATGTCAATGTTCTTGGTCAAACAAATGTTATTTTAGGTATCAAAAACTGCATTCAAATTCAATGCCTACCTTCCAAAAACTGCCTTGATTGCCTTAAATATTTCACAACTGAATCTTACCATAAATTAGGCCAATAACGCTCCATGCATAGGCAGAGACACGTGTTTCGCTTTATCCTTGCACTACCGACCAAAATAATTCCTTGTTTGGCTCTAGAGAAACATGTCCTGTATCATGTTCTGACATCACACCACGACAGCTTGCCTGCTAGCTCATCAACCCAAGACTCCACAAACACATCTACTTATCTAATGGATATTGAGACGACTTCTCACAATCCCTTCTAGATTCCATCAGAGACCAATAAAATCACCCATGTACACCAATTTTGCTTTTCAGACCTCTCCTGCATAGGCACTATCTTCACACAGCTATGATATGTCCCATCATCACACTACACAAGCTGACCAGCACACATGCTACAATAGGCTATAGTAAACAGCCTTACATTCAATGCCCTTTATGATATCACACCAAAAATGCCACATTCCTCATGGGGATTTTAGAGACAAGGTCAGCCAAGTCCAATAAACAAAGGTCCATTTGATTGGAAATTTGTCACACAAGATAAGGACTGTCACCACCTTTTACTTGTATTAGAAGGAACCTTCTGATCACACTAACGACACACCCTTCTGTCCTTACATTCACCAGCTCCTAATGAAGTCTTCATCATGAAAGTAGCCATGTATTTCCTGAACTACTTACCATCAAGATTAGAATCTGTCCATTCTACTCCACACTATGTCAGAACTGCCACTTCAGACGATAATGCTGCTTCTTCAAACTTCATAAGTATGGTACATACCCAACCATAATGTTGTAACAACATGTAGGACATCAGCACGAGACAAAAAACCACCCCACTTAACCAGCATCAGCAGTTATACCAAAAGCAAACTAAAAGGGATAACATCAGACGACTAGACAAGACCTAGCCTCATCCAACTAGGACCACTTCTACCCAGGCACCAAACACGAAGTTCTGGTAACCAATGTGCCAAGAAAAACAGGTTCCCAAGAAAAACAGATTCCCACACCAAAGACTACTCTGACTGGTCAGGCAATACAAACAATGACATTTTATCCATTATAAATAACACACCTCTTTTCTCCTATCAGCACACCAAGGAAGGAATCATGAGTCAGTCTAACAAGAATGCAGCAAAGAGACACATGCAGGAGGACAAGAAGCCAGATCCTCAGAAGTTGAAGAACACAACACTGTCCACAGCTGGAGCATCTTCAGGAGTAACAAGAACACGCAAGACATCAGAAACAAGGATGAAGACTATCAAGAAAAACTAAGTGCAGCTTCAAGCATCTGATCATGAATGGGATGAAGATTGGAAGACATTTCTTGATTCGGGGGGTTGGGATAATCTTTAGACTCTTTGCTTGTTGTTTTTACTGATCTTGTAAGCTTCCAAAAATGCAATAAACTTCTGTTTCAATTCTGTTCCATCTATACTAAACAAAAGCAATAAGGAACACAAATGCACAAGACACTAACTCCTCATGTAAGCAACCTCCCAATAAGTTCCAACACCAAAAACTGCAGACATATCCATCTCCCCCTTAACGTCACACGTCCAACTGCACAAAATTTTAACAATCTCCCCCTATCAAGGGCAACATGTGCTTCTTTGTATCTTTATGTCTTCAAGAGCTCAATTCAACCAATCTTCACAATCTTTACCTTTGCAGCAAAATCCTTAGACAAGTACTCCTCCTGTCATGGTAATGCTCTAGATGAAGATGAACATTTGAGCACACTTGTTGAGCACATGCATTTTGGGACCATTGTCCCTTTCTCCAAAGGCATTCATTCCTTATCATGCTCTTCATCTTCAAACTTCCTGATCTACGTTTTCCATCCAAGGCAGACCTTCTACTTCATCATTCTCCCGTATGACTATGTAGACGCTCCTTAGGCATAATGTAGGCATCACGCTTCTGAACCAGAGCATAATCATCCTTCACCAAGGATATCCAACCAGATAATGTCCCAACATACGTTAGAACATCTGCCACCCACCAAGACATCATCACCATGATTCTTGATATGCTCCTCAAACTGAAGATCTTCACACAACACTGCATCATCAGAGAGCTTCATAAACCCATAGAGAAATAAACTCTCATCCACCAAAAGTAGGTATACGTCCATCCTCAACCTAGAACTTCTGCCACAAGCTCCAAGAGAATTTGGATAATACTCCATAGTCACCAATCAACTCCACCAGTTGATTCAACTCCAAGATGCTTAACACAGTCACTTAAAGTAAATTCTCAAGCCTTCTGCAGTCCTGCACTTCAACCTCAGACAAATACATAGTCTCCCGTCAATGTATATTGTCATTAGTTGAATGCACAACACTATCCAAAGCAGACAAATATTCAACTATTGTCATGCAAGATACAACATTTTATCTGGTCTGACATCCTTTTCTTGCAGACTTGAGGCACTGGTTGATCCTTCTTTTGCTAATCCACATCACTGATCACTTTAGATTAGGTAAGTGGCTTGACCTGATACTTCACCATGAGCAAACAAACTTCTTTTGGCTGAGAAGACTGAAATAATGTTTCAACATTACCAGCATACTCTAATGTTTCAAGAATCTTCAAACTTTTGATGCCATCCTCATTAAGTTACCACGACTAAGCATAAGAGATAACTTATTAAGATCTTCACTCTCGCATGAAAGCTTTGACAGTGATACTCTTTAGCTTTGGCTCTACCTTCTTCTTTCACCATAAAAAAGGATGAAGAAGTCACAGTACTGAACAGATTGGTCTTCTTCTTCTGATCCTTCCTGCCACAAGGCTAATGCAGACACCAATTCCAATTGACCAAAGGTTGATTGACATATTAAGCTCAGCTTCTTTCTTGATGAATCTTCACACAACCCAGATGTCTCCTCTTCCAAGTCAGGAGTAGGTTCCAAATAGATATGATCAACACATTTGTTTAGCCCCCAAGCATCTGTTATGTCACAATCTGCTAGTAGGACATAAGTTCTCTTCACACCAAAAGATTCTTTAACACAACCCAGAGATTGACCTTGTAAGGTTGGAGGCAAGAAAAAATTACTTCTACCTTTCTTCAGAGGAGAGTAGATTGCTGCAGTCTTAACACAAAACCACCGGGAATTTTCCATCAGATATATATATATATATGCAGCAGAACATACACCAGAAAACTCCTCGACTACCTTCAGGCAAAACATAATAACCCTTGCACGACACTCCAAGTGCACTAGGTCATCATAGGTTTGAAAATAAGTCAAACCAGGCCTGATAACTTCATTTTTCACTCCAAGGGATCATACAAAATTCTCTATGAACCAACTATCTTCCTTGCTCATGAACCAGAAAGTATCTTCCCTAGATCTCATCCAGAAACAGACAGGATGCCTGCTCTGATACCAATTGAAATTCTGGTACAGATGTGTGATGTCTTTGTGCAATGTCACAACATCGCAATCTGCTGAACAAGGCAATAACAGAAAATTAACACACTGAATTGTTCACCCAGTTCGGTTCAACAACCTACATCTGGGGGCATACCAAGCCAGGAAGGAAGTCCACTATTAGTAGTATCAAATTACAGACTCAACAGACCAGTTGACAATCTACCTAATTTAATCACTACCCAATGACCCTTCTACCTAAGTCCTCCCTAGGTAAGAGACTCCATCTCACTTCCAATCATCACAATGATGTCTGTAACGCCCCGATTTCGATTATTCCCATTTTGTTGAGTCTTTTATTTAAATTGAGTGATGAATTATTTTATTTTTGAAATTGGTGTGTTAATATGCTATGTTGACATGTTATGATATTTGACCGTTTTTGAGAGTTTTCGGGGAAATTAGAATGGAGGGTATTTTGGACATTTCTCAATTAATAATAAGTTAGAAATTTAGTGGAAATAGAATTTTGTGAGAAAATGAATTAATTGAATTTGAGTAGAAAATAAGAAAAGAAAAAGAGATAAGAAGAAGAAATAGGAGAGAAATAGAGAGAAAAAGGAGAGAAAGAAAGAGGAAGAAGAGAAAAGAGAAGAAAAGGGGAAAAGAGAGAAAAAGAGGAAAAGCTTGGAAATCTTCAAAACAACTTCTAGGAATCGATTTAATCGGGTAAGGGTGTGAAATCTTATTATCTCATCAATGTATATCATTATGTATGTGTTTGCTTGGATGTTTTCTTGTTTCCCATAGCTTGAGTTCTAGGTTGAAATTGAGATTTTTGTGAGGAATCGATGGTTTTACGGTTGAAAATTGGTGTAAACGTAATAGAATACATGTCATCATGATTGAATTATGTTTTGATGGTTATATGACAGTTTGGAAATGTTTTGGGTGGTGAAAACATGATTTTCGGATGAGCTGGTGCGCTGCTGGGTTTTTCTGAAAACGCAGGTTTGCACTGCGAATGGCTAGCGAGTGGGTAGCGAGTGTTCACTGAGTGTTCGCACTGCGAATGGAGTAGCGAAGGATTCACTAGTTTCTGACTTGATTCGTTGGGTGCTTCGCATTGCGAATGGGGGTAGCGAGCATTCGCTGAGATGTTCGCACTGCGAACGATGAGAATTTTCTAGGCTATTTTGCTTCTGCCTTGGTTCGCTGGTACACTCGCACTGCGAATGAAGTAGCGAAGGACTCACTAGGAGCTTCGCACTGCGAATGTAGCAGTTTCTCCCAATTTGTTTTCTCTGTAACTTTTGATCTGTGTTTCGGCTTGAGGTCTGGTTTGATGCGTTAGAGAGCTTATGAAATGTACTTTATTATGATGTTGTTTTGGAAATTGTTAGCCGATTTAAATATGTCGGAAAGTCGTGAATAGTGTTATTTAGCGACTTTTACAGTTTTTGAAGGTGTGTTTTGGATGTGAATCATACAATAGTGCATTGATGTGAATGTATATAGATTATATGTGATGGTATGAGATGAATGCATGAATATATTGTGAATATGTATGCATTTCAAGAATGTCGTGAGTCATTTTGTATGTGAAGCGTAATGATGTACATTCTTGTGTTGTGTGATTCTAATGAGAATCCGTTGTAACGTCGTGTGCCTATGTGAGGTGTGAGCGATGATTACAAACGATTGTGTGCCTAGGTGAGGTGTGAGCAATCGGATTGTGTGCCTATGTGGGGTGTGAGAAATCCATAAACATTGTGTGCCTATGTGAGGTGTGAGCAATGGGTGAACATCGTAGGCCCGACGGGGAGTTACATTGGTAACGAGCGATGGTTCCAATAAGTTCCTGAGTGAACTTGAGATGATTGAGTCAGTACCGTATTGCATTTGCATAGAATCGTGAGTCGGTCTCTATGATTTGCATTTATCATCTTTATAATTGAGTATTGATGAATAAACATGAATATGTATGTTTATGTGGAATGATAAGAATTGCGAAGGTATGCATGATGAATATGCTTGGTTTTGTATATATATATATATATATACATTTTGATGTATATGAGTGAGTTGTGATGAATTGTGGTGAGAATGTAGAATATGTGTATTTTTATGCTAAGATATATAATTATATGCATTGTTATTATGATAATATTTCTCACCCTTCTGCTGTTTCATGATGCTCTATGAGGCATTGCAGAGTAGGTATGTTGGTGGTCTTTTTGTGAAGCGTGTCTTCATTCCTTTGGTCGGTCGGCTCTGATATGTAGCACCGGGTAGCTAGGATGTATATGATTCTTTTGTGATACATTTGTACATGTATCTTGTTGATGAATGTTTATGTAAACATGAATTATGTTGGTGGATAATTCTTGATGGTATATATATATATATATGTTTGATGTTATTCAATGTTTAGATTTTCCACTTTTACTCTAAATATTGAGATGTGGGTGTAAGGACTAAGTTCCTCTGTTGCAAAGTTACCCCACTGTTGCATATCAATTGTTGAGCAGGTGTTGAATGTTTTAATTTCATGTATAATGTGACATACCTCTTTTATACTATGTTTATAATTATACTCTGATGGAATTTTTAATATGTGCCTAAATGATTATGTGATTATTTGGGGGTATAGAAAGGGGGTGTTGCATTAAGTGGTATCAGAGCCAGTGTTGAGTCAGTTGTGTCTGTCTTGTGGTTGTGATGGTTGAACTGTTGTTTAACCTTGTTGTCATTTTTGGGAATGATCAGAATATGGCTGGTAGAAACGACAATGCGATGGCTGCTGCTTTGGAAGCAATGGCTAGGGCGGTGCAAGGTGCGCCGAACGTGAATTCTAATGACGAGTTCAGGAAGAATCAACCACCGGTCTTCAAAGGAAGATTTGACTCCGATGGTGCTCAAATTTGGTTAAAGGAGATTGAAAGGATCTTCAGAGTCATGGGCTGTGCAGAGGAGAATAAGGTGAGGCTTGGGTCTCCCATGCTGAAGGAAGAAGCCGACGATTGGTGGGTCGGTATGCGTCAAGTTCTTAAGGTAGATGATGAAGAGATAACTTGGAATTTATTTCGTACCGAGTTCTTGAGGAAGTATTACACTGAAAGTGTGAAAGGAAAGAAGGAGATGGAGTTCCTTGAACTGAAACAAGGTAGTATGTCCGTGGTGGACTATACTGCTAAGTTTGTGGAGTTGGTTCAATTCCATCCTCACTATGCTGCAATTACTGCTGAGTTCTCAAAGTGTATTAAGTATGAGAATGGTTTGCGTCCCGAGATTAAGCAATCCGTGGGATATCAAAGGATAAGAAGGTTTACAAATTTGACGGAATGTTGTAGAATCTTCGAGGAAGATAGCATGGCTCGTTCTACACATTACAAAAGTTTGAATGAGAGGAAGGGAAAGCAACAAGCTAGAAGTGGACCTTATGTGACACCCATTGATAAGGGCAAGCATAGGGGAAACTTAAATAAGAGATATGGAGGAGGAGGTTCCGGTTCCGTTAAGTGTTACAAGTGTGGTGAAATAGGTCATAAATCATTTGAGTGTGGGAAGAGCGTGGTGAAATGTTCTAACTGTGGAGGCCTTGGGCATGTTACTACCGATTGTAGAAGGAATATGGTGAAGTGCTATAATTGTGGAGAAGTGGGTCACATTAGTACTAAGTGTACTAAGCCGAAACAAGCTCAAGCAGGCGGAAAGGTGTTTGCATTAGCGGGGACGGACACTACTGGTGCAGACCGTTTGATTAAAGGTACATGCTTTATTAATAGTATGCCTTTAGTTGCTATTATTGATACGGGAGCGACTCATTCATTCATTTCTCATGAGTGCGCTAAGCGTTTGAATTTGTTTACGACTTCTTGGGGTGGTGAGATGGTTATTGAGACTCCTGCTTCAGGGTCGGTAACTACGTCTTTGGTGTGTGTAAGTTGTCCTTTGACCATGTATGGTAAAGACTTCCTTAGGGATTTAGTGTGTTTGCCGTTGGAGGGATTGGACGTAATCTTGGGTATGAACTGGTTGCAATTTAATCGAGTTCATATAGATTGCTATCACAAGTTAGTGAGGTTTTCTTCTTTGGAAGATGATGAAGATGTGAGTTTCCTATCCACTAAAGAGTTGAAGAAACTTTTAGCGGACGAAGCTCAATTATTCGGTTTGTTTGCATCATTGTCAGTGGAGAGTAAAGTTGAGCTCGATGTGTTCCCAGTGGTGTGTGATTTTCCAGAAGTGTTTCCAGAGGATATTACGGATGTACCACCGGAAAGAGAAGTTGAGTTTTCTATTGATCTAGTTTCAGGTACTAGACCGGTTTCGATGGCACCGTATCGTATGTCGGCATCGGAGTTGGTAGAATTGAAGAAGCAATTAAATGACTTGTTGGACAAGAGATTTGTAAGGCCAAGTGTTTCTCCTTGGGGTGCTCTGGTATTGTTGGTAAAGAGGAAGGATGGGAGTATGCGGTTATGCATTGATTATCGACAATTGAACAAAGTGACAATTAGAACAAGTATCCGCTTCCAAGGATCGATGATTTGATGGACCAATTGGTTGGTGCGCGTGCTTTTAGCAAGATTGATTTGAGATCGGGATATCACCAGATTCGTGTGAAAGAATAGGATATTCAAAAGACGGCCTTTAGGACACGGTATGGCCATTACGGATATTCCGTGATGCCATCCGGGGTTTCTAATGCGCCGGGTGTGTTTATGGAATACATGAATCGTATTTTTCATGAACAGTTAGATCGTTTTGTGGTTGTGTACATCGACGATATTTTGATTTACTCTAAGTCTCAAGAGGAGCATGAAGAGCATTTGAGGATTGTGTTACAAAATTTGAAAGATAAACAATTGTATGCTAAGTTGTCGAAATGTGAATTTTGGTTGTCGGAAGTAAGTTTTCTTGGACATGTTATTTCCGGTAGTGGTATTAGTGTTGATCCATCCAAGATTGATGCGGTGATGCAATGGGAGGCTCCTGGATCGGTTACGGAGATTCGAAGCTTTTTAGGCTTGGCGGGTTATTATCGGAGGTTTATTGAGGGATTTTCGAAGTTGGAACTTCCGTTAACGCAATTGACTTGTAAAGGAAAGGCTTTCATTTGGGATATTAGTTGTGAAGAGAGTTTCAATGAGCTAAAAAGAAGGTTGACAACGACTCCGATCTTGATTTTGCCAAATCCGACGGAACCATTTGTTGTGTATTGTGATGCTTCATTGATTGGTTTAGGTGGTGTTTTGATGCAAGATGGAAAAGTTGTGGCTTATGCTTTGAGACAATTGAGAGTGCATGAAAAGAATTATCCTACACATGACTTGGAGTTAGCGGCCGTGGTGTTTGTTTTGAAAATTTGGAGGCACTATCTTTATGGTGCAAGATTTGAAGTTTTTAGTGATCACAAGAGCTTGAAATATTTATTTGATCAAAAAGAATTGAACATGAGACAAAGAAGGTGGTTAGAGCTTTTGAAGGATTATGATTTTGGTTTGAATTACCATCCGGGTAAGGAAAACGTGGTGGCCGATGCTTTGAGTCGGAAGTCGTTACATATGTCCGCATTGATGATGAGAGAATGGGAACTTTTGGAGAATTTTAGAGACTTGAGTTTAGTTTGTGAAATGACGCCGAGAAGTGTGAGACTTGGTATGCTACATGTTATGAATGATTTTCTTGCAACCGTATGTGAAAAGCAAAAGTTGGATTTGAAGTTCGTTGATTTGATGATGAATGAGAATGAGGATTTCAAGGTTGATAATTTTGGAGTGTTGAGATTCCGTGGTCGTATTTGTATTCCCGATGATGCGGAGTTGAAAAAGATGATATTGGACGAAGGACACCGAAGTAATTTAAGTATTCATCCGGGAGCGAATAAAATGTATCAAGATTTGAAGAAAATCTTTTGGTGGTCCGGATTAAAGAGGGATGTGGCTCAATTTGTGTATGCGTGCTTAACTTGTCAAAAGTCTAAGGTGGAACATCAAAAGCCTAGTGGATTGATGCAACCGTTGGACATTCCAGAGTGGAAATGGGATAATATATCGATGGACTTTGTTACGGGATTTCTGAATACGCAAAGAGGTCATAATGCTATTTGGGTGATCGTTGATAGGCTTACTAAATCTGCTCACTTTATTCCAATTGATATTAGTTATCCTTTGGAGAAGTTAGCCGAGATTTATGTTCTTGCGGTTGTGAAGTTACATGGAGTTCCTAAGAGTATTGTATTGGATAGAGATCCTAGATTCACGTCGAGGTTTTGGGAGAGTTTACAAAAGGCTTTGGGTTCTAAGCTAAGATTGAGTTCGGCTTATCATCCGCAAACGGATGGTCAAACCGAGAGGACAATTCAATCGTTGGAGGAATTATTGCGTGCTTGTGTGCTCAAGCAAGGTGGTGCTTGGGATAGTTATTTGACGTTGATTGAGTTCACCTACAATAATAGTTTTCATTCAAGTATAAGTATGGCACCATTTGAGGCTTTGTATGGTCGGAGATGTCGAACACCTTTGTGTTGGCATGAAACCGGTGAGAGGACGTTGGTTGGACCGGAGATGGGACAACAAACGACGGAGAAAGTGAAGTTTATTCGTGAGAAGATGAAAGCTTTTCAAAGTAGACAAAAGAGCTATCATGACAAGAGAAGGAAAGATCTTGAGTTTCAAGAAGGCGACCATGAGTTTTTGAGAGTTACGCCGGTTACGGGTGTGGGTCGTGCTTTGAAGTCGAAGAAGATGACTTCTCGTTTTATTGGTCCGTATCAGATTACTGCACGAGTTGGTGTTGTGGCTTACCGTGTGGTGTTGCCTCCGAATCTTTCGAATTTGCATGATGTATTCCATGTTTCGCAACTTCGGAAGTATGTTCCGGATCCGTCACATGTTATTACTATGGACGAGGTTGAAGTGAGAGATAACCTTACGGTTGAAGCTTTACCGATTAGGATTTTGGACCGTGAAGTTAAGAAGCTAAGAGGCAAGGACATTGCGCTTGTGAAAGTAGCGTGAGGAGGCGCTGCGGAAGGCAATATGACTTGGGAACTAGAGAGTGGGATGCGAGAGTCGTATCCGGAGTTGTTTGAATCAGGTAATATTTTCGAGGACGAAAATTTCTAAAAGTAGGGGAGAGTTGTAACGCCTCGATTTCGATTATTCCCATTTTGTTGAGTCTTTTATTAAAATTGAGTGATGAATTATTTTATTTGTGAAATTGGTGTGTTAATATGCTATGTTGACATGTTATGATATTTTACCGTTTTTGAGAGTTTTCGGGGAAATTAGAATGGAGGGTATTTTGGACATTTCTTAATTAATAATAAGTTAGAATTTTAGTGGAAATAAAATTTTGTGAGAAAATGAATTAATTGAATTTGAGTAGAAAATAAGAAAAGAAAAAGAGATAAGAAGAAGAAATAGGAGAGAAATAGAGAGAAAAAGGAGAGAAAGAAAGAGGAAGAAGAGAAAAGAGAAGAAAAGGGGAAAAGAGAGAAAAAGAGGAAAAGCTTGGAAATCTTCAAAACAACTTCTAGGAATCGATTTAATCGGGTAAGGGTGTGAAATCTTATTATCTCATCAATGTATATCATTATGTATGTGTTTGCTTGAATATTTTCTTGTTTTCCATAGCTTGAGTTCTAGGTTGAAATTGAGATTTTTGTGAGGAATCGATGGTTTTACGGTTGAAAATTGGTGTAAACGTAATAGAATACTTGTCATCATGATTGAATTATGTTTTGATGGTTATATGACAGTTTGGAAATGTTTTGGGTGGTGAAAACATGATTTTCAGATGAGCTGGTGCGCTGCTGGGTTTTTCTGAAAACGCAGGTTCGCACTGCGAATGGCTAGCGAGTGGGTAGTGAGCGTTTGCTGAGTGTTCGCACTGAGAATGGAGTAGCGAAGGATTCGCTAGTTTCTGACTTGATTCGCTGGGTGCTTCGCATTGCAAATGGGGGTAGCGAGCATTCGCTGAGATGTTCGCACTGCGAACGATGAGAATTTTCTAGGCTATTTTGCTTCTGCCTTGGTTCGCTGGTACACTCGCACTGCGAATGAAGTAGCGAAGGACTCGCTAGGAGCTTCGCACTGCGAATGTAGCAGTTTCTCCCAATTTGTTTTCTCTGTAACTTTTGATCTGTGTTTCGGCTTGAGGTGTGGTTTGATGCGTTAGAGAGCTTATGAAATGTACTTTATTATGATGATGTTTTGGAAATTGTTAGCCGATTTAAATATGTCGGAAAGTCATGAATAGTGTTATTTAGCGACTTTTACCGTTTTTGAAGGTGTGTTTTGGATGTGAATCATACAATAGTGCATTGATGTGAATGTATATAGATTGTATGTGATGGTATGAGATGAATGCATGAATATATTGTGAATATGTATCCATTTAAAGAATGTCGTGAGTCATTTTGTATGTGAAGCATAATGATGTACATTCTTGTGTTGTGTGATTCTAATGAGAATCCGTTGTAACGTCGTGTGCCTATGTGAGGTGTGAGCGATGATTACAAACGATTGTGTTCCTAGGTGAGGTGTGAGCAATCGGATTGTGTGCCTATGTGGGGTGTGAGTAATCCATAAACATTGTGTGCCTATGTGAGGTGTGAGCAATGGGTGAACATCGTAGGCCCGACGGGGAGTTACATTGGTAACGAGCGATGGTTCCAATAAGTTCCTGAGTGAACTTGAGATGATTGAGTCAATACCGCATTGCATTTGCATAGAGTCGTGATTCGGTCTCTATGATTTGTATTTATCATCTTTATAATTGAGTATTGATGAATAAACATGAATATGTATGTTTATATGGAATTATAAGAATTGTGAAGGTATGCATGATGAATATGCTTGGTTTTGTATATATATATACATTGTGATGTATATGAGTGAGTTGTGATGAATTGTGGTGAGAATGTAGAATATGTGTATTTTTATGCTAAGATATATAATTATATGCATTGTTATTATGATAATATTTCTCACCCTTATGCTGTTTCATGATGCTCTATGAGGCATTGCAGAGTAGGTATGTCGGTGGTCTTTTTGTGAAGCGTGTCTTCATTCCTTTGGTCGGTCGGCTCTGATATGTAGCACCGGGTAGCTAGGATGTATATGATTCTTTTGTGATACATTTGTACATGTATCTTGTTGATGAATGTTTATGTAAACATGAATTATGTTGGTGGATAATACTTGATGGTATATATATATATATATATATATATATATATATATATATATATATATATATATATATATATGTTTGATGTTATTCAATGTTTAGATTTCCCGCTTTTACTCTAAATATTGAGATGTGGGTGTAAGGACTAAGTTCCTCTGTTGCAAAGTTACCCCACTGTTGCATATCAATTGTTGAGCAGGTGTTGAATGTTTTAATTTTATGTATAATGTGACATACCTCTTTTATACTATGTTTATAATTATACTCTGACGGAATTTTTAATATGTGCCTAAATGATTATGTGATTATTTGGGGGTATAGAAAGGGGGTGTTGCAATGTCTAGCAGTCAACTACACCGCCACTGCATCAACTGCTTGATTTCCAACAACTGTTCAACCATATAAGGCACCCTTCTATGACACACATTGGAGTTGCTTCAAAGCTTCCTCCAAGAACAAAACCAAACTCATTACCTACAGGTTTCTGAGTTAAACACAGTGACCATCTCACAACCCGAGTGGTTCACTTGGACAAAGCCCTAATGATCTACATCTTGGACCCGTGCCAATTCTAGGTTACTATCATTCTATTTATAATATAATCCCAACTGGATTTGGGCCTTCAAATCATATCAAAACTTCTGTAACAAATCTGCAACAGATCCTGCTTCTAAATGGATCTTCAATCAAATCTTCAATAATTAACTCTAAATATTCTCCATATCTTTATGCTTTAAATTCGCAACAAACTGATCTTCATAACTGATTGCAACAGAATATATCTCTCCCTTGATCTTCACCTGCATTCTCTGATTCTCTTTAGCAGAATATCTCATTCACACCAGAAACACGTGCAGCCCATTCCAGCCTGATGTTTTAATGTTCTGGTATAGTGATGTTAAGACATCGCATATGACATCACACTTCAGCACTTTACCTCTTCAACAATATTCACAAACCAGAATGTTAGCCAAAACATACCAATACTGTTAGAAGCTCATGTTGCAACATCAACCATGACAACAAATGACAACAGCATTGTTTTAACAAAATTTCAGCCAATTACAAGAACTTACAAATATGGTTAACCAAATTATATTACTAAACTGAATTGCATTGTACCATAAAAAAACTGAACCACTTAAATGGTTAATGAACTGAATCATTTAAATAAAACAATTATAATTCAGTTTAAAACAGATTAATAACCAGTTTCCGTTTATAAACTGTTTTACTTGTATAAATAAGTTTTTCATACAAAAAGACGAAAAACTATTGAGAGTGAAAAAAATTGGAAATAATTAAAAAAAATTCTCAAATTTAATTTTTAAATTTTTTTATTCTAATTTTTTTCCTTAAAAAAATTAAAAATAATTTTTAATAAAAAAATTTCGCAAAATTTAAATTTTTTTTGAAAATAATTTTTTACAAAAAAAATAGGTTTTAAAATAATTTTTTCCCAAAGTTTAAATTTTGCTTTCGGAAAATTTAAATTTTTTTTGAAAAAATTTAAAACAAAAAATTTTTTATTCCGATATTTGTTTCTTCAAAAAATTCAAAATAAAATTTTATTTTTTGAAAAATAAAATAAGAAATTTAATTTTTATTCTTAAAATAATTTTTTTTATTATAAAATTTATTATTTGAGAAATAAAAAAAAATTATAATTTTTTTCGAAAAAAAATTTTAAAATTTGGGATTTTTACTCCGGAAACTTTTTTTTAAATAATAAAAAAAAAAAATTTTTTCCAGAATTTTTTTTTGAAAACTAAAAAAAAATATTTTTTGTGTTCTGAAAATTTTTAAACTCCAAAAATAAAAATAATTTATAATTTTTTTTATTCTGGAATTTATTTTTTTAAAAAATAAATAAATTAAATAAAATTTATTTATTCTGAATTTATTTTTCAAAAAAAAAACTAAAATTTTTTTATTCTAGAATTTTTTTTCGAAAAATAATAAAAAATAATTTTTTTTTTCAGAATCGAAAAAAAAATAAAATTTTTTCTTTTTTATTTTGGAATATATTTTTTCTAAATCTAAACAAATATTTTTTTTATTCTGAATTTTATTTTTCCAAAGATAAATAAAAAATTAAAATTTTTTCCATTCTAGAATAGTTTTTTGAAAAAAAAAAATTTTTTTTCCCAATTTTTTTTTTTAATTCTTAATTTTCTTTTTTCGAAAGTTAAACTAAAAATTTCCTAAAATTTTATATAAAATGAAAATAATTTATTCCAAATTTATTTTCTTTTTAAAAAAAAAAAAAAAATATTATGGGCAAATAACCTTTTTCGTCCCTTAACTTTACACCAGGGTCCAATTTGGTCCCTTAAATTTAAAAAGTGACGATTTCGTCCTTTAACTTTCTAAAACGTGGTGTAGCACTCTGCTAGGGCAAGCGAATTGGAGAGACGAAGTGCAAAACGAAGGATTTTTTCCAGACGAGACGGTTCCACACGAAAAGGATTGAAGATCTTCATCTGCCATTGATCAAACGGTTAGTTAATTCGTCTTTCATATTAGTTAGGGTTAAAAGTTACGAAAATTAGGGTTCGTATTCAGTTTTATTCTTCTTGAAATTTTGATAGGGTAAACCCTACTTTTGTAGATATTTTGGTCGGGTTAGGTATCATGGATGAAATTATTGAACTTAAAATTCATCACAGTGGGGAATTTACTGATGAGGGTCTGAGTGTATATGCGAATGGTGTAGTTGAAGATTTGAGGGTAGATGTAGACAGATGGAGTTATTTTGAGCTAGTGGGTGTGTTAAAAGATTTGGGTTATAGGGAGTTTGAAACAATCTACTACAAGGATCCACAGTTTGGTATGAATGCACTTATTTATTATGATTATATTCAACAATTTAATTTCGGATTTTACAATGTTATTAAAGATTAAATTGATATTATAAATAAATTGATTTTGTTCATTCAATCATTGGGGTATATATAGATATAAACTAGATATATTAAACACATAAGAAAAATCAATTTTATTTATAATAATGGCCGAAGAGAAATAATAGATTTTAATATATTTTAAAGATTTAATCTATTAATATCTTATACCTTAATGTTATTTATTCACTACGCCAAAATTACTCTTTGGCAGCACTACATAGGCAGCGCTTTATTACAAAAGCGCTGCTATAAGTTAAAAAATTTAGAAAACACGGAAACTGTTCACTTAGAAAAATAAAAGCGCGTCTAAATATAAGACTTTAGACAGTGCTTTTGAGGAAAGCGCTTTCTAAGGTCTTATAAATTAAAAAAAAAATTAAAGGAAAATATTAGACAGCGCTTTCCTTAAAAGCGCTGTCTAAGGTCTTATAAATTTAAAAAAATATAAGACCTGAGACAGCGCTTTTGAGGAAAACTCTTTCTAAGGTCTTATAAATTAAAAAAAAAAAAATCAAAAGCGCTGTCTAAGGCCCATATGAGACAGCGCTTTCAAAAGCGCTTTCTAAGGCCCACCTTAGACAGCGCTTTCATTCAAAGCGTTGTCTAAGGTCTTTTTAATTAAAATAAAAACTGAAACGGTATCAGTATTCTATACTTTTTCATTTCATTCTTTCCCTCTCTTTCTGCGAACAAGAACGAACCAGCTGAAACCACCGCCGTCGTCCGTCCTTTCTCGCCGTCGTCCTTCCGGCCGTCGTCCTTCCTACTTTGTCCTCCACCATCCTCCACCGCACTCCACCGTGCTCCACTGTTCCGGTAAGAGTTTTTCTTTTTATGTTAGGTTTTAAGTGAGTTTCTTATTTTTCTGTTAGGTTTTGTTCTTGTTACCATGGAGTTCTTTAGATATAATGATGTTCTGTTAGGTTTTGTTCTGTTAGGTTTTGGAGTTCTTTTGACAGAATGATGTTCTTTTGATAGAATATGAGTAGTTTAGATTAGTGTTAATGTTGCTCTACATTGTTATTGCTATATAATGTGTTAGTTTAGTTTAGGTTAGTTTAGGTCGTTAGTGTTAGTGTTAGTGTTAATATTGCTCATTATTTTAATATTGTAAATCCTTGAGGTTGTTAGTGTTATTTTGTTATTTTAATACTGTGTTATGTTAGAAGCCCTGTTAGAAGCTCATTCAATGTTCTATGTTTTATCATAACTTTCCTCCTCATTCAATGTTTTTATTCCTCATATAATAGTGTTTTTGTTGACCTTAATAAGTAGGAAAACCATGGATAAAAAATGGATGGATGCCGATCGATTGTCCAAAGAGTACGAAAATGGGGTATTGGATTTCGTTAAGTTTGCTGTTCAACACGTTAAAGACCCCAGTCGAATGGACTGTCCTTGCTTGGGTTGTTGTTATGTAGGTAAGGTTGACGCAGATGGATTGAAATCGCATTTACTGATGCATGGAATTGATCGAAGTTATAAGTGTTGGATACATCATGGTGAGAAAATTAACGAGAATGTTGAACCGAAGGGGAAAAGTAATACGACCTATGCTTCAGATGACAAAGACACGGAAACATACGATTGTGATCGAGTCGAAGAGATTGCAGAAGCAGTTGAAGAAGATCTTCATGATTGTCCCGAAATGTTTGAGAGGTTGGTAAGCAATGCAGAGAAACCGCTCTATCAAGGTTGCACTAAATTCACAAGATTGTCTGTGGTATTGAAGTTGTACAACTTAAAGGCGGGCAATGGATGGTCGGATAAAAGTTTCACAGAGTTGTTGGCCCTTTTGAGAGAAATGCTACCGGAGGATAATGTTCTTCCCAATCGAACCTATGAGGCCAAAAAAATGTTGTGCTCTATTGGCATGAGCTATGATAAGATACATGCTTGTCCAAACGATTGCGTTTTATTTCGAAACGAATATGCATCGTTAACTGAGTGCCCTAAATGCGGTTTGTCTCGATATAAGAAAAAATTGTCTCCAGCCAAGGTCTTATGGTATTTTCCTATAATTCTGAGATTTAGGCGCATGTTTCGTAGTGAAACCGATGCAAGACACCTGACTTGGCATGCAGATGAAAGAATTATTGATGGAAAGTTACGACATCCGACTGATTCACCACAGTGGTCGAAAATTGATAATGATTATCCTGACTTTGGAGAAGAAGCAAGAAACCTTCGCTTGGCATTATCTACTGATGGAATGAACCCGCATGGTCTTCAAAGTATCTCACATACCACATGGCCTGTGATTCTTATGATTTATAACCTACCTCCGTGGCTATGCATGAAGCGTAAGTACATGATGTTATCTATGTTAATCTCTGGGCCTAAACAACCAGGGAATGACATAGACATATACTTGACACCTTTGATCGAAGATTTAAAGATATTGTGGGAGAACGGTGTGGAGGTTTATGATGGATATAGGAAAGAAAGTTTCAATTTGAGGGCGATGTTGTTTGGCACAATTAATGATTTTCCAGCTTACGGGAATCTATCAGGGTACAACATAAAAGGTGAAAAAGCGTGTCCTATTTGTGAAGATAAAATAGATTCGAAGCGATTGGAGTTTGGTCATAAGAATGTCTTTCTCGGCCATCGTAGATTCTTAAATGCCAAACATCACTACCGTGGGTGGAGACAAGAATTCAATGGAGACACCGAACAAGGTAGAGCTCCACCTATGTTGTCAGGTGACCAAGTTTTTAAAAAGGTGAAAGATATGCGTACTCAGTTTGGCAAACCTTTTGCACATAAGGTTGTCAAAGGTGGGTGGAAAAAGAGGTCGATATTTTTTGAATTGCCATATTGGAAGTCTTTGTACGTGAGACATTTTCTCGATGTTATGCATATTGAGAAAAATGTATTTGAAAGTGTTATTGGTACGTTACTCAATATAAAAGGAAAGACTAAGGATGGCCTTAAAGCAAGAAAATACTTGGTAGCGATGGGGATTAGAACTGAATTAGCACCCGTGAAGAAAGGAAGACGAACATATCTACCACCTGTTGCTTTTACTCTGTCTAGAAAGGAGAAGAAAATATTGTGTAAGTTTTTGAGTGAAGTTAAAGTTCCAGAAGGATACTCTTCAGATGTTAGAAGACTTGTGTCTATGAAAGACCTCACGTTGAAGAGTTTAAAGACACGCGACTGCCATGTTATAATGGAACACTTTCTACCAATAGGTATACGTTCCATTTTGCCAGTGAAAGTAAGAAGCGCCATAACTAATTTGTGTTTTTTCTTTAGGTCAATTTGTAGTAAGGTAATCGATCCCGATATCTTACCAACACTACAAAAAGAGATAGTTATTACCTTGTGTGAGCTTGAAATGTATTTTCCTCCCTCTTTTTTTGACATAATGGTACATCTAGTTGTTCATCTTGTGAAAGAGACACAATTATGTGGACCAGCTTATATGAGACGGATGTACCCTGCTGAACGTTATATGAAAATATTAAAAGGGTACGTGAAAAGCCGAAGTCGACCAGAGGGGTATATTGTTTAACGATACATTGTTGAAGAAGCGGTTGAGTTTTGTACTGAATATTTGTCCAATGTTCAATCGATTGGACTCCCCAAAGCTCATATTTTCGAAAAAAAGGATGGTAAAAAATTAATTGGAAATAAAATTGTGACAGTATCAAGGGATGAACGGGATCAAGTGCATTTGTATGTTCTGCACAATGATAATGAGGTTGAGCCATATGTTGAGATGCACAAGGATGTACTCCGAAGGTTAAATCAGAACAGAAATGAAAATTGGATAGTACGAGAGCACAATCAAAGTTTCATACAATGGTTAAAGGATCATATTTATTCGAAGCGCTCTTCAGATCCTGCTTCAGTAACAGAAAGGTTGAGATGTTTAGCATATGGTCCAAGTTTGCATGTGTATTCTCATAGCGCATACGCAATTAATGGATACACATTTTATACCAAAGAACAAGATGATAAAAGTACTATGCAAAATAGTGGTGTCACCATCCTAGCTGAAGCAATGCACATATCAAGTATGAAGGACTTAAACCCCAAATATGCAAATCTGTCATATTTTGGAGTTATTGAGCACATTTGGGTGTTTGATTACGAGAAGTTTCAGATTCCAATCTTTGGTTGCAAGTGGGTAAATAGTAGTGGCATACGAATGGATAAGTCTGGATTTTTGCAAGTGGATCTTAATAGGGTGGGGTACAAAGATGAGCCTTTTATTCTAGCATCTTAAGCTAAACAAGTGTTCTATGTCACTGACCCGACGAGTACGAAATGGTCTATAGTGCTTTTATCTAACAAAATGGTTGATGATAGCGGTGTAGATCAATGTGATATTGATGTTGAGAATGAGTCATGCATTAGACGGAATGAGTTGAATAGAAATGATCAAGATGAGGATCTTATAGCGAATGAGTCATATATCAGAAATGACCATAACGAGGGAATTTGGATCCATTCATCCGTCCGCATTGCTAAGAAACAAGTAATTCATATTCCAACCAAGAAAAGAAAGAGATGTTAGTGAAAGAGGTAAAATAATAAAATGTTATATATTATTTCATTCTAGATTCATCTATTATAGTTTTTTTGTATTTTGACGTCGTGTAGAAAGTTTCCATCTAACACTTGTTTAATCTTACAGTGGACATTGGTTGTTGGTCGCAATTAATCCTAGCAAAGAAGTGGCCATCCGATGTATGTATTTCTAACTTATGAGTTATTTTAATATTTAACACATATCTCTCATATAATGAAATAGATAAAACTAAATCAAACTATGTTATATTATAATGTAGTACTTTGAAGAATGCAAGTGTGCTCATTACTCAATTTCTCAATTGGATGAAATTAAAGAGGATTGGTGTCAATACATTATGGAGCTCGGAGTTTTATCAGGTATAATATTGTACTCTTACTTTAATTGATGAGAATTTAAATATGTATAACTTTCTAACTATAGACATTGTTGATGTATTCTTTTAATTGAATTACAATCTTTGTGTTCTTTCAGGACCTATGTAGATTTGAAGCAATGCTTTGGTTGGATGCAAAAGTACTAGTATAAGTAATATGTACATTTGTAGAAAAAATGTAATGATTTGTAATTATAAATTGGTGTATATATATATATATATTGGTTTGAATTGCCAATTGTTTTGGATATATAATTTTGGTGTAAATTGGTACATTTAAATAGGCCACATTGGATTGATTTGAATCTCCAAATTGTGGTATTTTTCTGGAAAAAAATTGGTTGAAAAACAGGTCAAATTCTGGTTGAAAAACCTGGTAAAAATTGTGGTTTAAAAAAATTTATATAAAAATTTTCGTATACCTTAGACAGCGCTTTACACTAAAAGCGCTGTCTAAGGTGGGGCTTAGAAAGCACTTTCACAAAAAGCGCTGTCTAAGGTATGCCTAAAAAAGTTCAAAAAGGTGGGGCTTAGAAAGCGCTTTCAAAAAAAGCGCTGTCTAAGGTATACCTAAAAATGTTCAAAAAGGTGGGAATTAGACAACACTTTTTTTAAAAGCGCTGTCTAAGGTATACCTAAAAAATGTCAAAAAGCGCTGTCTAATGGTACCATAGACAGCGCTTTTCATTAAATATACCCCCCTTTAGACAGCGCTTTTGGTATTACTCAAAGCGCTGTCTAAACCTTTAGCAGCGCGGGTTTAGACAGCGCTTAAAGTGCTGTCTAAGGCCAAAAAAAGCGCTGTCTAAGGTCTTGTTTGGCGTAGTGATTATAATTATATAGCATACAATTAAATTGAAGAAAAAGAGATAGTTTTTCTATTTGATTTATTTGATGGACAAAAATTTAGTAGCCATTGAGGGTAATAAAAATTAGATAGGATATCATTTTTTTGTTGAGAAAAAAGCAAATGAGATGGTTTTTCTATTTAATATATGATTTATTTGAGAGACAAAACATAATAACCATTTATTCCTCAAATTTAGAAGGATTATAAAAACGCATTAATTTTTTTTAAATTGATAGTAAATTAATTAAAAAATCTACTATAATAAATATTTGTGTTTTAAGAAAAAGAAATTGTTTTTTTTTTATGGAAGGTATAAATAACCTATTTTTCCTTATTTTACTTAATTTGAAAGTAAATTGATTTAATAAAAATGCAACAATAAATATTTGTGTTATGAGAAAGATTTTATTTTGTATGAAATGTTTAAATAACCTATTTTTCCGTAAGGTAAAAACAAACCTTGACATTGTATTTGTATTGCAACCAAATTATTTAGAAAAAACCTCTTTTGAATGTAACTTCTTTCGTTGAGTTTGTTACTTTATTTATTATATATATCATCACTGACTCAACCTAACCTAACCCTTCACCCTAAACCTTCACAAATTTCATCCAATCAATATGAAAAGGAAAAGAAAATCTCTCAAAATTTCAAAACAACAATCCCTTTATTTACCTGATGAGTGTTGGGAATTGGTCTTTAAATTCCTCATAGACGATGGTGAAGACAATTTGAAGCATCTCTCACTTGTCTCAAAACAGTTCCTTTCCATCACCAACCGTCTTCGATCCTCTCTCACTATCTATAATCCAACATGCCAACTCTTCCATACCCTCAGCCTCTTCCGTAGATTCTCCAACATCTCCTCCCTCAACCTATCCTACTACGACGGTGATCTCGACGTTCTTCTCGTCCAAATCTCTCGTTTTCCATTGAAAATTACATTACTCAATCTCTCAAACCAACTCAAGATTCCATTAAAGGGATTGGGAATTTTCTCCAAAAACATTATAACTTTGACATCTCTCCTATGTTCTAACATTGTTACGCTGTATGACACCGACGTGTTATTCATTGCCGATTGCTTCCCTTTGCTCGAAGAACTTGACATCAGTAACCCTACACAGTTCAAATTTAACGAAACCGCCTTCTTATTTGCACAGGTTCTTTCGTTGGCACTGTCCAAACTCCGCAAAGTTAACCTGTCTCATAATTATTATATCCACGACGAATTACTTTTCCACTTGTTCAAGAACTGTAAGCTTCTCGAAGAGGTTAGCATCATTAATTGTCGGTGCATAACCCTGTCTGGCATTGCAGTTGCTCTCCGCGAGAGGCCAACATTGAGGTCTTTATCTTTTTGCAATTCCTTTTCAGCAAGCTTTTCCGACCCTGTTACTTCACCTTTCATGGACTCATTGGTGAGTTTAAAGAGTTTGACTTGTCTTAATTTGTTCTCATTTAATATCTCCAATGACTTGCTCTCCTCTATTGCAATGGCGGGTCTTCCTTTGACAAGGCTTCAACTCCGAAATTGTGTAGGCTATAGTTATACCAGAATATTTTCTTTGCTATCCAAGTGTCCATCTATACAACATTTGAATTTGAAAAGGGCTTATTTTTTGAATGATCAACATGTTGTCGAGTTGTCTTTATTTCTTGGTGATTTGATGTCTATAAACCTTAGTCATTGTAACAGACTCACAGAATCAGCCTTGTTTGCACTCGTTAGTAAATGTCCTTCACTTATTGAGATCAAAATGGAATCGACATCTATTGGAAAAAGTGTAAGGAATTCTAATTCTTTGATGGATTGTATTGTAAACTCTCAATTAAAGTCTCTCTATTTGGCTAATTGTAAAGGGTTAAAAGATGAAACTATCATAAGCTTTTCTTCCATTTTTTCCAATTTAGAGCTGCTTGGTTTGAATTCTTGCCAATCTATATCTGATGAAGGTATCGATCAAGCTTTAAGGAGATTTTGTAACATTAGACATTTGAACTTAGCCAACTGTTCAAGAGTGAAGCCTGTTGGAATGAACTTTGAATTTCCCAAATTGGAGGTGTTGAATTTGTCATATAGACCCGTTCACGATAAAACACTCTATGCAATCTCAAAGGGTTGTCCTGGGCTTTTGCAATTGCACCTTGAAAATTGTCCTTATGTCACATGGAAAGGAGTGAAATATGTGCTTGAAAACTGCACACAACTAAGAGAGATCAATTTGCGGAATTGTGATAAAGTGGATATTGGTAATGTTACCTCAATGTTATCGTCAAGCCTGTCTTTAAGAAAGATAATTGCTCCACCTAATTTTAATTTCAGTAGAAGAAATATAAAACTCTTCTCACATCATGGATGGCGTATTTGCTAGCATTCTAAAGTGCTCTATTGAAGTTTGAACTCTTAAATGTAAGTTTTCTTTTTCAACTTTAATTCTATGAGAGTTTACTTGTTTTAGATGTCAACTTACAACTGAGTATATACTCATTAGTCTGCATATGATGATTCTGCAAACATTTGAGTGTTACATGCAATTTTTAATTCTATTGCTTTTCATCACTTTGTTTTGAATTTTAAATTACGTTGATAAGATTTATGTCATTCTTATTGCAGCCCTCTTTGGTATATTGTGTTTTGCATACTTCCTATAGTAAAGTACATATTAAACATCTCCCAGACTTTTGATCGTTGCGTGACCATCAATGTCGTGTTTTGATCGTTGTTGGTACATCTGAATTAAGTTATGCGTTGTAAGATCAGACTTTTTGTATGATGTGTTTCTCAATTGAATTAAGCGGTATAGTTTTTTTGCTGTTACTTTTCTGAGTTTTATATGCGTCCTATCAACCTTATATTATTTCTTTTTGAACAAATCGTGCAATCATTTAGTGATCTGTTTAATCAAATTATCAGTTTGGGTGGTTGAAAGTGTTTCTAGATGTTTTTGTTTTCTGTTCGGTAATATTGCATATAGTCTTATATTACTTAATAATAGTGTATTACTCTCGTCTATTAGAAGTTAACTGTGATTTGAATTAACAGTTATTCAGCAATATTATAAGCAATGCATAAGACTATTTTAATGTATTTCAAGATGTAATTTCTCTTATTGCAATGCATGATGTTATCACATATGTTTCACGTTTCCAATATATATTGATCTTCTTGTACTTTTACTTGATGTGCCTAAATCTAGCTGCACAACAATCAACAAGATATATGTTTCATGTTCCCATTATAATGTTATTATCTACTGATTGTAGGAGCACTCTGAGTGGGAGATTAAGAACGGTTCCGTCTTCATTCAAAAGGCAAAAGACTCTGCACCTCTGCAACTCATTAACCAAACACTTAGCTATGCGGAGAGGATTGTCTAAAAGGAAATGCATGCAAATAGGGCCGAGTTTTCCGAAATTGATAACACTGTCTTTTGAAGTTGTTTAATTCTGATTCAACGTGGAACTAAAAAATGATTTTATCTCTGTATTGTTATTTGGTGTACCTTTTCCTTTCTTTTTTACTGTGCTAAAAATATTCTATACTTTGAATTGACTTCTATATCGTAAGAGTGTAATTTGAATTTGAAATACATTGTAATGGGTAAAATACATTTTCGAAAACTTTCCGGTAATATATATTTGGAATAAATTTATTTATAAAATTGGGATGTGATTAAAAAACGAATGAAATGTGTGTATTGAGTGCGTTCAGATGCTTCTCTAAAATCTAGGAGACATTTTAATATTTTCCCGTGGCGCTTAAGAAACTATAGGGTGTATTAAGAAATCCTCTATTTTTAAACCCTCGTGTTTTTGTTTTTTATGAGACTTAAGTACGAGGTTCAAAATCTAATTTGTTTAAAATATTTTTTTTTTTAATAAGCTAAAATATATTAATAAGGGATACAATAGGGGTATCCCAACCCGTATACATCAAAACGCCTCTCTAATAATCAAGGCCTACAAAAAATCACTAGGATAATTTACCCAAGTGTAATAATTACAATTGAGAGCACTATTGTGGCTCTTTCCTAACCACCACCAAGAATATATAAGAATACGATTCGAAATCGTGTCATAATCCCAAATCTCGTCTCTAAATAAAATATTGTTTCTAGATGACCAATTGATCCAACAGATTATAAGCCAAATACCAACAGCATTACTAATTAAACCATTATTTCTAAGACACCCAGATACCCAACAAGTTAAGTGGTTCAGCATACCTCCCACTAGAATCTCCGGAATTCCCAGCCATTTACAAGTGAATTGCCATATCAGTCTTGTCTTGTGACATAGAAATAAAACATGCTCCACACTTTCCTCCACTAAGAAACAAAAGGGGCAAGATTTTTCGTGTCTGTTGGTAACTAGCAGGATACCCGTGCCTTCCCACGGGTACCCGTCGGTGACGCGTATTTGTTTACATTTAAAATTTTAAAAAAATAGAATTAATAAAAATTAATAATATGAAGAAAAAAATTTATATTTAAAAAAATAGAATAAATACCCGTAGATATCAGTTGGTGATGTGTATTTGTTTTAAAAAAAGTAAAAATAAAAAAGAAGAGAAAATTATTTTACCAAAAAAAATAAAATATTTTTAGAAAATAAACATATTTTATTTATATTTGTAGCATAGATATAGTTTTTTCATATATACAAATATTTGGATCAATCGTATATTTTTCCCGTGCGTTCGCACTGGTATTGACTTGTCAATGGCAAAATATTTTTCAGTATTTTCATAAATAATAAACTTGTTCTCGTAAAAAAAATACTATTAACATTGACTTATTAATTTAAAAATATTTTAAATTAATTTATAAAAGACATTTATTTTTTCCCGTATTTAGATATTTAAATTTATTTATAAGAATTTTTTTTTTCTTATTTTTGGATAAGTAGTACACTTTTCCCGTAGATATATATATTTCTCTTATTTACATCAATAACATATACCATTGTACGCGCATTTATTCTAAAATATAATAAAAATGATATTTAAAAAATTAAATTGTTTAATCAAAAAAGTTATTTATTCTAAAATTATTCTCATTTATAACCATGATATTTTTCCCGTATATATAAATAAATTAATCAACAACGAATTTGATCTCGTATATTTTGACACGAATTTAATCAACAACGAATTTGATCCCGTATATTTTGACAACGAACTTAATCAACAACGAATTTGATCTCGTATATTAGACACAGTAGACGTTTCATTTATTTATTTACCCGTAATAACTTTGATTTATATATATTTTTTAAATATTCTTAGTATTTTTTAATATTTATTAATGAGACAAATTTGTCTCATAATTTATTTATTTTTGTATTTTTCTAATACAAATGTATCTGTTATTATTAAAAGAAATAATGATTTTTTTTAAAGAGTACTAAAATTTATCAATAGTGTAATGACTATATGGTATAAATAACACCAAATAATAGTAACATAAATTTCAAATTTAATACAGATTATGAATATATTTTTCTTAAAAAAATGATTATTTTGTATTTCAATTTAATGTATCTTAAATGTAAATTAACAATCATTTATAAAGGAATATTATATAAAAAATGAATGAATGTAATTAATTATTTGTATATTATTTCTTACAATTTATTTTGTGATAGACAGAAGTGTAAAAATATAAAGAATATTAATAGTTGTATGTATGGATGAGTTAAAATGGAAGAGTATATTGATATTCCCGAAAATAATAATAAAGTATTTATATTGCAATGCCAAAGTGTAAACAATATATTTTTTCCCGTTTATAAAAATAACACCATTTATTAAAATATTTATATCAACAATACATTTTTTTTACCTATATAAAAATTAATTTTGTTTTAACTCCTGTATTTTAAAATATTTATATCAACAATATATTTTTCCCGTAGATACAAATAAAGTTGTTTTTGTTATATATTTGTATGAAATGTCAATAATAAACTTTTTTTCAGTATATAAACTAACACTCATATTTGAAATTCACTTTGAAATTTCAAGTATAAATATTTGAATCATTTCTAGAATGAATTGTTGAGTTTGTTAATCTTTTTCATAGATATTTTAGTACAAAATAAAATGTATTTAATAAGAGTAATTAATGTCATGAATAAGATAATTAAAAATAAAATTTATTTAATGATATATTAAAGAAATCATTAATTTTAGTATTTTCTTATAAATAAAGTAATAATTTTATAGATAGAGAGTAGTATTATAGTATTTTCCAATAAATAATCCCAGTATTTAATGATATATCTTACATTTTTAATACAATTTAATTTTGTAAATTACAATTAATAATATAGATTATGGTGGAAACATGTTTAACTAATTTAAAAATAACACATGTTTTCCGTGTGTAGATTCTTAGCTCATATTTCTCATGCTTTAATTGCACAAAAATTTATAATGAATATTATATTAGTGAACTTAGAGTACAAATGATACACAATAATAATAATAATAACATCTTACCATAAATATAAAATTTAATACCATTGATTATATTTTAATATAATATAATATTTCTAATTCTAAATAATATTTTTTTAAAAAAGAAATACTCACACAATTTTAATTTTAATATGTAAAAAAGATTTTAAAATTCGTAAAAAAGAAGAATTTGTAAAAAAAAGTTTAATAGGAAATATAAAGGATTTTAATATTAAACTCTTTTTGTTTATTTACTAATGATAGAAATATAAAGGATTTATTATTATACAACTCACAGAATTAGTAAAAAAATTAAAAATATAATTTTATAATAATTTAGTTTTGGTGATCATAAAATAATTATGATGGTTTATATTAGCATATAATTTCAATATCTTTTTACTTATATATTTAAGAATCATTTTACTTATATATTTAAGAATCATATGTTCATACATTTCATATTATTTATTCCAGATTTCATATTATTTATTCTTGATCTAACTATTTATTATCCTTTATAAAAGAATAGAAATATAAATATTTGTCGTATTTATTTATTTATTAGTATCATAATCAATTAGAAAAAACATTTTTTCCACTGTTTGGTTTCATACATTGTTTAAATATAAATTTGTTTTTATTTTCTTTAATGGCACAAAAAATATAATATTTATTATAATAAATATAGCACAAACTTTATAAAATAAAATTGTACCATATATTTGAAAAAATTGAATACCATATATGTTCATATTCTTTCAATTATATTTATGTTAATTAATGTAAGATTTTTTCTATTTAAAATTCCTAGAGCTATTATTAATTACTGTTAATTAATGTATTTATTCATATTTTACAATCTTCTCTCACAATTATAAATATTAAGTTTTAAAGAAATGATGTTGTATATTTTGAGATATATCTAACTAAACCTGTCAAGTTCTCCATATATTTAAAATTTTTACTTTCATTATGTAATAAAAATTTAAAAAAATATTTGTATTAACAAAAAGGTGAATTTTTTTTTATAAAATAGGTTGGTTTACCACAAAATTGGTTATCCATTAACTTGATAGGCTAGCGAGTTTGGTTTATATAGTTGAGAAATTGAAGTTCACGTAAAACAAAATGCATAGAAAAAGTATGTGTATCTTATGTTAATTTTAGTTACAAATTGTCAGATACTATACTTTATATATAGCAATTCACCTTATAGCTCTTTTTAGCTACCTAAAGTCTTATACATTGAAAATACGTGAGGTAATTATGAATATCTTTATTATCAGGATAATACACAATAGAGGTGTAGATTTGAAAATGGAGTGAACTTTTGACATTGTGATTCATCTTCCAAAATTTATTAGCTTAGCCAGCAAATCTAGCTCTGTAGCAGCTAGTATGTGCCACAAGTTACTATGTAATGACCCAATGTTCAATGTAGTCCAACAAATATTTATAATGACAATATATATATATATATATATATATATATATATATATATATATATATATATATATTACACTTAAGGTAAATTAATTAAATATAGTAGTTTATATATATTAGAGTCATAGTATTTAACCAAGGAAAATAGTGTAGTTGGCACATAAATAAAATTGACAGATGCACATAAAAAATAAATTAGTTTTATTTTAAAATAACTCAAGTCACACAAATTATTTTAAACAAAATACGTGTAATGGAGATTGGTGAAATTTTAAAAAATAAAAGATATTAATTAATATTTTTTAAAACAAACAATTAATAATTATCTATTGTTTAACATTACAAACCCATAGTCATAAAGTCATAGGAGAGCATTGTCATAGTCATAAAACCATAGCAGAACATTGTCATAGTCATAGAGCTATATTAGATAGTAGCAGCATGTACTCATGTACTCAAGTGTTCAAATTTTATTTATTTTTAATTGATTGCTTAGATTCATAGCAGAGCATAGTAGTAGCAGCATAATAACATGCAATTCAATTTAATTTTATTTTAAATTTTTAAATTTTCCTTTGCTTAGAATACATTTTTACATCAATTAAATACATTAGAGAATAGAATAGATAATTTCATTTTTTTCACCCATCATAGAAAAAAACCATTATTTTTTCCTTAAATCAATAAAAAATGATTCACACCAAACAAATTTAATTATCATTAAATGTCTTTTATTTTTTATTTTAAATGCAAATGGTCAATACTGTTTAAATAGAGTAATATAAAAATTTAAAGTAGTGTTTTAATAAAATATATATAATAATGTTTCACAATTCATTCATTAAAACATAAAGAATTATATATATATTCTATCTTTAATAAAAAAATTTAATTATAGTATAAAAGAGCACATTACTAAATAAAAAATAAGAAAAAAATAATATCGAAGATTGAATATTTCAATTTTATTTACTTATTTAATTGTATTAATATGATTCAAGTTAGCAAAAAAACACTTTTTACATGTACTTACAAACAATCAATGTTCAGATAAAAATAATTGAAAATAAGAAGAAGAAAATAAAGTAAAAAATAATAGACTGAAATATGCAAGAGAAAAAGTAAATAAAAACATCATTTCCACCATTTTCACTTATTGGAAGAAAAAGGTGATGGGAAAATTAAAAGATTGACGTGACATGCATTTAGTTTGTAAATGAAGCAAAATGTGGTTAAAATACTGTCAGAATGGAGAATTGGTTGAGGAAAGTTGGAATTAAAATATAAATATTTATTAAGAATTTCTAATAAAATAAATATTTACTGTTAAAGAGTAAATCACATTTATTATAATGTTAAATAGTAATAAATAAAATATTAAATTGATACAAAAAACAACCATCATTTTAGCCTGCATTATAATTTTTTTAATGCATCCTTATATAAGTCATAATTAATTGTTCAAATTGTGGGTCTCAATGCATTTTAGCCTTTGTAGGCCTGTCATTGAGGTAACACCCTTTTCTTCTGACATATCACATGGTTTTGTCCTCTTAATGATGAAAATATATTGAGTATTTCTATGGCAAGATCTAATAAAGAAATAAACAAATAAAGTAACTATTCATTTAAAAAAATCAATAAAATATAATATATAACTTAAAGATACAAAATAAACAAAAGTCTCCATGAATCTTGATTTTGAGACATAATTAATTATAATATTTTTATAAATTAATATTCATAACTTTTAAATTCCTATCATCCTTCATCTTTCTGAGAAAGTTATGCCTTTTCTTCTTCTTGTTTAATTTCCAATCTCTTCTGTATTGACCCCTACATATAAAAATCATTCAATTAAATGAAAACATAGCTAAAATTTACAAAATCATTAAATAAAACTAAAATCACAAAATCACATTACAATTTCACATTAAATCATTTAGATTTAAAATACAGACTAAAAAAGGCAACAAAAAAAATTAAAAATGAAAACTAAAAATGCATAAGAAAATTTAAAAAAAAGAATTCTTAAGAAAGTAAAACTTAAATTCATATTTTTATTTTTCTTACGTAAAAAATAATATTTTCTGCACAAAATTATAAAAAAAAAAATTAATAAGAAAAAGTAAAACTTATCAACTTATCAATTAAAAAAAACTTGAATCATCATCTTAAAATATTTTTACTATCTTCTTCCATCTGCCAAAATATTTTAGGCTTTGCATCTAAAACCCAAAAATCAAATTAAAAATTAAAACACAAAAACATAACAACATTAACCATTTACCTTGTTGTTATTTTCTTCTCCCTAACTTCATATCTTTCTTTACACATATTAGTCCTAGCTCTGGTCACAAGTCGCAGAACCGCCGTGTACTGCCGTGTTGGAATTCGTATACACAAATTTTTTCATCAAAATTAGAAATAACAGATCTAAAAATAACATAAATGAAAATAATAAATTTGATCTAAAATTACTAACCATAATTTATGTTTTTCACAAACATTGTTGATGTTATTTTACTACCGTCTTCATATTTTTATTGATAGATCTAACGCCTGAAAACATAAAAGAAGTGAAAAAGATGTTAAAGATGTTAAGATATGAAAAAGAGAAAAACAAAAGTTTATGTTCAAACTTACATTTTTAATGTTGTTTTACTACCCGCTTCTGTGTGTATCAGTAGATCTACAATCTGAGAAGAAAAAAAATAGAAAACCAAAAAGAAATCATGAAAGTGTAAAAAATTGATGAAGATAATAAGATGATATATGAATGGATGAAAAAATAATTAAACTTGAAGATGAAAGAAATAAAGAACAATGAGAGAGAAGCAGCAAGCAATGAGAGAGAAGAGAAAAAAAAACTGTTGGAGAAGAGAGAGAGAGCGTGAAGAAAATGAGAGAGATGGAAAGTTTACAAATGAGAGAGAAGAAATTTAATTCTATAAACCCAATTTATGTTTTTTGTTAACCAAACCCAATTTAGCCAAACCAGAACGTGGATTGCAAAGCAAAAAGGAGTTAGTGTTCAATCATGCTATCCACGTGGCATGCTTAGGAGGCAAAGGGGCAGAATAGTCTTTTATAGAACATCTTATGTTCTTATATGGTAGATAATTCCTCTACGGGCAAGATTACCTCGAGTTGGAATTCTCTTATGTAACATCCGCTGTAACGCCCTGATTTCGATTATTTCCCATTTTGTTGAGTCTTTTATTTAAATTGAGTGATAAATTATTTTATCTGTGAAATTGGTATGTTAATATGCTATGTTGACGTATTATGTTATTTTACCGTTTTCGAGAGTTTTCGGAGAAAATTAGAATGGAGGGTATTTTAGACATTTCTCAATTAATATTAAGTTAGAAAATTTAGTAGAAATAGATTTGTGAGTGAAAATGAATTAATTTGGATTTGTGTAGAAAGAAAAGAAAATAGAAAAGAAAAGAGATAAGGAGAGGAAATAGGAGAGAAAGAGATAGAAAAGAAAAATAGAGAGAAAAAGGAGAGAAAGAAAGAGGAAGAGGAGAAAAGAGAAGGAAAATAGGGGAAAAGCTAGGAGATCAAGAAATCAACTTCTAGCAATCAATTAATCCGGGTAAGGGTGTGAAATATCATTATCTTATCAATGTGTATTATTATGTATGATTGTATTGTTGTTGTTGTGGATTTTTATGAATTTTGGAGTAAACCCATTTGTGTAGAAAATGGTAGAAATCGGTTTAATCGTGTTGAAAATGATGTTTTCGTGTCCCTTGTTGTTATTACACAAATGATATATGTTGTTAGACATCAATTTGGTATTTTTCTGAGTTTAGATGATGAATTTGGGTGTGGTTTGGGTGGAAAACGCAGAACAGAATTCTGCAGGAAAATTCTGCATTCTGCCTAGCCATACGCGTAATAGGGAGGGCCATACGCGTATTGACTTGGGCAATACGCGTATGGATGGCGCATTTCAGGGCCAATACGCGTATGGAATGATATTTTTCCCAGCCATCTGGTGATTTGCGTAGTGTACGCGTAAGGGGATTTTGGCCATACGCGTATGACATAGGTCCATACGCGTATGAGCAGGAGAAGTGTTAAAATGAGATTTTTCAAAATGTCGTTTTCGTTTTCGTCCGTAACTTTTAATCCGTTTATCCAATTTTTATATTCTTGGTATCGTTGTGAAGCTATTGAGCTGTACTTTATTATTATGATGATTTGGGAATTGTTAGCCGATTTAATTATGTCGGAAAGTCGAGAATAGTGTTATTTAGCGACTTTTACCGTTTTGAATGTGTGTTTGGATGTGAATCATACAATAGTGCATTGATGTGAATGTATATAGATTGTATGTGATAGTATGAGATGAAATGCATGAATATATTGTGAATATGTATGCATTTCAAGAATGTCTTGAGTCATTTTGCATGTGAAGCATAATGGTGTGCATTCTCGTGTTGTGTGATTCTAATGAGAATCCGTTATAACGTCGTGTGCCCGTGTGGGGTGTGAGCGACGGTTTGGTTCCAGAGGGAGTCTGCTATAACGCCGTGTGCCCATGTGGGGTGTGAACGATGATTATAGACGATCGTGTGCCCGTGTGGGGTGTGAGCGATCGGGTCGTGTGCCCATGTGGGGTGTGAGCGATCCATAAACATTGTCTGCCCATGTGGGGTGTGAGCAATGGGTGAACATCGTATGCCCGACGGGGAGTTACATTGGTAACGAGCGATGGTTCCAATAAGTTCCTGAGTGAACTTGAGATGATTGAGTCGGTACCGCATTGCATTTGCATAGAGTCGTGAGTCGGTCTCTATGATTTGCATTTATCATCTTTATATGGTGCATTGGTGAATAAACATGAATATGTATGTTTATGTGGAATGATAGGAATTGTGAAAGTATGCATGATGAATATGCTTGGTTATATATGTTTATATACATTGTAATGTATATGGGTGAATTGTGATGAATTGTGGTGAGAATGTGGAAATGTGTATTTTTATGCTAAGATATATAATTATATGCATTGTCATTATGATAATATTTCTCACCCTCCTGCTGTTTTATGATGCTCTTTGAGGCATTGCAGAGTAGGTATGTTGCTGGTCTTTTTGTGAAGCGTATCTTCATTCTTTTGGTCGGTCGACTCTGATATGTAGCACCAGGTAGCTAGAATGTAGATAATTCTTTTGTGATACATTGTAAATGTATCTTGTTGATGAATGTTTATGTAAACATGAATTGAGTTGGTGGATAATACTTGTTGATGTATATATATATGTTATAAGTTATCCAATGTTTAGATTTTCCGCTTTCATTCTAAATATTGAGACGTGGGTGTAAGGACTAAGTTCCTCTGTTGCAAAGTTACCCCACTGTTGCATATCAATTGTTGAGCAGGTGTTGAATGATTTAATTTCACGTATGATGTGACATGCCTCTTTTATACTATGTTTATAATTATACTCTGACGAAATCTTTAATATGTGCCTAAATGATTATGTGATTTATTTGGGGGTATAGAAAGGGGGTGTTACATTAAGTGGTATCAGAGCCAGTGTTGAGTCAGTTGTGTCTGTCTTGTTGTTGTGATGGTTGAACTATTGTTTAACCTTGTTGTCATTTTTGGGAATGATCAGAATATGGCAGGTAGAAACGACAATGTGATGGCTGCTGCTTTGGAAGCAATGGCTAGGGCGGTGCAAGGTGCGCCGAACGTGAATGCTAATGACGAGTTCAGGAAGAATCAACCACCGGTCTTCAAAGGAAGATTTGATCCCGATGGAGCTCAAATGTGGTTGAAAGAGATTGAAAGGATCTTCAGAGTTATGGGTTGTGTGGAGGAGAATAAGGTGAGGCTTGGGTCTCACATGCTGAAGGAAGAAGCCGACGATTGGTGGGTCGGTATGCGTCAAGTTCTTGAGGTGGATGATGAAGAGATAACTTGGGATTTATTTCGTACCGAGTTCTTGAGGAAGTATTACCCTGAAAGTGTGAAAGGGAAGAAGGAGATGGAGTTCCTTGAACTGAAACAAGGTAGTATGTCCGTGGTGGACTATACTGCTAAGTTTGTGGAGTTGGTTCAATTCCATCCTCACTATGCTGCAATTACTGCTGAGTTCTCTAAGTGTATTAAATATGAGAATGGTTTACGTCCTGAGATTAAGCAAGCTGTGGATTATCAAAGGATAAGAAGGTTTGCAGATTTGATGGAATGTTGTAGGATCTTTGAGGAAGATAGTAAGGCTCGTTCTACACATTACAAAAGTTTGAATGAGAGGAAGGGAAAGCAACAATCTAGAGGTGGACCTTATGTGACACCCGTTGATAAGGGCAAGCATAGGGGAAACTTTGAGAGGAGATCTGGAGGAGGAAGTTTCGGTTCCGTTAAGTGTTACAAGTGTGGTGGAATGGGTCATAAGTCATTTGAGTGTGGGAAGACTGTGGTGAAATGTTCTAACTGTGGAGGAGTAGGGCATGCTACTACTGATTGTAGAAGGAATATAGTGAAGTGCTATAATTGTGGAGAAGTGGGTCACATTAGTACTAAATGTACTAAGCCAAAACAAGCTCAAGCGGGCGGAAAGGTGTTTGCATTAGCGGGGACGAACACTACTAGTGCAGACCGTTTGATTAAAGGTACATGCTTTATTAATAGTACACCTTTAGTTGCTATTATTGATACGGGAGCGACTCATTCGTTCATTTCTCATGAGTGCGCTAAGCGTTTGAATTTGTTTATGACTTCTTGGGGTGGTGAGATGGTTATTGAGACTCCTGCTTCAGGGTCGGTAACTACGTCTTTGGTGTGTGTAAGTTGTCCTTTGACCATGTATGGTAAAGACTTCATTATGAATTTAGTATGTTTGCCGTTGGAGGGATTGGACATAATCTTGGGTATGAACTGGTTGCAATTTAACCGAATTCATATAGATTTCTATCACAAGTTAGTAAGGTTTCCTTCTTTGGAAGATGACGAAGATGAGAGTTTCCTATCCACTAAAGAGTTGAAGAAACTTTTAGCAGATGAGGCTCAATTGTTCGGTTTGTTTGCATCATTGTCGGTGGAGAGAAAAGTTGAGCTTGATGGGTTCCCAGTGGTGTGTGATTTTCCGGAAGTGTTTCCGGAGGATATTACGGATGTACCGCCGGAAAGAGAAGTTGAGTTTTCTATTGATCTAGTTCCGGGTACTAGACAGGTTTCGATGGCACCGTATCGTATGTCGGCATCGGAGTTGGTAGAATTGAAGAAGCAATTGAATGACTTGTTGGGCAAGAGATTTGTAAGACCAAGTGTTTCTCCTTGGGGTGCTCCGGTATTGTTGGTAAAGAAGAAGGATGGAAGTATGCGGTTATGCATTAATTATCAACAATTGAACAAGGTGACAATTAAGAACAAGTATCCGCTTCCAAGGATCGATGATTTGATTGATCAATTGGTTGATGCGCGTGTTTTTAGTAAGATTAATTTGAGATCGAGATATCACCAGATTCGTGTGAAAGAAGAGGATATTCAAAAGACGGCCTTTAGGACACGGTATGGTCATTACGAATATTCCGTGATGCCATTCGGGGTTTCTAATACGCCGGGTGTGTTTATGGAATACATGAATCGTATTTTTCATGACCAGTTAGATCTTTTTGTGGTTGTGTTCATCGATGATATTTTGATTTACTCTAAATCTCAAGAGGAGCATGAAGAGCATTTGAGGATTGTGTTACAAATTTTGAAAGGGAAACAATTGTATGCTAAGTTGTCGAAATGTGAATTCTGGTTGTCGGAGGTGAGTTTTCTTGGACACGTAATTTCAGGTAATGGCATTTCTGTGGATCCATCTAAAGTAGAAGCAGTTCTACAAAGGGAGGCTCCGAGATCTGTTACTGAAATTCGAAGATTTTTAGGCTTGGCGGGTTATTATCGGAGGTTTATTGAAGGATTTTCGAAGTTGGCACTTCCGTTAACGCAATTGACTTGTAAAGAAACAGCTTTCGTTTGGGATATTCATTGTGAGGAAAGTTTTAATGAGCTAAAAAGGAGGTTGACAACGGCTCCGATCTTGATTTTGCCAAATCCGACGGAACCATTTGTTGTGTATTGTGATGCTTCATTGGTTGGTTTAGGTGGTGTTTTGATGCAAGATGGAAAAGTTGTGGCTTATGCTTCTAGACAATTGAGAGTGCATGAAAATAATTATCCTACACATGACTTGGAGTTAGCGGCCGTGGTGTTTGTTTTGAAAATTTGGAGGCACTATCTTTATGGTGCGAGATTTAAAGTTTTTAGTGATCACAAGAGCTTGAAATATTTATTTGATCAAAAAGAATTGAACATGAGACAAAGAAGGTGGTTAGAACTTTTGAAGGATTATGATTTTGGTTTGAATTACCATCCGGGTAAGGCAAACGTGGTGACCGATGCCTTGAGTCGAAAATCGTTACATATGTCCGCATTGATGATGAGAGAGTGGGAACTTTTAGAGGATTTTAGAGACTTGAGTTTGGTTTGTGAAATGACGCCGAGAAGTGTGCGACTTGGTATGCTACATGTTACGAATGATTTTCTTGCAACCGTATGTGAAAGGCAAAAGTTGGATTTGAAGTTCGTTGATTTGATGATGAACGATAATGAGGATTTCATGGTTGATAATTTTGGAGTTTTGAGATTCCGTGGTCGTATTTGTATTCCCGATGATGCGGAGTTGAAAAAGATGATATTGGAAGAAGGACACCGAAGTAACTTAAGTATTCATCCGGGAGCGAATAAAATGTATCAAGATTTGAAGAGAATCTTTTGGTGGTCCGGATTAAAGAGGGATGTGGCTCGATTCGTGTATGCGTGCTTAACTTGCCAAAAGAATAAGGTGGAGCATCAAAAGCCTAGTGGATTGATGCAACCATTGGACATTCTGGAATGGAAATGAGATAGTATATCGATGGATTTTGTTACGGGATTGCCGAATACGCAAAGAGGTCATAATGCTATTTGGGTAATCGTTGATAGGCTTACTAAATCTGCTCACTTCATTCTAATTGATATTAGTTATCCTTTGGAAAAGTTAACCGAGATTTATATTCTTGTGGTTGTAAAGTTACATGGAGTTCCTAAGAGTATTGTATCGGATAGAGATCCTAGATTCACGTCGAGGTTTTGGGAGAGTTTACAAAAGGCTTTGGGTTCTAAGCTAAGATTGAGTTCGGCTTATCATCCGCAAACGGATGGTCAAACGGAAAGGACAATTCAATTGTTGGAGGATTTATTGCGTGCTTGTGTGCTCGAGCAAGGTGGTGCTTGGGATAGTTATTTGGCGTTGATTGAGTTCACCTACAATAACAGTTTTCATTCAAGTATAAGTATGGCACCATTTGAGGCTTTGTATGGTCGGAGATATCGAACACCTTTGTGTTGGCATGAAACTGGTGAGAGGACGTTGGTTGGACCGGAGATGGTACAACAAACGATGGAGAAAGTGAAGTTTATTCGTGAGAAGATGAAAGCTTCTCAAAGTAGACAAAAGAGCTATCATGACAAGAGAAGGAAAGATCTTGAGTTTCAAGAAGGCGACCATGTGTTTTTGAGAGTTACGCCGGTTACGGGTGTGGGTCGTGCTTTGAAGTCGAAGAAGTTGACTTCTCGTTTTATTGGTCCGTATCAGATTTCTGCGCGGGTTGGTGATGTGGCTTACCGTGTGGCGTTGCCTCCGAATCTTTCGAATTTGCATGATCTATTCCATGTTTTGCAACTTCGGAAGTATGTTTCGGATCCGTCACATGTTATTCCTATGGACGAGGTTGAAGTGAGAGATAACCTTACGGTTGAAACTTTACCGATTAGGATTTTGGACCGTGAAGCTAAGAAGCTAAGGGGCAAGGATATTGCGCTTGTGAAAGTAGCGTGGGGAGGCGCTGCGGAAGGCAATATGACTTGGGAACTAGAGAGTAGGATGCGAGAGTCATATCCGGAGTTGTTTGAATCAGGTAATATTTTCGAGGACGAAAATTTCTAAAGTGGGGGAGAGTTGTAACGCCCTGATTTCGATTATTTCCCATTTTGTTGAGTCTTTTATTTAAATTGAGTGATAAATTATTTTATCTGTGAAATTGGTATGTTAATATGCTATGTTGACGTATTATGTTATTTTACCGTTTTCGAGAGTTTTCGGAGAAAATTAGAATGGAAGGTATTTTAGACATTTCTCAATTAATATTAAGTTAGAAAATTTAGTAGAAATAGATTTGTGAGTGAAAATGAATTAATTTGGATTTGTGCAGAAAGAAAAGAAAATAGAAAAGAAAAGAGATAAGGAGAGGAAATAGGAGAGAAAGAGATAGAAAGGAAAAATAGAGAGAAAAAGGAGAGAAAGAAAGAGGAAGAGGAGAATAGAGAAGGAAAATAGGGGAAAAGCTAGGAGATCAAGAAATCAACTTCTAGGAATCAATTAATCTGGGTAAGGGTGTGAAATATCATTATCTTATCAATGTGTATTATTATGTATTATTGTATTATTGTTGTTGTGGATTTTTATGAATTTTGGAGTAAACCCATTTGTGTAGAAAATGGTAGAAATCGATTTAATCGTGTTGAAAATGATGTTTTCGTGTCCCTTATTGTTATTACACAAATGATATATGTTGTTAGACATCAATTTGGTATTTTTCTGAGTTTAGATGATGAATTTGGGTGTGGTTTGGGTGGAAAACGCAGAACAGAATTCTGCAGGAAAATTCTGCATTCTGCCTGGCCATACGCGTAATGGGGAGGGCCATACGCGTATTGACTTGGGCAATACGCGTATGGATGGCGCATTTCAAGGCCAATACGCCTATGGAATGATATTTTTCCCGGCCATCTGGTGATTTGCGTAGTGTACGCGTAAGGGGATTTTGGCCATACGCGTATGACATAGGTCCATACGCGTATGAGCAGGAGAAGTGTTAAAATGAGATTTTTCAAAATGTCGTTTTCGTTTTCGTCCGTAACTTTTAATCCGTTTATCCGATTTTTATATTCTTGGTATCGTTGTGAAGCTATTGAGCTGTACTTTATTATTATGATGATTTGGGAATTGTTAGCCGATTTAATTATGTCGAAAAGTCGGGAATAGTGTTATTTAGCGACTTTTACCGTTTTGAATGTGTGTTTGGATGTGAATCATACAATAGTGCATTGATGTGAATGTATATCGATTGTATGTGATAGTATGAGATGAAATGCATGAATATATTATGAATATGTATGCATTTCAAGAATGGCTTGAGTCATTTTGCATGTGAAGCATAATGGTGTGCATTCTCGTGTTGTGTGATTCTAATGAGAATCCGTTATAACGTCGTGTGCCCGTGTAGGGTGTGAGCGACGGTTTGGTTCTAGAGGGAATCCGCTATAACGTCGTGTGCCCATGTGGGGTGTGAGCGATGATTATAGACGATCGTGTGCCCGTGTCGGGTATGAGCGATCGGGTCGTGTGCCCATGTGGGGTGTGAGCGATCCATAAACATTGTGTGCCCATGTGGGGTGTGAGCAATGGGTGAACATCGTATGCCCGACAGGGAGTTACATTGGTAACGAGCGATGGTTCCAATAAGTTCCTGAGTGAACTTGAGATGATTGATTCGGTACCGCATTGCATTTGCATAGAGTCGTGAGTCGGTCTCTATGATTTGCATTTATCATCTTTATATGGTGCATTGGTGAATAAACATGAATATGTATGTTTATGTGGAATGATAGGAATTGTGAAAGTATGCATGATGAATATGCTTGGTTATATATGTTTATATACATTGTAATGTATATAGGTGAATTGTGGTGAGAATATGGAAATGTGTATTTTTATGCTAAGATATATAATTATATGCATTGTCATTATGATAATATTTCTCACCCTTCTGCTGTTTTATGATGCTCTTTGAGGCATTGCAGAGTAGGTATGCTGGTGGTCTTTTTGTGAAGCGTATCTTCATTCTTTTGGTCGGTCGGCTCTGATATGTAGCACCGGGTAGCTAGGATGTAGTTAATTCTTTTGTGATACATTGTATATGTATCTTGTTGATGAATGTTTATGTAAACATGAATTGAGTTGGTGGATAATACTTGTTGATGTATATATATATGTTATAAGTTATCCAATGTTTAGATTTTCCGCTTTCATTCTAAATATTGAGACGTGGGTGTAAGGACTAAGTTCCTCTGTTGCAAAGTTACCCCACTGTTGCATATCAATTGTTGAGCAGGTGTTGAATGATTTAATTTCACGTATGATGTGACATGCCTCTTTTATACTATGTTTATAATTATACTCTGACGAAATCTTTAATATGTGCCTAAATGATTATGTGATTTATTTGGGGGTATAGAAAGGGGGTGTTACATCCGCCATCCGAAAACTATCACCTTGAATGGGATCTGTGTTGTCCAAATAAGTTTGAAAGTAGCTCGCAACTCCTCACCAAGTATCCTGTCCGAGGGAGAACTATTTACCTGCATAAACTCGTAAAAAGACGACACAGAAAAATTATTGTGATCATTAAGTGACCATTTGACAGAATGTTCAACACCTGCGCTTGGTTCAAATTGTTCCAGCAAAGACAACATGGTGTCCCTCTGTGTCACGGCTGCTTCGGGCAGATTAGAATGAAATAAATTAACATCCCAGTACCACTTACCGCCATCCCAATAACCATTTTCAGCCACAGTTCTCTCCTTATTTACAACATTAATCCATAATTCTGAGAATAAATCCACTAAAGTCGTGTGTCCAGCCCAGCAAGAACTCCAAAACGGAACAAACTCACCACTGCCCAAGTTGTATGATATAAGCTTTGTTACCTTCCACCCATCAAGTAAAGACAGTTGTACGAGATCTCTCCACCATAGAGAGGGAGCTACAAGTTGTTTCGAACATTCGCCGGTATGAAGATCACTTTGGTAATTAAAGTACCTTGTATCAATTAAATCCTTCCACAAAGTGTTCTTATGTCCCAGCATTCTCCAAGTCCACTTAAACAGTAACGCAGAGTTGAACAATTTTAGATCCATCACCCCTAAACCGCTGCTTTCTTTCTTGTTGCACACCGTAGCCCAAGACACCCACGCCACTCCCTTTTTAGACACCGTACCATTCCACAGGAAAGACTTTTGTATTGAAATCAAGATGCGAATAACTTTAGCAGGTAGCTTATAGAAAGACATGAAGTGAATCGGTAGATTAGCGAGGACCGAATTGATCCATGTTACTCGACCACCCATGGATAAAAAGCGACTTTTCCAAGAGTTCAGTCTGGATCGAACCTTGTCAATCAACGGCTTCCAAAATGATACTAAGGTGTGGTTTCCTCCAATATAGATTCCTAAAAATTTGAAAGAACAGTCAGAATTGAAAAACTTACAGGATAGGTAATTTCCAGCAGCCAATAAAAACAGTTCATCCACTCCAACACCGTACAAAGAGCTCTTATTGAAGTTTATTTCCAAACCCGATATGAGGTGAAATCCTTTAAGGATAGTCTTGACTGCCAGGATGTTTTTCCACGAGCCGTCTCCTAGAATAACGGAATCATCTGCATATTGCAATAAATGGAACGACACCTCCGAGTTGAAATTGAAACCTGAGAATGATCCATTTTCCACAGCTCTTCTCATCAGTACTGCAAGTCCTTCTGCCGCAATAACAAATAGGAAGGGAGCGAGGGGGTTGCCTTGCTTGAGACCCCTTGAGATAGCAAAATCCACCGTTGGAGAGCCATTGACCAGAACAGAGGAAAAACTATTAAACACCCCCATGTCCATCCAACTCAGCCATACATTACCAAACCCCATAATTTCCATAACATCTCGTAAGTACTTCCAATCAACACAATCATATGCTTTAGCGAAATCGACCTTTAAAAGCATAAGATCTTTCTTTGCACGTTTCGCATAGTCTATGGTCTCATTTAGCACGAGGACTCCGTCAAGCAGATTTCTTCCTTCAATGAACGCCGACTGAGAGTTTGATATAAGAGATCCTATTTTCTTTTTCAATATAGCTGCAAGAATCTTCGACACAACTTTATAAACCGAGCTAACAAGTGATATGGGCCTATATTCGTCCAAGTTTTTAGGGTTCTCTGTTTTAGGAATAAGTACCATAAAGGAGGAAGCAAACACCTTGTGTAATTTGTCACCCTTGAAAAATTCCAAAATGCAATTTGTAAAATCATACCCAACAATACTCCAACACTTCTTGATAAATTCAAAGCTGAAACCATCAGGACCTGGACTACGGTCATCGGCGCATTCAAAAACAGCTCTTCTTATTTCTTCTATCCCCACCTCAGACTCTAGCTCATCACTGTCCACTTTAGAAAGGCTCTTGAACCCTACACCACCAACATACGGATACGGTCTGGAACTTCTGGAAAACTTCTTAGCAAAATGTTCTTTGATAGCCTGCTTGACCCCGTGGACCTCCTCCACATCTATGCCATTAACTCTAACAGAATTTATAGTGTTCAAGTTGATACGATTTCTCAGCGCTGTATGAAAAAACTTAGTGGTAACGTCGCCATCAACACTCCATCTTAGCCTGGATTTTTACTTTAGGATACTTTCTTTAATTCTCAAAGATCTCCATAAGTCATCTTCTGCACAATTCCTATTCTCCAGAACTTCTGCAGATATAACTCCACTTTTTGACATAATAAGTTCTTCTATCTCATTAATAATACCTGTATCTGACTTTATTTTGGTGTCTACCCAACCAAAGACGTTAATATTCCACCAGCGAAGTTTTGCTCTAAGGTTCTGCATCTTCTTGGCCAAAATGAAAGAAGCCTTCCCTGATACCTTGTACTCATCCCATTCCTTTTTGACGAAATCCAAAAAACCTTTATGTTCAAACCAACATGACATAACCTTGAACGGTTTGGGCCCCCAATTCGTATTTCTCACATAAATCGACATCGGCCTATGATCCGAAACATCTCGGTCTCCAATCTTTTGGCTCACCATGTTCCATTCATTAAAAACTCCAGGAGTGACAATGAATCTATCGAGACGGCTACACACCTTATCTTTCGCTTTAGACCAAGAATACTTGTTGCTACTCAGAGGTAAATCCACATAACCAATCATATTTATGAACTCTAAAAACTCTTCCATATATCTTCTATTGAAACTGGAGTATCCTATTTGTTCAGAAGGACATATAATTAAGTTAAAGTCACCGCCGAGAATCCACTCTCCAGGTTCCAAGCTGTTTTTAAGGTTAATAAGGTTGGACCACAGCACCCTTTTCTCCACAATGTTACATGGAGAGTACATGTTAAAGAAGTAGCATCTCGTACCTCTCCAATATGCTTGCAAGCCTAAACATCCCTTGCCCCTGTAGCTGCAGATAGGATCCACTACCCCAACTTTCCATATAGTTAACATACCCCCAGAAAGGCCGTTAGAACCAGCTGCAGACCATTGACACAGACTGTCGCCCCATAAACTAACCACCAACTCATCAGTCATCGTTGTTCTTTTAGTTTCCTGTACAAAACAGATTTCAGCTCCAACCTTATTTATCGTATCTCTAAAATAAAATGTTTGATCTATTTTAGTTATGTTTTTATTTTTAAAAATTAAATAATTTTGAAAAATAATTTTTTAAAATGTTGTGGCCTAGGCCTTACTTTAAAGGGTTTAATTAAGGGGGGTTAATTTAGTTTTAAAATTTTGGGCCCCTATATTTTTTAAGCTTTAAAAGTTAGGTTCCGATCCCGTAAGTGGTTTAACTTTGTTTCTTCAAAGGAGATAAGGTCAAATCAACCTGTAGCAAATCAAAAAGGCAAAAGTGTTTTTTTGGAAAGTTGCGACTTGGGAGAGCGTGAGAATCAGGCGCGTAGTGGTGTTAGGGTCTTTAAACATAATATTGTGTGTGGGGAACTTAACACAAATAATGGACTTTATGGGCCAGTGTCTAGTAGGGCCGTGCCAGAAGGCCCAAACACATTTGAAGAGGCCTGCAGGAAAATAATGAAGGATAAGTCCAATAGAAGAAAACTGAGGGATGTAAAAGATTTGGGGGAAAAAGTGGACTTTATCCCATCTTTTGACGCTTGTCTGGACCGACGGAGGAATCAGGTTATATCTGGAAAAACGATGTCAAATCAAAAAGGAGAAGATAGCGTTTCATCTTTCTCAATCTCAAATTGCAATTCTCTAACGGATTCCGAAGTCATTAGATGCAACAGGAGGTTGATGAAGAATGACGGATCAGACGTAGGAAAGAAGACGTGGGAATCAATTCAGAGATTGGGAGTAATCAGTGGGGAGAAGAACGAAAATTGCATTAAGGAAATTGATTTAATGGAGGATAGAGATAAGCAAGGAGCAAAGGGGAAGAAGGCGAATTCAATATTGTTATGATGAATCTGCTGTCATACAATATAAGAGGGGGAGGATCGAATGTGAAGACGAAAAGAGTTAGCTTCCTTATTAACTCAGGTACGATTGACTTATGTTTCATCCAGGAAACTAAATTTTCTTCCTTTAATGATAACCTAGCGCGGTCATTTTGGGGTAATGAGGAAGTGGAATGGACGGCTAGTAATTCGAGGGGTGCTTCGGGAGGAATGGTGATTTTGTGGAAGCGTAATCAGTTGGAGTTGAATTATAGTTTTTCTGGAAGCGGGTATGTGGGAATCAATGCTGTGTCGAAAGGGAAGGAATACAACTTTGTGAACATTTACGCTCCTAACAGTGCAGTGCATAGGAGGAGGCTTTGGAGAGATTTGGAAGCGAGAAAATTGGGAGGAGGTGTGGGTGATTGGTGCTTAGGAGGAGACTTTAATTAAGTGTGCTATAGAGAAGAGATGCTTGGGGTGAGAGAAGCGCTTAGAGGCAGAGACAAGGCAGAATTCAGGGATTTTATAGAGGCTATGGATTTGGTTGACGTTCCGTGTGTGGGAGGAAGATTCACTTCGTTCAAGGATAATGGAAAAGCCATGAGTAGGCTTGATAGATTTATCCTATCAAGAAACTTGATTGAAGAGTGGAATGTGATTAATCAAAGAGTTGGAAGCAGAGAAATCTCCGACCATTGCCCTATCTGGCTCCAATCGCGGAAGTTGGACTGGGGTCCGAAACCGTTCCGTTTTAATAATACCTGGATAAAACATGACGGTTTCAAGGCGTTTGTGAGAGAGGAATGGGATAAGATAAGGGTGGAAGGTAGAGGAGACTATAGACTTTATCAGAAATTGAAGACATTGAAGATGAGGTTAAAGGAGTGGAATAAGGAGATTTTTGGGTGGATTGATTTAAATGTGGATGCTAAGATGAAAGAGTCAAATGTTTTGGATAATTGCTTGATTGAGAATTTTGAGGGTGATATAGAAGACATAGTGAAAGATAGATATGGAGTGTCGAAAGAGATTTGGAATAACTTAAATACGAAAGAGTGTATGTTAAGGCTGAAATCTCGTCAACTTTGGCTTACGGAAGGAGATAGGAATTCCCACTTCTTTCATAGAGCCATGAAGGAAAGATATAGGAGGAATCAAATCTCTATGGTCGAAGAGGAGGAGGGCAGAATTGAGGGTGTGGATGAAGTAAAAGATGATGTGAAAAGACATTTCGAGGAATTTTTCAAAGAGAAATATATGAATAGACCGGTTTCGTCGGGCATTAGCTTCAAGGTGTTGACAGATCATGGTAGTAAGTGGATTGAGAGACCTTTCTTTGAAGAAGAGGTGAAGGAAGCGGTTTGGTCCTGTGATGGTTCCAAAACGGCAGGTCCGGACGGTTTCTTGCTAGAATTTTACAAGTCTAACTGGGATTGTATCAAGAACGATGTGCTCAGACTTTAAAAGACTTTAAAAAAACACCAAACTCATCAAACTCTTTTTGTGCCCTCGTGCACTTTCTCTTTTAAAACTTTTTCATAAGTTTAGACATGATTCATTTATTTAAGCGGAATTATTCGCTTGGAAATGACGACTTGTCTTTACATTTAAAATCAACCAAAACAAACAAATTTCATTCTTTGTACCACGAACTACAGGGTTTTGATCCTACATTGCACATCGTGGGTACGTAGGCATGAGACAATAAGCCTCTCCAAACACAAAAATCTTAAAAAACAACTTCTCTTCTCATCTCCTCAATCACTTTTCAAGCAAACTTTTTCAGACCAAAAGCGGTAGATATTTCAAAGGGCTCCTATAGACGTTTCGGGTGCTAACAACTTCCCATTGCGTAACCAACCCCCATTATCCAGTCTCTCTTCACTTGTTCTTGTTGTAGAGCTTGTGTAGGTTTTGTTCGCTCTTTTTCCTTTCCTTTTTGGATAAAATAAAAGTGTGGTGGCGACTCTTGCTTCTCGAGTTAAGTTAATCAATAGCTTACACTCACGATTTTGCCGCTACAGCCCCTTGTTTTCCCTGGATTCCCAGGGACGATCTTAGCGCCTTCTTTCCCCCCGACGGGATGTCGAGGGCTCATCGCCTTTAGAGGCCCGGGCATTCTCCTGATGTCGGGAGGCTCGGGCAGAGTTGGCGCTTCCTTTTCCTCATATTGAATATACGACTGTGCTTTGAGGAGGAAGGCGTCTAGGCTCCTTGGAGGTGCAAGACCAACAACTTTAGAAAACTCTGAGTGCGGGCAGAGTCCCCGTTCGAGCAGGAATTTTTTCATGTCGTCGATAGTGGGGACTTGCACAGGTTCTTTGTTAAACCTCTTAATATATGTTCGGAGAGGTTCATCTTTCCCTTGAATTATGGCCTCATGGATGGCTTCAGTTTTGGGGTGGTGGCGTGATGCCGTAAAGTGTCTGGAAAACATCCTGCCCAGATGCTTCCACGAGGTGATGGACTCCTCGGGCAGTTGTTTGTACCAAGTCATTGCACCTTTCCAGAGCATGGTTGGGAATATGCGGCACTTGATGGCGCCACGCTAATCCAGCAGTGCATCAATGTTTTCGATGTGCTCATCGGGTTCAGTCGTCCCGTCGTAAGTGCCTAAGGATGGGGGTTTCTCCAAGCCTTTGGGGAGGCGTGTAGCCACTATCTCTTGAGACAATGGGCCGTGGGGCTCATCGTTGCTGCTGGAACTAGTTCAGGAAGGGGAGCGGATGATTCGCTCACGACGACAACTTCTTCGGGGTGAAGGTGTACGTGGTCGGCCCTTTGGTCTGACCAGGAGTGAATGCTGATCTCTCCGGGTTCTCTTGTGACCCAGGGAGTGTTGGTTTTGCGGGGAAATGTGATCGCGCTTCTGAACGACATGAGACTCTGGTTCTTGGCACACCCGATGGTCAGCTTCCTGCTAGGGTTATAGACTCTTGGATCGTCGTCGATTCTTCCTTGGCGGGGGGGATCTCAGACGGGCAGATTCTTCCAATGCCCTAATCCTCTCGTTTTGTTGGAGGATCAAGAGGTTGGTCTTATTGATTGCTTCAAGGAGAGTCAACACGGTCGGGTCGGCGTTGGGTGGCGCTGGAACGGGTTGGAGGTCCAGCAAGGGCTGGTCATTAGCACGGTCAGCAGGAGTGGGGGAAGGAGACACATTAGCTCTATCTCTCAGATAACGGACGTCTCCTCCGAGGAGAGATGAAGGTCCGTCAACATCATTTTTGTTGACGGGGAGGACAGAAAGATGGTGAGCACCTTTGACGTGATCTTGGGAGGCCATGATCATAATCTTGGACGGAGAGTGTGTTTTGGTCTTAGAATCTGAGGTGGATGTTAAGACGGGAACAACAAGATTCCCACAGACGGTGCCACTGATCGTGAAGGTTGATCAGATACTGTGATGGGCCAAGAGGAACTTCTGCGATGCTGGGTGTGAGATGAGGAGGGGATGTACCTATAAGATACTCCAACGCTCAAGTAAGAAAAGGTCAGAGAAAAGGGGCAGGTACAAAAGTATGAGCTCTTAGGGTGATTTTTGGATACCTGACCCTCTCAAATAAGAGGGTTTATATAATGCCCCCATCGCGTGGAAAATGGTCCCTATTTTTGAGGCGGAATATCTGTTTCTTGAAGAATAGGTAACTGCCAAAAATTAGTCGTTATGACGGGCAGAGGTGCCCAAAACTAGCCGTTGCCACGGGCAAAGGCGTAATTCCTGTCACAGGCGTCATGGCTGTTCCTGGGTGAAGGAGTCGTGCGTAATGGGCAGAAATGCCGGGGAGGAGCAGATGACCTTGAGACTCATCTGTCCACATGTGCTCGGTAGAAGGACGGGAAGGTAAATGCTGCCCTTCCTCAGTTGGACTTAGGCAATTGGGTCGTTCTAGGAGTAGAAGTGGATTGGGCCATGTCTAGCCATTGGTCCAGTCCGGAACACAAGGAATGAAGTTTTCAGGTAAATTTAAAAGCAAACAAAAATCAAGGCTCGAAGTGGTTAGTCTTCTCATCGAACATAGATCTTCCAGTGGCTAATCCCAAACCAAGACGATTTAAAGAGGTGATGAGAGAAATGAAAAGTGATGGTTTTCACGTTTTATGGATTTGAAAAAGTAATATGGAAGCTCTTTATTTATAGGCCAAGCATGATGTAAATTTGGAAACAATCCATGAGCTTTTTAATGCACATAACCAATTAGCTAATCGATTAGGCAATGCAAATAATCAGTATTGATGCCCAAAATGGAAGGCTTCGGTAGAGAGATGTTACCAATCATTAAGAGACTGTCATAATCAGTTATGGACATGTTTAGGCCTCATCAAATTGATTAGGCAAAAAATCTAACCAATTAGACAGTTAAAAAATTGTCCTGGTCAATTTGATAGTTCCCAATTCAACTAGCTAGGCTCCAAAAACGTTTTCTAGTTGTTTTAATAAAAGCTTTACAGGTTTCTCAAGTATTTAATTTTGTGTATGATTTAGCCATAATACTTACGAAAATGCCCTTGTGTCTTTACAATACACTGATTACTCATAAAAACACAATCATGCGAGCTTTCACACTTCCTCTCTTTCACACTCTAAAGCTTCAACTCTTGGCATTATCTTGAACTTTGTTTTGATGAAGCTTGAGATAAATCCTTATAATAAACTCCATATTTAGGAAAAACTACTTGATTAAAGATCTTTGTTGACTTCACCTAATGTTGTTTGACATAGGGAGTTGTCTTCACATATATGCACATATAACTTCATCTCCAAGAACAATAATGATACCCGAGCTTCATCTTAATAAAAAACCATTACTTGAATAACATAAACATCTTTTCAAGCATTATCACTTTAGAAAACACATCAAGCAACATCACTTAGGTAACATACCAATCACAATCACTTGATAAACAACTTATTAAGCACCATCACTTGAACAAACACATCAAGCACATCACTTGAGTAACATACCAGGCACCATCACTTGATAAATAACTTGTCAAGCACCCTCACTTGAGCAAACATATCAAGCACCATCACTAGTGTAACATGTAACGCCCCGATTTATTTAACCGTATTTAATTATTCCATTTATGTGAAATTTTTGAACTAACAGCCACTGGTGGAAGGTAGTGTTATTTTTGGTTATGTCACGTTTTGCACTTGAGTTCCACTGGTGGAAGATTAGTGCAAAAACTGACCAAAAGCATTTCAGGCAGATTTTAAAGGTAACTTCCACTGGTGGAAGATTAGTGAGTTTTGGGCCTTTTTTTGAGTTGTGTAAATTAAATGAGTTTTACCTGTTAATTGGATAATTTCTCTGATAGGTAAAATATTTGCAATAAATTATAATTTCTTTTCAACTTTTATTTCCCGAAATATATTTCATCGGTATGGTTATGTTTTATCGCATTTTGAGAGCGTTTGGGAGATATTTGAGCCGAGGGGTAAATTGGTCATTTTGAGGGATTAGATATTTTAGAAAAATTAGATATTTTTATAATTAGAGATTTGAGAGAAAAGAGAGTATTTTAAGGTAACTCTAATAATTGATCAATTGGTATTAGAAGACAAAATATCAATTGGAGATATTTAACCCTATTGGATTTATGATATATAATAAGTATTTTATATATATATATATATATATATATATATATATATATATATATATATATATATATATATATATATATATATATATATATATATATTGGTTAGAAAGAGAAGAAAATAAATAGTTAGAAAAGAGGAAGAAAACAGAGAGAAAGAAACAAAGGAAAAGGGGAGAAGAGGAAAAAAAAAAGAGGAAATCGAGAATAGCTCTGTTTCAAGCGCGATTAATCGGGTAAGGCTGTGAAATCTTATTATCTCATCAATGTATATCATTATGTAACGCTTGGATGTTTTTCTAGTTTTTCATAGCTTGAGTTCTAGGTTGAAAATGGTAGAAATGAATAGAATCGATGTTTTTACGGACGAAAGTCGGAATAGATTGCGTAGTTGTGTCGGGTAATGTTAGGCCGTGATCGAGTACGCTTGTTTTACCGAATTTGGTTGATTTTGTAAGTTTTTGCATTTTTGGAGATTTGAGGGTTTAAGATTCGGATTGAAATCGAAAGTCGTAGAATTCACGTTTGATGGTCCCAAATCGTCACAATATGTTTGGTATGAATGAGTATGTGTTTGTTTCGAAAAAAATAATTGAATCGGTCGGATTTTCGGACAATTTTGCATAAACCCGTAGCTGTTGCAGGGCCAAATTCTGGTTTTTGGAAAAACTTCAAAAATTCATAACTCTTGAACCGTAAGTCGGTTTTGACCCCCGTTCGAAGCGTTGGAAAGCTAACGAGATGTTCTTTCTAGGAAAAATGGTTTTGAGGGCTGTACCTGGTTCAATTATAGCATAAAATTGAAACCGTATCGTTGTGTTGATTTTTACCGTCGTGAATGTGTGCGATTGAGGTGTTATCGTGCAATATGCTTTTGTAATATAACGTATAGCTTGTATGTGTTGTTATACGATGTGTTGTGGGTAGCCTTATGGTGTGAATCCTAGATTGTGGAATTTATTGTGAATTGTGGCCTTTTGGCAAATAAATGCATTGTTTAAATTAAATGTAAATGCATGTGAATTGTGAAAGAGTTCGTTGCCGTTTAGGTGGTAAAGCGATGCTCGTTGCCGTTTGGCGTAATTGATGTGAATGTATATAAATTGTATGTGATTGAATGAGATGAATGCATGATTATATTGTGAATATGTATGCATTTCAAGAATGTCTCGAGTCATTTGCATGTGAAGCATAATGATGTGCATTCTTGTGTTGAGGGATTCTAATGAGAACCCGTTGTAACGTCGTGTGCCCGTGTGGGGTGTGAGCGATGGTTATAGACGATCGTGTGCGATGGTTATAGACGATCGTGTGCCTTATACAAAGAGGTGTGAGCGATCGGGTCGTGTGCCTTATACAAAGAAGTGTGAGCGATCCATAAACGTCGCGTGCCTTAAAAATAAGAGGTGTGAGCGATCAGATCGTATCGTGTGCCTTAAAAATAAGAGGTGTGAGCGATGGGGAACATCGTAGGCCCGACGGGGAGTTACATTGGTAACGAGCGATGGTTCCAATGAGTTCCTGAGTGAACTTGAGATGATTGAGTCGGTACCCGCATTGCATTTGCATAGAGTCGTGAGTCGGTCTCTATGATTTGCATTTATCATCTTTATAATGGTGCATTGATGAATAAACATAAATGTGTATGTTTATGTGGAATGATAAGGATTGTGAAAGTATGCATGATGTATATGCTTGGTTTTGAATATATATATACATTGTGATGTATATGAGTGAGTTGTGATGAATTGTGGTGCGAATGTGGAATATGTGTATTTTTATGCTAAGATATATAATTATATGCATTGTTATTATGATAATATTTCTCACCCTTTTGCTGTTTTATGATGCTCTATGAGGCATTGCCGAGTAGGTATGCGGGATGTATTTTTGTGAAGCGCGTCTTCATTCTTTTGGTCGGCCGGCTCTGATATGTAGCACCGGGTAGCTAGGATGGCTATGATTCTTTTGTGATACATTTGTACATGTATCTTGTTGATGAATGTTTATGTAAACATGAATTATGTTGGTGGATAATACTTGATGATGTATATATGTATATGTATATATGTTAGTTGTTATTCAATGTTTAGATTTTCCGCTTTTATTCTAAATATTGAGATGTGGGTGTAAGGACTAAGTTCCTCTGTTGCAAAGTTACCCCACTGTCGCATATCAATTGTTGAGCAGGTGTTGAATGTTTTAATTTCATGTATAATGTGACATACCTCTTTTATACTATGTTTATAATTATACTCTGACGAAATTTTTAATATGTGCCTAAATGATTAGATCGTGATTATTTGGGGGTATAGAAAGGGGGGTGTTACATAACATACTGATGACAATTTAACAAGTGTATTAAAAGTATCAAAGTAATAATTTTCTAAGTTCGTATGGCGACATGGATTGTTTTATTTTAACAAGGTGATTCACGTGCTATAGAAAGTAAATAGGGGGTTTTCAAGGTTTGATTTAGTAAAATAATTGCGTAAAAAGTAATTGAAACTTGATCAGATTAAAGGTGAATAGGCCTTGCTTCGAATCCATTATATGTCACTACTGATGCTAGTGTCTATTTGCCCTTACGATGATTAATTCAATGATTACGACGAGTTAACTTAGATGTTATACCCAATTTTTTTGGTGTCTAACTCACTATTCTAGACTATAACTCCCTAATTCCTTAGGTCAACTTGATAGTTAAAACAAACAATGTTTTAATGCAATAAACCATGTGTCACAACTTATAATTCCCATCCCTAGTTAATTAATATGTTGAGCAATTAACTTAGATCAGATTCGTACAATTAGGGTCAATAATCAACATGAGTCTAAATCGATTATGAATTCGTAAACGCATATAAAACATTGAGCAAGAATATTAAATGAATACCATAAATATATTAATAAAAAGTGAAAATAGTACAAAGATCAAACATATGATCCAACATATTCATACATGTTTATCTAACAAGCCCTAATCAAAAGAACTTAGTAACCCATAATAATAAAATTCATAACAGACGTTATGAAGAAATAGTATATGAAATTATGGTTTGAATTTGGCTTTCGGTGATGAAAACCTTCACTTTAGAGCTCTAGAAAGTGCTTTGCTGTCCAATTCTCTTCCCAAACAAGTACACCTATTTTCAACACTTCTTTGTCTTTTATAGCAGTAAAAACACGCTAGAACTAGGTTACCACCACATCCACGACCTCTCAATTGCTTCCACGATGCTTTTTTCATGCTTGGATCATGAATGCGATGACATGATGTTCCGCCCATGTCATGCGCGCGAAAAATCCAACGACAAGTGAATTTTTATGCTATTTCTTCATATTTTCACCCTTTTACCTATTTCTTCCACTTCTTCAATTTCCTACCTTTTCTTAATCAAACTAAAGAAACATCCACTAAAAATAGCCAAAAACACTAGTAAATGCTTGTCAAACACCATCACATGATAAATAACTTGTCAAACAGCATATCAAACACCACTACTTGACTAGCAACATGCTAGACACCATCACTTGAACAATCATATTAAGTACCATCGCTTGATTAGCCACATGTCAAGCACCATCACTATTATAATCATATCAAACACCATCACTTGATTAACAACATGTCAAACACCATCACTTGAACAAACACCGCGTTGAACAGTCTTATTGATGAAGACTTTTCTTGAGAGCATTATCAACATCAAAATTAAATCAACAGGTTGTGCAGTTTTGCTATAATCAAACTCCACCATGTTGGATCACCTTGATAGGACAACAAGCACATAGATGAAAATGCATCTCTCAGTGACGTTGTAAAAGGGAAAACAAACAAGTAAAGTTTGGAGTTGTTAAACTTCTCCTCACAAGAGTTGAGAGTATACTCTACCCCACTGATAGTATACTTTTTCCCATTTGGAATTATGAAAAAGGCGGGAAAGATGCTAGACCAAAACTGTACGCATGCAAGCACATAATTTACTTAGGTCAAACATATTTTACTAGAGAAAGAAAAACACATAAATATAGTAAATCAAATGAGTTTAAGTAAACATGAAACGTTTTCATTAATTAAAGCATGCAGAATTAAAAAAAAACAAAAAATAACATGGAGGAATTGGAAATAAGACAAGTAAGGAAAAACATCTTACAACAAGAAAACACATATACCACATGACCACACAAGTAAAATGAACGGATTACTTGATAAAGAGATGAACAAAACATAGTCTAGAGTGAAACACTTATAGAATCTACTTTTTTCTTGAGATTCCCTTTAGGAGATGATCATTTCCCCTTAAATTGGACTCTAGACATTTTTTCTTTTTGAAACCTCCTTTACTTTCCATTCTCACCCTTTTGCTTATAAAATACTCTAAACTTACGCAAAAGGTTAATAAAAATAATTTAAATAACTAAATATTTTAATAAATTACTTTCTAAAAGGTTAATCTTTGATTGTTGAACCTCAATTAAATGGACTACCTCAAACCTCAAGATAATTTTAAAAGCCTCCCTCTTTAGATGGAACAATGAGCAACCATCATTAGGGATGACAAATATATCCGTACTCGGGGATATCTGCGGATAAAATCCATCTCGGATATGTGGCGGGTAGTTTAATAGATATCCATGATATCTGTTTCCGCGTATATCTATATCCGTTAATAAATGGATATTTAAATATCCATTTGTTAGTGGATATAAATACAGGTTTAATGATATCTGTTTCTGCGTATATCTATATCCGTTAATAAATTATAAAAATTATTTAAATATAATTAGTTTATTATATCTTTTCTTTTCATCTTCTAAAAAAATTAGTCTTGTTATATTTCTTTCGTTCTTTTTTAAATTTTCTTTGCAAAAAAACCTTTCACATTTCATATAAACTCTATTAACCATTTCTTATTTAAACTCTTCAATACTTCATACATCACGTTAACAATTTCACAGTCCAATCAACTAGTGTCGTCATTTCTCTATCGAACTAGTGTCTCCCTGCCTACTCCTCTGTCGTCCGCTCATCCATCATAACTCATAAGCTCAATATTTTTTAAGCTAAATTACAGTATTGGTCCACCTATTTTGTCTAATTCATGAAATTAGTCCCCCTATTTTTAATTTAAACAGTTTTGGTTCCTCTATTTTAAATTCAAACAGTTTTAGTCCCCATGTTAAATTTTTTTCATAGAAAATCGATGAAAATTTCATTTTTTAACTTATATTTTTTATCTACAAAGTTCAATAATAGGTTTATATACGATGATTTGCTATGTTTTACATGTAAATTGTTATTTAAAAAATAAAAATATCTTTAATTTTAAGTTCAAAAATATGAGAGGGGACCAAAATTGTTTAAATTTAAAATAGAGAGACCAAAACTGTTTAAATTTAAAATATGGGGACCAAAACTGTAATTAAGCCTATTTTTTTTTGTTTGTTTAAAAATTAAATGTGTAGATATTATGTTTGGATCTAATTATGTTTTGGTGAATAAAAAGAAAATTAATATAATAAAATTTTATTGTTAAATTAAGAGCAAATTGTATGAATGTTATGTGATAATAACTTTTTTTGTCTTTAAAAGTTGTTAAAAAATATTTTTTCAGAAAATATTTTTTATAAAAAATTATTATCCATGAATATTTGTAAATATCCACGGATACCATGAAACCGACAGATTACTCGCTTAACGGATACCCGCATGAATATGGAGCAGATATGAATCCATAATATATACTAATCTATACTAATATATAAAGGGGAAACATAAATTTGGTGTAGCCTTTTTCTTTTCCAAATATACCCTTTGTAATTTTTTTAAATCTTAATTTCTCATTCCCATAATGACGATTGTATGACGGTTTATTATTTTTCATATTATTATCTTTAACTTTTCTATAACATCTATCAAAAGGATATATCATTTTAGCCTGACCTATTTTTATTCGATTATTACCCTTATAAAAAACTGTCATATAATCAAGTTTTTATTCAACTAAAAATAAATAAAAAATAAAATTGTTGATGACTAGTTTAACATAATTTGAAAAGGAAAAAAGGGTGATGCACTAACATTGTCAACCAATGACGACCATGCATCCCGCCAAGTCAGACTGAAAATTTAAAACTAATTAAATGACATGGCAGAATGATATATTCCTATTCGATGACAGTGTAAAAAAATATTACACATACATCCAATCAAAATATTTTAAAGTGCCAAATCATTTAAGTAATTTAAGCTTTACAAACTGATTTTGCGGGATACATGATTGTTATAGGTTGACAGTGTAAAAATAATTTACACTGTCAGTGCACCATCCCTTTTCTCAAATTATAAAGTTTATTTCACAAATATAAATCAAAACTAATAAACAAATATCCGTTTATATTTTTGTTCCAATTATATTTTTTTACTTTTTGTTTTAAATTTCAACTTCTTTTTCATTAACCGGTATATGGTGGTTTGCATATCTCTTTCATTCTACTATTTTTTTTTAATTATTTTATAAATAATTTAATTAAAATAAAAAATAAATATACAAATTTTTTTTTTATATTTTGATCCTTCTGGACGTTAGTATCATATTTTATTGTTGGAAAAAATAGATACATTAATGCCAAAAAACTATACAAGAAAGCCGATCCAGACGGATCCTGGCATCTAGATGACAAAGAGTATCAACACAAACTAACAACTTCTATTGGTAGCCATTCATACTATAATACTCGTTGAGTTTGCTATTAGTTTCTATCCTAGTACGAACAATGTATTTAACATGTCTAATATCCAATGCATCAATCTGGGCACCTTGGAAAAGCACTTGATTACGGGTAGACCAGACATGATAAACTGTTTCAGCAATTGCACATTTTATCAGTCTTGCTCTTTTTCCTTTGCCGCGAGTCAGAGTAATCAACCAAGGCATTTCATGAGTCCAACCTCTTGGCCTATGATCAACTCCATTAACATTTAGCATCTGGTCCAAACGTGTCTGGTATGACTGCAATCAAAGAACAGATGATTGCAGCTTTCATGCTCTCTACAGAAGCAGCACAACCCATCTGTTACCATGCCGAATCTTGCCATCCTGTCTTTTGTCATGAGGCGGTATTTGTAACGCCCCGATTCCAATTATTCCCATTTTGTTGAGTCCTTTATTTAAATTGAGTGATAAATTATTTTATTTGTAGAATTGGTATGTTAATATGTCATGTTGATGTGTTATGATAATTGACCGTTTTGAGAGTTTTCGGGGAAAACTAGTATGGAGGGTATTTTAGACTTTTCTCAATTAATGATAAGTTAGAAATTTAGTGGAATTAAAATTTGTGAGAAAAATGAATTAATTGATTGTTTGGAAAATGAGAGAAAGAAATAGAAAGAAAAGAGATAGAAAGGAAATAGAGAAGGAAAAATAGTAAGAAAGGAGAATTAGAGAAAAAGAAGAGAAAGAAAAAGGAAGAAGAGAAAAGAAGAGGAGAAAGTTGGGAAAACTAGGAAAATTCATCAAGATCAATCACATAACAAGTTGGAATCCGGGTAAGGGTGTGAAATCTTGTTATCTTAGCAATGTGTATGATTATGTATGATTGTATTGTGGATTTATGTTGATTTTCATGAGTTTTGGGGTATAAACCCATTGGTGTAGAAAATGGTAGAAATCGACGTTTTCGCGGATAGAAATCGATATAATTTGTATTGTATAATCTCCACATGTTTATGAATCATTGCTATGAGTTGTTTTGCTGTTGGAAGTGAATTGGGGCAGAAAATGGAATTTTTGGGGATTTTGGAACAGTGAAAACGAAGCAGAAATTCTGCTTCTGGTGCAGAGCGCCGGGCGGTTGTTCCTTCGCCGGGCGAAAACGAGAGGCGCGAGGGTGCCAAGCTACTGGTTTGATTCACATTTGGGGAATTTCCTTCGCCCCTCCTTCGCCGGGCGAAGCGAAGGCGAAAACGAAGCGTCGCCGGGCGAAACTCCCTTGTCGCCGGGCGCTTTTGTTTTTTTCTCATATAATTTTCTTTTCTTTTAACGATTCATAATTCTCGAACCGTAACTCCGATTTAGGCGTTCTTTATATCGTTGGAAAGCTATTGAGCTGTACTTTATGATTATGATGGTGTGGAAACTGTTGGCCGATTTTATTATGTCGGAAAGTCGGGAATAGTGCTATTTAGCGACTTTTACCGTTTTGATTGTGTGTTTGAATGCGAATCATACAATAGTGCATTGATGTGAATGTATATAGATTGTATGTGATTGTATGAGATGAATGCATGAATATATATTGTGAATATGTATGCATTTCAAGAATGTCTTGAGTCATTTTGCATGTGAAGCATAATGAAGTACATTCTTGTGTTGAGCGATTCTACTGAGAATCCGTTGTATCGTCGTGTGCCTATGTGAGGTGTGAGCGATGATTACGAATGATTGTGTGCCTATGTGAGGTGTGAGCAATCGGATTGTGTGCCTAGGTGAGGTGTGAGCAATCAGATCGTGTTCCCGCGTGTGGGGTGTGAGCGACCGGGTCGTGTGCCCAGGTGGGGTGTGAGCGATCCATAAACATTGTGTGCCCATGTGGGGTGTGAGCAATGGGTGAACATCGTAGGTCCGACGGGGAGTTACATTGGTAACGAGCGATGGTTCCAGTAGAGTTCCTGAGAGAACTAATCATGATAGAGTCGGTACCGTATTGCATTTGCATAGAGTCGTGAGTTGGTCTCTATGATTTGCATTTATCATCTTTATAATGATGTGTTGTTGAGTAAACATAATTGTGTATGTTTATGTGGAATGATTGGGAATTGTGAAAGTATGCATGATGAATATGCTTGGTTGATATATAGATATACATTGTGATGTATATGGAGGAAATTGTGATGGATTGTGGTGAGAATGTGGAATATGTGTATTTTTATGTTTATATATATAATTATATACATTGTTATTATGATAATATTTCTCACCCTTCTGCTGTTTTATAATGCTCTATGAGGCATTGCAGAGTAGGTATGCTGGTGGTCTTTTTGTGGAGCGTGTCTTCATTCTTTTGGTCGGTCGGCTCTGATATGTAGCACCGGGTAGCTAGGATGGTTGTGATTCTTTTGTGATACATATGTATATGTATCTTGCTGATGAATGTTTATGTAAACATGTATGATGTTGGTGGAGAATATTTGATGATTCATGTATATATGTATATATGTTTGTTGTTATTCAATGTTTAGATTTTCCGCTTTTATTCTAAATATTGAGATGTGGGTGTAAGGACTAAGTTCCTCTGTTGCAAGTTACCCCACTGTTGCATATCAATGTTGAGCAGGTGTTGTATGTTTTAATTTAAAGTATGATGTGACATATCTCTTTTATACCATGTTATAATTATACTCTGACGAAATTTTTAATATGTGCCTAAATGATTATGTGATTATTTAGGGGTATAGAAAGGGGGTGTTACAGTCTTGATAGAGCAGCCACAGAATGAAGGTGGCTCGTGGTCTAGCTAGATTTCCATACAGGAGACATCTCCAATTCACCTTTATTTTAGATCATCTCAGTTCTTGATACATGTTGTTGATACCATATAATCCTGATGTTTTGAATTGTTGCCAAGGTCCTGACTGTAGGAGAGTTTCCTTGTGCTTAACGATTGCTCTTATCATCCATGAGCTTGAGGCAGCAGGAGTGTATTCCTCCACATCAGTATCTTTCAAGTAGTATGTTTGCAGCCATCTGATCCATAAGATATTCTTTTTCTTCCAAATGTTCCATAACAACTTTCCAAGAGTGGCTTTGTTCCAAGTTCCCAGAGAAATGATATTTTTCCCCCTGCAGATATGAGATCACATATGTGGTCCCAAGAGATTGGAGATTTTTTTCCTAGCAGTGTCTTTTCCAGTCCAAATAAATCTTCTATATAAATCCTCCACATGAGCAATTATCTTTTTGGGTAGAGGGAACACCTGCATCCAATAATTTGATATTGAGAAATGACACTCCTTACCAGTTGAAGTCTTTCCGCATAAGAAAGCATCCTTGTACTCCAGTGTCTTATTCTCTTAACCATCTTCCCTATCAAAGGCTGGTAGTTGTTAATTGTCAATTTCCTACTGTTGAGAGGTACTCCCAAGTATCGAAATGGCATGGTTCCTTCTGTCAGTCTAGATCCCTGCTGCATAATTTGTCTGGTGTTTTCATCCACTCCTCCATAATAGATTTAATTTTTTGGATTACTCATGATTAATCCAATTGCTGCTGAGAAGTCTTGCACCTTTTCCATGATCAGTCGCAGAGAAATAACATCACCTAATCAAACAGATACGAATTTCATATTATATGTCCGTGAATATCCATTTACATTCCTAACCATCACAACTTCAATTTCAGGAATCATCACAACTTCATTTTCAGGAATCGCTTGATACGGAAGTGACTAAACATCCTTTGGAATCGCTTGATACGGGAAAACTGAAATTGAAATCTGAATTGAAGAGCGAGAGATGAAAAGGAAGAGAAATTATGTGAAATTTGTTAGATCTTCTTATGGGGGTCTTCTGCAAAATATGAACAAGAAGAAGATGATGAAGACGGTACGATGAAAGTTGCACAAAATAATTCCAAAGCGTGTGTTTACATTAAGCTTTAGGTTCGATACGCCCCCACCAATTTATGCGAATTGGATGCAAAAAGGTTAACCGGCGAATCCCCTTCAGGATACTTTGGAAACCTTAACATGAATCGCACATTCACATTAAGCATATCGATCAACGATATTTTACAGAATAAAATTCTCTCATTTATTCTTGTGCACTAGAAAAATAAAAGAATGACTTAGATATAATTTTTGACACTTGAAACAAATAATTTTTGTGTCTATTTTATGGCTGACAAGTATATCTATTTATAAGAAAACTTGTACCGATTGGTGTGGAGAAACACTGTTTCATTTGATTCCAACATGACCATTCACGAACCATTGTAATCAATCACAACAAACTTTTTCATGAAAAGGTGTGTTGACCTAGTGGTTGCACCTTTTGACCATGCACCTTATCACAATAAGGTCTTTGGCTCAATTCTAGAGAGTTGCAACTTTTGGCCATTTATTTTGGTAAATTAACCATTATTATTTATCAATTTAATATTTTGGAAATTTCTCCAACAATCCCCCACCATTTTCAAAATATATCTAAATCCATTATTCAGGAAATTTCATGGTTTCAGATAAAGGTATCTTACGATTTGAACCAATTCTTAGTAAGTTAAGTTTTAACTCATCCCCGAATAGATTAGTAGACAAGCTTTGAACCAATTATTCATTAGAACAAGCTTGCATAACTCACACATGAAATCTCGGTACCATTGATCGAATTATTAATATGACACATTTAATAAGGCCTTGTGTCTCATATCCTTTTCATGAGAATTTAAGAGTCAAGCCCTTGAACTCTATGAAACGGCAACACTTCATTCTCATATAGGTAGACTATATCAGAAATGCACCCATAATTATGCATCTCAGCAAACATATGCTATATGTCTATTAAGAGGAAAACCTCATCCTACCACACTTATTCTTATGGTCCAAATACTTTTACACCTTGGGATGTATCTATCAATAAGTACTTCAATCACTCTAATAGTGTACTTTCACCATTGAACTCAAGATTTAATGTTAATCAAGTGTGAGTTGAGTTTCCACTATTGATGATTAATTAGATATGGGCTTGTTCCACATCCCTAATAATGTCTTCACTGTCTTCAATTATATCCAAAGACATCATAACTTTGTCAATTCTTTCGTCAAAGAATTGCAATATTTTTCTAAATTTTAATAATTTTCGAATATTCAATTTTTCAACTAATCATGCAGATGATTACTTTATGTACTCTTGATAGTATTTACCAACTATCATTTAACTATGACACTTTGTCATATTAGTACAATTTCCATATACAACATATGTTCTATATTCTTGATAGTTTCGATAAACTATCATCATGACACTTTTGTCTTTCATTTTGTCATATACACAAATTTTATGTCATTATTTATTTGCTAACCTTTTTAATTTGAAGTTTTACTTTCACTTAAATATATCTGAAATATATTTAATGCATTAATCATTTATAACAATCAACAATCATGATCATATTTCTCCGCATTCAAAGCAAGTAGTCTTTCTTCTTGGTGCTTCTTTTTTACTCATTTCTTTTGTCCATTTCTTTGTCAAGAATTTTTGAATTTCCTAATTAGAGCATCATCTCTAAAAATACGATTTGTGGTTTGAATTTCAACAATCCATGAAGAATCTTCCTCGCGAAATTTTTCATTAGTGACAAACTTTCAGTTTGTATTTTAACAATCTGTGGAAAACCTTTTTCACAATGTTCTTCAGTTGTCGAAGTCTCGAATTTATTATCCTTCGTGATAAGGTTCTCAAAATTCCACATCTCGAAATTCAATAGTTACATTAAACTCTAAATTCCGAGGTCTATATAATTGATGATCCATTTTTGGATGATCTTTATATGTCTTATAATGATATGTCTCATTGAACACAAACATGTTATTCACATATAATCCAAATCAAAATTCAATTGCATAATTTGAAATCATAAATTTTGATAAATTTAACTATTTTAGTGATCAACCAATCCATAATATTTTTTTTTAAATTATATTTAATTCACATTACACTATTATTTTATATATTTATCAATAAATCAATGCAATTGATATAATTCTACCGAAAGAAACATTGACAAATTAATGCATCAATAAATACGATGTATTTTGCCAAAACAGTAAATAACACTAATTGATTATTAATGTGTCTATCGTTTAATGCATAAAACATAACAACACAATAGGGCTATTTTTGTGTGTGGATAGTAATACTCTAATCTGAATATTAATCTATTATAAAATACTCACAAAAATTGAAAGAAAAGAAAGTAAATGTAACTAAGTGATTTAGATGCAATGCATCAAACGTAATTTACCTTTTTGAAGCAGTGCTATTGCTATCTAAAAGACGTACAGTGTCGTTCATGGATTTTAAATTTATATAACACCAATCCTTAAATCTATATACATGTCTTTGAGATATTTATATATATGATACTCAATTGTTGTACATGGTTACCAAACATTATACTGATATCACAATTTCAATATATACACATGTGTCTCCGTATCAAATAAAACGAAGTGAAAGCAAATAATAGTTAATGATCAAGATTCCTAATACAGTAACACACTATTATCAATTATTTTCGGATTCATAATCATTTTCAAATTATAAATGTAATAAATTATTTATAACTTAAAATATTATCATATCAATTATTTTAAAAAAATCATATTTAAATCTTGATATTATGATTTTTACAATGCACTAATTCTTATAAAAACTAATAAAAACGTACCGGGATTGTTGAGATTAATTCTTTTTTAAAGTTGTATACTTTAACATTAATTATAAATAAAATATAGATCAAAATTGAAAATCGAACCTAAAGATTGTTAGATCTTCTTATGGGGGTCTTATGCAAAATATGAACAAGAAAAAGATGATGAAGACGGTACGCCGAAAGTTGCACAAAATAATTCCAAAGCGTGTGTTTACACTAAGCTTTAGGTTCGATTCGCCCCCACCAATTTATGCGAATTGGATGCAAAAGGGTTAACCGGCGAATCCCCTTCAGGATACTTTGGAAACCTTAATATGAATCGCACATTCACATTAAGCATATCGATCAACGATATTTTACAGAATAAAGTTCTCTCATTTATTCTTGTGCACTAGAAAAATAAAAGAATGACTTGGATATAATTTTTGACACTTGAAACAAATAATTTTTGTGTCTATTTTATGGCTGACAAGTATATCTATTTATAAGAAAACTTGTACTGATTGGTGTGGAGAAACAATGTTTCATTTGATTCCAACATGACCATTCACGAACCATTGTAATCAATCACAACAAACTTTTTCATGAAAATGTGTGTTGACCTAGTGGTTGCACCTTTTGACCACGCACCTTATCACAATAAGGTCTTTGGCTTAATTCTAGAGAGTTGCAACTTTTGGCCATTTATTTTGGTAAATTAACCATTATTATTTATCAATTTAATATTTTGGAAATTTCTCCAACAAAATTTTCAGCACATGAAAAGGAATGAAAAGATTAACAACATAAAAAAAGGAATGAAAAGATTTAGTAGATGAGCGAGTGGATTTAGATTTTTGATATAAAAAGGGCTTACCCTAAAATTTGAAGTGAACACAAAGGTTTTAACTCTAAACTCAAAGCTGAACCGAGAGATGAAAAGGAAGAGAAATTATGTGAAAACTTCACCCGAATTGATGAAATTGATGGAAAGGAAGAGAAATGTTGTGAAAGTTTGTGAACAATCGTCTCCGATTCCACCCGATTTGCATTTGTATCTTACGGATGATTGTTGGGAACATATCTTCAAATTCATTTACAATAAAGAGGATTTGAAGTCTCTCTCCCTCGTCTCCAAACACTTCCTCTCTATCTCCAACCGTCTCCGATTCTCTCTCACTCTCCGCCGCCACTCAGATATACCTTTCATGTCCTCCTTATTACAAAGGTTCACCAACCTCACTTCCCTCAACCTCCCAGGATTCTGCGACCACATTGACACACTTCTACCACAAATCTCTGATTTTCCATCAAAAATCACATCGCTCAATCTCTCCAAACAAAGCAAGTTTCCGGCTCGTGGATTGAGAGTATTCTCCCTGAATAATACATGTTTAACCTCTCTCACTTGTTCCAACTTTGATTATTTTGACTATAATACACTACGTCAAACAAGGGAAAAGAGGGCGCTTTTTTTGGCCTATGACAGCGCTTAAAAGCGTTGTCTAAGCCAGCGCTGTCGTAGGTAAAGACAGCGCTTTTTTATTTATGAAAAAGCGCTCTCTAAAAGGAGACTTTAGACAGCGCTTTTAAAAGCGCTGTCTAATGTATACGTTTAAAATTTTAAAGAATTTTTTTATATACCTTTAGAGAGCGCTTTTTCCTTAAAAGCGCTCTCTAAAGGGGGACTTTAGACAGCGCTTTTAAAAGCGCTGTCTAATGTATACGTATAATAATTTTTTTATATACCTTTAGAGAGCGCTTTTTCCTTAAAAGCGCTCTCTAAAGGGGGACTTTAGACAGCGCTTTTAAAAGCGCTGTCTAATGTATAACTTTAGACAGCGCTTTTTTCTCAAAAGCGCTGTCTTTTGTCTACGTATAATTTTGAAGATTTTTTTTAAAAATCCCATTTTAACCATTTTTTTTATGCAGAAACCTATTATCAAAATACTATATTGCATTACTTCCTTAAATCTAAACATGTATGTTTTATTCATAAAGTAAAGCCAATTTGCTAATAAGAATATAATAAAGTGAAGGTAGCATACTAATAAATTCCAGGTCTTTAAAGCAAAAGAAATTCTTCATATGTGTGGTCAATCACTGTCAAGAATACATCCCTCCCCAAAATATCATATCATGCACTAACCAAGCTCAATATCAACCTATCAAAATAAAAATTGAGTTCAGCCATAAACTAGAAAATTTGATAAAATGTTTAATTAGAAAATCAATACAAATTCAATTACCAAAAAGAGAATATCGACATATGTGTACCTTAGACACATCTAAGCAATATATGGCCTTAACAATTCTGGTATCATTTTTCATTCACATATATGTAGTCTCTACAACCCCTCTCAAACATGCTACCCTTTCTTTAAGAATATTGGCAAAGTCTGAGACAATTCAATCTTGTTTCTGTTTGACCATCAGCATCACTCATTCTGAAATATAGTCAAATACTAATAGCAGTACTAGGATACAAGCAAACCCAAATAAACATTAAAATGCATCTGCACAACTTCTTTTCTCTATTGCATTTTCATATTATACATAATAGTATTAGTAATTACACATAAATACAAATTATATATAATAACAAACATTCTATTGTCTAATTTATCTAAATAATTTACAATGAAGGATAAAATCAATTTTTAATTAACACTTCTATCACAAAACAACAATTTCTGGTATTCTTTGCTTAAAAAACAACACTAAAACTTACAAGTGTTTCATCCTTAACTTTAGAGTCTAAAATGGCCTCATAGTAATTGTAAATAAGATCCTCAATGAATCATCTTCATCATTTACTTGTTTTGCAGAATCATAAACACACAGTAACCGCATCATTATATTAACTATCAATTATATGAACTGAAACAATAAAACTGTAGTAGCTTTTTTCATCTTTGATAAGGAGCAAAATATCACAAGTAAATTGAGTCAAAAATAAATATCACAAGTAAATAAAATACTAAGTTGATGTGATCACTCTGTCAAAATAAATAACAAAATAAAAAACAATATGCTTCAACATCAAATATGTTACAGTCCAATGACATTCAAATTGATCAAAACAGATTAGTTATTTGGTATACTTGGGAGCATATCATAACATGCTCTCTCAGTTTTTATTATCTAACAATAAAAAATATCCACAAACAACCTATATAATCACAACAAAAATAGCAACAAGAGAAGATATTATAACTTAAAAGGAAACAGGTACAACATATGCAAAATTTCTAAGGTGTGCATAATCAATGGTAAAATACCTTTAGTGGATTATTATTGTCTTAGCACATTTTACAATTGTATATGCCACTGCATGTAGAAAATTGTTTCGGTTCTTCATTTGTCTCCCTTTTAACCTGCATTTAAGGAAGCACAATCAGAAATGGAGAAGAACAAATTGAGATCTGAGAGGAAAGAATTGATACCCCATAAGGAACTGAGATGAAGCTGTAGGAATTAGATTCCAAAACAAATCTGAGACCGTCAAAACTGGTTCAGAACAATATCACCGCAACACATATTTGGGAGAAGCAGAGAACCATAACCAAAATGAGATGAAGGGGTTTTGAGTGATTCAGAGATTTCGAGAGAAGAAGGGATATGGGGATTAAGGGATTCGAAGAGATGGGCTGAGAGATGAATGAAGGGTATCGATTCAAAGGGATTTTGAGAGATTAGGGTTTTTGTTTGGTGAAATTAGAAAGGGTGTGATTGAAAAATGGGGCTTTTGTTGAAACATGATGGAGGGAAAAGTTGGATGTTCTCAAATTTTAGAATTTTTCAGTGAAATTCAAGAGGGAAGAAAGAAAATTTGTGACCGAGTTAAAACGATGTGGAGAGAAGTTGGAGCGTTCTGAAAACTTTGGCCTTAATTATATTTCTAAACCACTTTTGATGAAGTAATGTTAATTATTAAAAAGATTGTAACCTTCTTCGGTCATTGTTTTGATACCTGTAACAATCATTTTTATTTTAATTAATTTTATTATTTTGAAACTAAATTTTAATATTCTTATGAGAAAAAATCTCAACTGACACTAGTCCCACATATATCTATTTTTAATTATTTTGTTGTTTTAAAATATATAAATTTTACAAATATTTTTGAAAATTTTAAATTCTTACAAAAACACAAAAGTAAAATTATTATTTAGAAAAATAATAAATTTAGGAATATTATTCTGAATTAATTTCAAACATTGAAACAAATACGCCTCATATTTATTTTAAACTTACAATAAATTTTTAAATAATCAATTTAGTATATAAAATTAAATATTTTTTCAAATTTATGTAATAAATTAGTTTTAAAAAAAAATATTTGTGTTTGACCTTAAAGGGCGTTTTAAGAAAGCGCTTTCTTATGTGCTACCTATAAGAGCGCTTTGCTTAGAAAGCGCTTTCTAAAGTGAAAAGAATTTAAGACCTATAAGAGCGCTTTTCTGAAAGCGCTTTCTAAGGTTACCTTTAGACAGCGCTTTTTAAAAGCGCTGTCTAAAGTAATACCTATAGCAGCGCTTTCCAAAAAGCGCTTTCTAAGGTGGCATCCATTTATGGCATTTAACAGCGCTTTTTTAAAAGCGCTTTCTAAAGTCTATCTTTTACGGCACTTTTTTTTAGCGAAATTTTTTTATTTTTTTTAGCAGCGCTTTTTTATAAAAGCGCTGTCTTTTTGGTGCTGTCTATTCCAATTTTTGGCGTACCAATTCTTCCTCATCGCGCACTGTTTCCCATTCCTACAAAAACTTTGTTAGATCTTGTGTTGGGGTGTGCTGCAAAATATGAACCATAAAAAGATGATGAAGACGGTACGATGAAGTTCCACAAAATAATTCCAAAGCGTGTGTTTACACTAAGCTTTAGGTTCGATTCGCCCCCACCAATTTATGCAAATTGGATGCAAAAGGGTTAACCCGCGAATCCCCTTCAGGATACTTTGGAAACTTTAACATGAATCGCACATTCACATTAAGCATATCGATCAACGATATTTTACAAAATAAAGTGCTCTCATTTATTCTTGTGCACTAGAAAAATAAAGAATGACTTAGATATACTTTTTGACACTTGAAACAAATAATTTTCGTGTGTATTTTGTGGCTGACAAGTATATCTATTTATAAGAAAACTTGTATTGATTGGTGTGGAGAAACAATGTTTCATTTGATTCCAACATGACCATTCACGAACCATTGTAATCAATCACAACAAACTTTTTCATAAAAAGGTGTGTTGATCTAGTGGTTGCACCTTTTGACCACGCACCTTATCACAATAAGGTCTTTGGTTCAATTCTAGAGAGTTGCAACTTTTGGCCATTTATTTTGATAAATTAACCATTATTATTTATCAATTTAATATTTTGGAAATTCTCCAACAATCCCCACCATTTTCAAAATATATCTAAATCCATTATTCAGGAAATTTCATGGTTTCAGATAAAGGTATCTTACGATTTGAACCAATACTTAGTAAGTTAAGTTTTCATTCATCCCCGAATAGATTGGTAGACAAACTTTGAACCAATTATTCATTAGAACAAGCGTGCATAACTCACACATGAAAACTCGGTACCATTGATCAAATTATTAATATGACACATTTAATAAGGCCTTGTGTCTCATATCCTTTTCATGAGAATTTAAGAGTCAATCCCTTGAACTCTATGAAGCGGCACCACTTCATTCTCATATAGGTAGACTATATAAATAATGCACCCATAATTATGCATTCCAGCAAACATATGCTATATGTCTATTAAGAGGAAAACCTCATTCTACCACACTTATTCTTATGGTCCAAGTACTTTTACACCTTGGGATGTATCTATCATTAAGTACTTCAATCACTCTAATAGTGTACTTTCACCATTGAACTCAAGACTTAATGTTAATCAAGTGTGAGTTGGGTTTCCACTATTGATGATTAATTAGATATGGGCTTGTTCCACATCCCTAATGATGTCTTCACTGTCTTCAATTATATCCAAAGACATCATATCTGTGTCAATTCTTTCGTCAAAGAATTGCATTATTTTTCCAAACTTTAATAATTTTCGAATATTCAATTTTTCAACTAATCATGCATATGATTACTTTATGTACTCTTGATAGTATTTACCAACTATCATTAAACTATGACACTTTTGTCATACTAGTACAATTTCCATATACAACGTATATTTATATTTTTTATAGTTTTGACAAACTATCACCATGACACTTTAGTCATTTATTTTGTCATATATACAATTTTTATGTCATTCTAAATTTACCAACCTTTTGTTCTTCTTACTTTTGAATTTATTATTCTTTTGAAGTGTAGGGCATTCATTTTTAACATGTCCTATTTCTTCACATTCAAATCTCCATTCTTTTCTCAAGAATTTTTGAATTTCTTGATTAGAGCATCATCTCTAAAAACACAATTTGGGAAAGCCATAATTTTCGATTTGTGTTTTAACAATCTGTGGAGAGTTAACCTTCCTCACGAGGTTCTTCATTTGTGACAGACTTTCAGTTTATGTTTTAACAATTCTGGGAGAACATTCCTCACGAGATTTTCCAGTTGTCGAAATCTCAAATTTCTTATTTTCCGTGATAAGGACCTCAAAGTTCCACATCTTAGTATTCAATAGTTACATTAAACTCTAAACTCAGACATTTGTATAAGTCATGATTCATCTTAGGATAATCTTTATATGACTTAATTATAAGTCTCATTAAACACAAACATGTTATTCACTTAGAATTCAAAACTAAATTCAATTGCATAATTTAAATCATGACCTTTAATAAGTCTCATCCCTTTAATAAACAAACTTTACTTTAATAAACTATTTCAATTTTTGAGTATAATATTGTTATTTAAAATTTAATATATAAACTAAAATATATAATCAGGTCTAACTATACATCTCCTGTCATATATGTAGAAAATAAATCAACTAATCCATATTAATGTAATGTCTTTGTTACAATAATATTATTTATGATGATTCCATTAGTGTACAAAAATATATCAAGGTTAAAATGTACATTACTGTTCATGAACCATATCAGATATACAATCTAAAAATTGAACAATAGTGTTTACATATATCATATGCACTTAAATGTATCTTCGTATTTAAATAACCATTATAAATCTATTATATATATAAATCCCAGAAATCATTATCATATATACATACACATGAAAATGAAAATCTATATACAGGCGTGAAAACATTTATTATATACGCAATAGATACATCGTTTCGTTTAATAATTATATTTGCCAAACTGTAAAGTATATTGACATAGAAATAGATCCTTTATCGACACCGTGCTTTATACATAAAAGATGGAATTGTCAGTCATGTCATAAATGAAATAGAACAAAATATATTGTTTTAGAGAATTATAAACCATGATAAATACATATTATGTATTCAATATATAATAGTGTGAATCATTTACTTTACGTGCACAGTTGTACGAAGGCTATGACAGTATGGCATATAAATATCTGAAGGCATGACTTTACTTTACAATTACAAAGTTTTACTTTTCAAACATTGCATATATATATTTAATATCACATGTTAAATTTAACATAAATACGCATTATTTTCATCATATAGTATTATACATGGATTTAAAATATTATATGAATATAAATTAATTTAATAGAATTATTATGTACCTTTCACCATGTTTATGAATAAGAAAGCATGGATTCATTTCTCCATCAAAGTTGCAACCCTAAATTAATCACAAAAAATCATGATCGAACCTAAAGATTGTTAGATCTTGTGTTGGGGTGTGCTGCAAAATATGAACCAGAAAAAGATGATGAAGACGGTACGATGAAGTTGCACAAAATAATTCTAAAGCGTGTGTTTACACTAAGCTTTAGGTTCGATTCGCCCCCACCAATTTATGCAAATTGGATGCAAAAGGGTTAACCCGCGAATCCCCTTCAGGATACTTTGGAAACCTTAACATGAATCGCACATTCACATTAAGCATATCGATCAACGATATTTTACAGAATAAAGTTCTCTCATTTATTCTTGTGCACTAGAAAAATAAAGAATGGCTTAGATATAATTTTTGACACTTGAAACAAATAATTTTCGTGTGTATTTTGTGGCTGACAAGTATATCTATTTATAAGAAAACTTGTACTGATTGGTGTGGAGAAACAATGTTTCATTTGATTCCAACATGACCATTCACGAACCATTGTATTCAATCACAACAAACTTTTTCATGAAAAGGTGTGTTGATCTAGTGGTTGCACCTTTTGACCACGCACCTTATCACAATAAGGTCTTTGGTTCAATTCTAGAGAGTTGCAACTTTTGACCATTTATTTTGATAAATTAACCATTATTATTTATCAATTTAATATTTTGGAAATTTCTCCTACAAACTTGACCTAAGTAACACCAAATGTATACTAGTAGACCAAAATTTAAGAGTCCAGCGGAAAAATGGAGTCCTTGGAAGACAATATGAAGTGTTGGCGATGGAAGAAGAAGAAACCATAAGTCAGTACTTTGATAAGCTGATTAATCTCACAAATCAGATGACAAGGAATGGTGAAGCTTTCACTGATGTGATGAAGGTGGAGAAAGTTCTCAGAACTTTAACACCAAGATTTGATCACATTGTGGTTGCTTTAGAAGAATCTAAGGACCTAGATTCTATGAAGATAGAAGAACTGTAAGCAAGTCTTGAAGCTCATGAATTGAGGTTGACTGATAGAATCAAAGAAAGAGGTAAAGATGCATCTTCTGATCAAGCATTGCAGGCCCAGTATGTGAAGAAAGGAAAATCCAAGAAAGATAAGAAGGAAATTCAGTGCTATAATTGTCAGAAGTGGACACATTATGCATCTGAATGCAGATCGAAGAAGGTTCCAAGAAGCAAAGATGTAGCTCAATTTGCTCAAAATGAGGAGTCAGATTCTGATGAAGTACTCCTGATGGCAACAGATAAGGAGGAAGAAGCAAGAAGTGATGAATGGTATTTGGACACTAAGTGTTCAAATCATATGACAGGCAAGAAATCGTGGTTTTCTGAATTAGATGACTCAATAAACAGAAAGATAAGATTTGCAGACAATAGCATAGTCTGTGCAGCTGGAATTGGGAAAATATTGATTCATAGGAAGGATGGTAAGAAGGCATGCATTACAGATGTATTGTATGTACCAAATATGAAGAGCAATCTCATCAGTATTTGGTCAATTACTGCAGAAGGGATATACTATGAAGATGGAAGCACAAGCCATGAAGGTTTTTGATAGTAAGAATAGGTTGATTCTGAAAGCTCCATTGTCAAAACAAAGAACTTTCAAAATCAACATCAGTGTGATTGAAGATCAGTGTTTGCTATTAGAATCTAAGAAGGAAGATTGGTTATGGCATCAAAGATATGGGCATATCAACTTTAGAGACTTGAATATGCTTCATGAGAAGAACATGGTACAAGGTTTGCCAAAGATAAAAGTGCCTGATGAAGTGTGTGATATGTGCTGCACTGGAAAGCAAGCCAGGAATTCATACAATGCAGATGTACCATTCAATGCAACCAGGAAACTTGAGGTAATTCACTCAGATGTATGTGGACCTCTGGAAGTAAAGTCAGTAGGAGGGAATAGCTATTTTGTAACATTCATAGATGAATTTACTAGAAAAGTATGGATTTACTTGTTAGCTAAGAAAAGTGAAGTGTTTGGTGTGTTCAAGAAGTTTAGACTGCTAGTTCAAAATGAAAGTGGAGAAGTAATTAGCAGATTGAGAACGGATGGAGGAGGTGAGTATACTTCCACTGAATTTAATGATTTCTGCTCATCAAATGGCATAAATCATGAAGTCACTGCACCATACACACCCCAACACAATGGGATCTCAGAGAGAAAGAACATAACTTTGGTAAATATGATAAGAAGCATGTTGAAGCAAAAGCAGATGCCTCATTACTTGTGGGGAGAAGCAGCTGCTACTGCAACATATCTCATCAATAGAAGTCCAACAAAGAAGCTGCAAGACAAGACACCAGAAGAGGCATGGTGTGGAGTAAAACCAAGTGTCCAACATCTGAAGATATTTGGCTCAGTATGTTTCAGACATGTACCTGACCAATTAAGGAAGAAACTGGATGATAAATCTCAGGTAATGATTATGGTTGGTTATCACTCAACTGGTGCTTACAAACTCTATAATCCAAGTAGCAAGAAGATAGTGTTCAGCAAAGATGTAAAGTTTGATGAATAAAAATGCTGGAACTAGAAAGATAAAGCATCAAACAAGTTTGATAGTCAATTTTATCTAGCTGATTCAGAGACAGAAGAAGGTGAGACTGAGGAACAAGAAGAAATTGTTGAGGACACAAATGAAGGAGGTGCAGGAGTGACAAATAGACCAACAAGGAACATTCAACCACCAGTCAGGTTGAGAGATTATGAGAGGTTTCCTAATCAAGCTGTTACAGATGAAGGTGACATAGTGCAACTAGCAATGCTTGCTGAAACTGAACCAGTGTCTTTTGAGGAAGCTCTTAAACAACAACATTGGAAGAAAGCAATGATTGAAGAACTAGACTCTATAGAGAAGAATGAAACATGGAGCTTAGTACAACTACCTGCTGATAAGAAGTGTATTGATGTTAAGTGGGTGTTCAAAACAAAACTGAAGCCAAATGGTCAAGTTGCTAAGTATAAGGCTAGATTAGTTGCAAGAGGCTTTCTACAAAAGTATGGACAAGATTACTATGAAGTGTATGCTCCAGTAGCAAGGATGGAAACAGTCAGATTGATTGTTGTTATAACAGTCAAGAAAAATTGGTCCATGTATCAGCTAGATGTAAAGTCTGCTTTTCTCAATGGTGAGCTAGAAGAAGAGGTGTATGTAAATCAGCCACCAGGATTTGAGATAAAGGGAAAGGAAGAGCATGCCTACAGGCTTAATAAAGCTCTGTATGGTTTGAAGCAAGCCCCAAGGGCTTGGAATAAGAAAATAGACAGTTTTCTTGTTCAGCAAGGTTTCATGAAGTGTGTAAATGACATGGTATCTACTGCAGAAATACCACAAATAAGCTAATTGTATGCTTATATGTGGATGATATGATAGTAACTGGAAGCAATGAAGCTGAGATGGAGGACTTTAAGAGAAACATGATGAAGATGTTTGAGATGTCTGATTTAGGCAATCTCACATATTTCCTTGGAATTGAGTTTGAAATGAATTCAAAAGGAGTGGTGATTCATCAAAGGAAATATGCACAAGATGTTTTGAAAATGTTTAATATGCTGAATTGTAAACCAATTTCAACTCTAGTTGATACAGGAGTAAAGTTGTCTTTGGTTAATGATGAGAAAGAAGTAAATCCAACCTTATTCAAACAAATTGTGGGCTCCTTGAGGTACTTGTGCCATACAAGACCTGATATTACTTATGGTGTAGGTTTGATCAGCAGATACATGGTAAAACCTACCACCTCACACTTAGTTGCAGCCAAGAGAATTTTGAGATATGTGAAGGGTACAAGCAGCTATGGTATTCAATACAGCAAGGACCAAGATGATGATCTAGTAGGCTACTCAGATTCTGATTGGAGTGGTGATAAAGATGACAGGAAAAGCACTGCAACCTATGTGTTTATGATTGGAAATGCAGCCTTTTCATGGAGTTCAAGAAAGGAACCAGTTGTTGCATTATCTTCGTGTGAAGCTGAGTATATTGCAGCTTCTATGGTAGCATGTCAAGCTCAATGGATCAACATGTTACTGAGGGAATTGAAGCTGGTGAAGACTGAAAAGATGGAGCTCAGAACTGATAGCAACTCAGCCATAGACTTAGCAAAACATCCAGTTGCACATGGTAGGAGTAAACATATTGAAACCAAGTTCCATTTCTTAAGAGACCAGGTGAACAATGGAAAGTTGGAAATGAAACATTGCAAGACAGATGAGCAGATAGCAGATTTGCTCACAAAGTCTTTGAAGTCAAGCAGCTTTGATTACTTGAATATGAAACTTGGAATGGCTGAAGTATCTAACTAAATGAATTAAGGAGGTGTATTGGTTTTGTAATTCAATATTAGTTAGATCAGATGTGTGATGTTAGGTGTGATGTCACAACATCACAATCTTCTGTTTGGTTTTGTATTTCTATGTTAGTTAGAACTAGTTTTAGTTTGTTACATGTCTTGGTGTATATATATATAGCTTTATAAGCTGTGTAAACCAACTGATGAATTTCAGTCATTAATGAAAGTATACACTCTCTATTCATTCATCTCTCTTCTCTCAATTTCAAGAAACACAATATTCAATATTTCTTCAATTCTCTTCATCATTCACAATTGTTCTATCAGGGGTGTGCACAGTTGGTTATTTTTAGAAACCAAACCATAACCATTTTCAAACCATTTAAATGATTTGGATTTATAACCAAAACCACATTTTAATCGAAACCGGTTATAAAACCAATTATAAATTTGGTTATGGTTATATAACCGGATTTTTTTTTTAAAATCCACTTTTATAAAAAATATTCAGAAAATATTTTTTTTTTTATTTTAAAAATTAAAAAATTTGGATTTTGGATAATAACCGAATTATAACCGAATCCAAAAAAATTTAACCGGTTAATAACCATTTAATTATATCCGGATTATATGAATGGATAACCAAAACTATTAAACACTAAACCGGTTAATAACCATTCAATTATATCCGGATATTTTAAACAGATTTGGATTATGGATTTGGACATCACAACCAGATATTTTGCACACCCCTACTTGAAATTAAAGTCATGGTAGCCTTGCTTCAGTTACCTCAACAATCATCCAACCAAATGCATCACGTTTTCTGATTGATGATAGGAACATAGACTTTAGTGTTATATTTTATTGGGGGGTGCTTTTATGAGGAATTTCAGAGGGAAAGTTTCCAGAATATAACAACATAGAATAATAAAAATATTATGGTAAGGTAAGTTAGTTTAACTACAGAATTATTCTCCCGGTTCAGACAATGAAACATAATTATATAAATAATTGTGATTTTACACATATCCAAAGATTTATATTTGTTTAAAGTTTGGAAACCACACTCTCCTTTCAAAGCAGATCTGAACAAGAGAGAGCAAAAACCAAATTAATAAAAGAATCATATATACAACATAGGCACGCATATTCTGAGTTTTTTTTTTTTTTTTAATAAACTAAACTTTTGTATAAACCGGAGTACAAAGGGGTACCCCAACCCATATACAACAATAGTTTGATCAAATATCACCGGCTACAAAAATCACTAGGAGCTATTATAACTCCTTCCTATTCTGAGTTATATCCCTATCGCATTCATGTTACTCGACGATGGCCATTTTTTAATCTCTTGACGATAACCTAGAGCTTCCTTGTTAAAGAACATAAAAAATTCATAATTTTTTCACAACAACGTTTTATAATCAGGTCTTGATCTTAATGAAACCAAAGATAGATGCATATAATTTTCCATTAGAAGTTTTTGACAAACAATCTCTAGCTTTAGAACTTTCTAGCAGCTTTCCCACTCCATGGATTGCTGGGCGTCTCGGATTTCCTGTGATTATGTATCAAAAACTACATAACAGGGATAAAAGCCAATCACATTTAATTGAATCACTTTATTCATCATACAATCCACCTTGCATATACTCAGGACAAAATATCATAGCTTGGATCTAAGCAGTATAAGCTTCATAGCTGGAATTACTTCTTCTAAATCAAATAATTGCCCCTTCAACTACTAGCTGCTGCTACATGTGTTTTCCATATTATTAAAGGATTATATTAACTTTTTTTCCTTCACCAGCAAATTTTACCAGACAATCTGAACAGTATAAATAGTAGCATACTTTCACTTAAAAAAAAGCAAAATATTCAAATTGGTCCCTTAAATTTACCCCAGGGTTCAATTTGATCCCTTAATTTTAAAAAATTTCAAAATAATCCCTTAAAGTTTAAAATGGTGTCATATTAGTCCTCGCCGTCAATGACCCTCAAACGTCTGTTTATGTGTGCAGACGTGGCAGATGAGTCGGCATATTGGTTCATCTTCTTCGTTAAGACAGTGATAGTGTTCATTTCAGCCCCAAATTGCTTCACAAATTCGACCTAAGGCTAGGGCAAACTGCAAATAGAGATTCAAGCATGAAATTAAGTGGATCTTTGTCATTGCTGAAACAGAAAAACCGCAGAACGTGGCTGTTCTTCGAAGGAAGGTTTGAATATGCATACAAGCTCCGGTTGAAAACCCTTATGTCATTGTGGCGACCTGGCCGTTCTTCGAAGGGCAGCAACTGTTAAGAACTATTTTGGACAGTAACATGGGTTTCTCGGTTAAGTCCTATTTTGACACGGCGGCAGTTTACGATGATGTTGTTTCGATCGACGATAATTCAATTAAGTTGTTAGATTTTGTTTGGAAATCGGTTTGTCCGCTGAAAGTTAAAGTTTGTATGTGGAGATTGATTATTAACAGGTTGCCTACTCGGGAGAATTTGGTTAAAAGGGGTATTTTAAGTAATCCCCATGAATCTGTTTGTGTTTTTTGTTTCAGGTACCTTGAAGAAGCTGATCATGTTTTTTTCAAGTGTTGTAGGTCTGTTATGGTGTGGAAGATGGTTTGCGATTGGTTGGACATTGAGCGGATATTCGAACGCGATTGTTGTTCCCATGGTTTGGCTTGGAGTGTAAGATTAATAAGAAGATGTAAGGAGAAGTATATTCTTGCAATTTGGTCAATTTGTTGTTGGAACATTTGGAGTTATAGGAACAACATACTATTTAGGGATGAAATTTGTAATGTTAAGTCGATATTTTACGCAATTGTAGCGACCTCTTGGACTTGGTTGATGTATGGTAAGAGGAATTCGAGGTACTGTAGTTTTTATGATTGGAACAAATCCCCTCTAGACTTTATGTAGTAGGCTTCCCGGTTGGGATTTTGTGGGATTGTCCTGTTATTTTGTATGGTGGTTAGAGATTTCCTTAATCTCTTTTTAATGAACTTGCTTATAAAAAAAAAAAACTGTTAAGAACTATGGAAAACATTTCTGGAGTTGTCCTAATTATAAGGTATATTTCATGTAAATTTGATGTTTGTACTTTCGAAAACACATGTTGCTGCAACTATTTGATTTGTAGCCTATGAATTTTTCAGGGATCTATGCAAGCTGAGTGTGGTTTCTTTGGTTGGTTTTATGAAGATGTTGGAGATGAGAAGGAGCGGTTTTGGATGGATAGAATTGAAAAGCTATCAAAGGCAGTTGCAGAAAGAAAAATGGTGAATGAAAAACTTGGGCAAGTTGAAGCAGTTGAAAGATGGTTGGTTTTATGAAGACGTTGGAGATGAGAAGGAGCAGTTATGTGTATCAGTTTGTACCAGTTGAAATGAATGTGTATCAGTTTGTACAAGTTGAATTGAATAAACAAGTTTTAAATTTGTATTAGTTGTTTGTATCAGTTTGTACCGGTTGAAATGAACAGACAAGTATTAATTTTTAGAATGAATTTGGTATTGCATTGTTATATCAGTTGTTACAATTTGTTGTTGATGTTTTTTTGCATTGTTGTATTGCATTGTTGTATCAGTTGTTACAATTTGTTGTTGATGTGTTTTTGCTTTGTTGTATTGCATTGTTGTATCAGTTGTATCAGTTACTGATAACATTTAAGATACAATTTGTTCCATAATATGTTCCATAATTCAAAATGCCAAAATATGTTTCATAGTTCAAAATATGATAACATTTGTTCCATAAGTCATAGCCAAAATACATAAGTCATAGCTTGTGACAGATTTCATAAGTCATACCCAAAATACATAAGTCATAGATTGTGACATATTATATAAGTCATAGTCAAAATACATAAGTCATAGCTTGTGACAGATAACAGATAACAAAGTGAACATAACAAAATGCTAAAGGTTCAAACTTAAACTAACTAAGTGAACATTACAAAATGCCACAGACTTAAACTAAATTTTCCAAGTTGGTGTTGATCTCTTAGGTGGTGTTGAACTCCTTCTTGTTGGGCCAACAACAGTCCTGGCTGCACTCAGTCTTGTGGTAGGTCCTGGTGGTATAAAAGGCTTAGTTGGCCTACTGATTGGTAACTTCTTGGCCCTTCCATGAGATGCTTGAGATGCTGAAGTAGATGATTAGCCCCTCTTAATTGGTTGTTTTGCTGCCCTTCCATCAGATGATTGTTGGGATGCATTATTGGCTCCTTGTGTAACTTGTTGGGATGCATGACAGACTCTTTGTAAAGCTTGTGTTGATGGTTGTTGGGATAGCTACTTTGATGGGTGTTGGGATGGCTGTTGGGATTCATGAGTGACTCCTTGTGAAGCTTGTGTTGATGGTTGTTGGGATGGTTGTTGGCTAGATGGTGTCACCTTGCAAGTAAGTTTGATGTGACCTGGTTTCTTACATCTGCTACACTTAACATTGAAATCAGTCCTTCTTATTTTTCTGTCTGAACCATCAATCTCACCCTGCTCTAAATTCCTTCTTTTTTTTGACCTTCCAGGCATCTTCCTATATTTGGGTGGTTGCACATTTGGATACTCAGTCCTTACCCAAAGATTTGAGTCATTAATTGGAAAAATAACATGTTTATACACTTCCATATATCTTGCTTTTCTGTAATAATTTAGAATGTAGTCATCAATTTTATAGTTCCTACTCTTCATAGTTGACAGTGCGTGAGCACAAGGTATGCCTGTCAGATCCCATCTTCTGCATGAACAAATATGCTCCTTCAAGTCTACTGAAAATTTGTCAGCTTAGTTTTTAAGGTGTCTTACCTCAAAGATATGCTCATCAGACATCCTAAAACATAAATATATGATAATTAGACATAGTAGTTTGAAACACTTCATCAAACATAGTATTAAAGTTATGTTAACTTAGACATAGTCATTATTATCACGTGTAAGGTTAAGGGGATAAAAAAAAATAAAAAATTTAACATAGAAGAATCAAAAACTGATTTTTAAAATAGAAAAAATGTTAATAAATATTTATAATCACATAAAATCAATTATAAATAATTTTAAATATTTTTAATCTAAACTAAATAATTAATAATTGAAAAATTGACAAAATCAACGTGCACATTTTTATGTGATTGTACACGTGGAAGGGAATTTTTATGCATTATTTTTAGGCTTTATTATTTTTGTGTACGCGTGGGAAGGAATTTTTATGCATTATTTTTAGGCTTTATTAATTTAATTATTTTTTTGGTATAATCATATAAATACGTATTAAACAATGTTCTCAGATAGTAATCGTCAATTTGATTGTTGTTCAGTATTAAGTAAATTATTTGTATAAATTAAAATATTTATTTTTTGTTTTTATTTTTTTGGAATTGTTTTGGAACGTAATAGGATTAGTATAAGAGTATTTTTTTAAGAGAAATAGGTTATTCGATTTTTTTTTAACTCAAAGGTTATTTGATTAAAAAGTTCAAAACTTTATTTTCTATAAAAATTTCATAAAATTTATATTCGTTAATATTGAAAGCCCAAAATTCGGTTTCTTTTAAGGGGTTTATAATCCTTGTTTGTAACCTAGTCTTCAAATAAGTGGCGGTACATAATCGCTTTCATCTTTGTTCATCGTGTGCCGTCTTGTTCAATATGAATAGAAAGAAGAAAAGTTGTCACAAATCACCCTTCTTTCTCACTAAGATAAAGAGAATGAAAACTTGTCTCAAATCTCAACCCCAATTTTATTTACCTGATGAGTGCTGGGAGCATGTCTTCAAATTCATCATCAACAGCTGCGACAGTGCAACTGAAAAGAAACAGAAACTCTACTTTAAATCTCTATCTCTCGTCTCTAAACAGTTTCTCTCCATCACCAATCGACTTATTTTTTCTATCACTATTTCCGATCATCCATCCCATCTTCTCCCTTGTGTCTTCCATCGATTCCCCAACCTTAATTCCCTTTGTAACAGCCCGATTTTGATTATTCCATTATTCTTGAGTCTTTTATTTTAATTGGGCAATAATTATTTTAATTGTGAATTTGGTGTGTTAATATGTTATGTTTGCATAATTATGTGATTTTACCGTTTTTGAGAGTTTGCGGGAAATATTAGATTGGAGGGTATTTTAGATATTTCACATTTAATGATAGTTAGTTAGTTAGTAGATATTTTGAGAAAATATGAAGAAATAGAAAGAAAGAAAAGTATAAGAAAGAAAGAAAAAGAATAGAAATAGAAAGTTAGAAAGAAAAAGAGAGAAAAGAGAGCAAGAGAGAAAAAGAGAAGAGAAAAAGAAGAAAAGCTACAAATCATCAAGATCAAGCTTCCAAGAATCGAGGAATCCGGGTAAGGGTGTGAAACATTGTTATCTTATCAATGTGTATGATTATGTATGGGTTTGCTTGGATGTTTTCTTGTTTCCATAGCTTTTGAGTTTTAGGTCGAAAACGATAAAATGATTGGGAATCGATGTTTTTACGGTCAGAAATCGATCTAATTTGTGTTGTATGATTACCATGTGTTTATGAATCATTGCTGATAATTGTTTTGTTGTTGGAATTAATTTGGGATGAAAAATGAGGTTTTTGGGGATTTTGGGTCGTGTAGCCTGTAACAGCATTTTTCTGGTTCTGGTGTGATTCGCCAGGCGAATTTGGGATTCGCCAGGCGAATTGAGTTTGGCCACTAGCTCGCCAGGCGAAGTGCTGGCGAAGGCAGATTTGCTAGGCGAATTTGCCATTCGCCAGGCGAATTTGGAATTACAGAAAAGGGGTAGCTTCTGTAACTCTTGGAGTTTTTCTATATTGGTGACTCGCCACTAGCTCGCCAGGCGAACTGCTGGCGAATGGAGATTGGCCAGGCGAAGTGCTGGCGAAGTGCTGGCGAATGGTGATTGGCCAGGCGAATTGCTGGCGAAAGAGGTTTGGCCAGGCGAATTCTGAAGTCGCCAGGCGAATCTGGCTGTTTCTCAATAAATTCTTAACTTTTGAAAATTCATAACTTTTGATCCGTAACTCGGATCGGGACATTCTTTATATCGTTGGAAAGCTTATGAAATGTACTTTCTTATGATGTTAATTTTGAAATTGTTAGCCGATTAAATAAAGTCGAGAATTTGGGAATAGTGTCATTTACCGACTTTTGTCGTTTTAAATGTGTATATTGGTTGTGTAACATACAATGTGGCATTGATAATAATGTGTATGCCTTGTATGATGTGGTATAATGATAGTGCATGTGATGAGATGTTGTGATAAGGTGTTGTGATGCGATGTTGTGATAACGTTGTTGTTGTGTGGTAAATACATTGTTTATGTGAAATTCAATGTATGTTGTGTGGTGACCTTTATGGTTTGAAATGCATTGTTTGAATTGTTTTGCAATGCATGAATGTGATGATGTTGAAGCATGTGACAAGTTGTTGTAATTGTTGTGGTTGATGAATTATGGCCGAAAGGCAAGAAATTGCAATGTGTGCATTTAATGTTATATGCATGACTATATTGTGAAATATGTGTGCATTGCATGAGTGTATGTGGTCATTTTGTATGAGAAACATCATGACATGCATTCATGTGTCGCAATTCCGTGGAGAATCGGGTGTAATATCACGTCCCTGTTGGGTGTGAGTGATTGATTATACAAATGATCATTGAGGATCCTCTGAACATTGCGTAGTCAATGGGTGTAATCGTTGCGATGAGTTACACTTGATTCTGTGGGGATCTTCAGAATGATTGTGTGCCCTTGTGGGGTTTGAGCAATCGGATTGTGTCTGCGTGAACAATCCAGAAACATCGGATGCCATGATGGTATGAGCGATGGGGAAATATCGTAGGCCCGGCAGGGAGGATATTTCCATTGAGTTCTTCAATTGAGCTCGGGTGATGAGTCGGTACCGCATGCATCTGCATAGAGTCGAGAGTCGGTCTCTATGAGTTGCATTTGTCATCATTGTATTTGTGCATTGATGAATAAACATATATATGTATATGTTGATGTGGAATGATAAGCATTATGAGGGATATGCTTGGTTTTATATATATATGCCTTGCGATGTATATTGAATGAGATGTGATGAATTGTGATATAAACTGTATCTTATAATGATGCATTGTTGGATGAACAAGTATGTGTGTGTTCATGTGGAATGATGATAATGGTGAATGTATGCATAATGAATATGCTTGATGATATATCTATATTGTGATATATGATGAGTTGTGGTGAGAATATGTGTTATATGTTTATGTTGTAGTACATAATTATATGCATTGTTATTATGATAATATTTCTCACCCTTCTGCAGTTTTATGATGCTCTATGAGGCATTGCAGATTAGGTATCTGGCGGTCTTTTTGTGAAGCGTGTCTTCATTTTCCTTGTTGGTCGGTTGGCTCTGATATGTAGCACCGGGTAGCTAGGACGTTTGATCTTTTTGTGATACATTTGCATATGTATCTTGTTGATGAATTAGTGTATATAAACACGATGTTGCTTGTGATTCATACTGGATGATGTATATATATGTTGGTGTATATATGTGGTGGTTGTTATTCAATATTTTAGATGTTTCCGTTTTTATTCTAAATATTGAGATGTGGGTGTAAGGACAAAGATCCTCTATGGCAAGTTACCCCACTGTTGCATATCACTATTTTGAGCAGGTGATGTATGTATTAAATGAGTGTATGATGTGACATGCCTCTTTTATACTATGTTTTAATCGTACTCTGGCGAATTTTTTTTATATGTGCCTAAATGATTTATGTCATTATTTGGGGGTATAGAAAGGGGGTGTTACATTAAGTGGTATCAGAGCCAAAGTTGAGTCAGTTGTGTCTGTCTTGTTGTTGTGTGGGTTGAACTGTTGTTTAACCTTGTTGTAATTTTTGGGAATGATCAGAATATGGCTGGTAGAAACGATAATGCGATGGCTGCTGCTTTGGAAGCAATGGCTAGGGCGGTGCAAGGTGCGCCTAACGTGAATGCTAATGACGAGTTCAGGAAGAATCAACCACCGGTCTTCAAAGGAAGATTTGATCCCGATGGAGCTCAACTGTGGTTAAAAGAGATTGAAAGGATCTTCAGAGTTATGGGTTGTGCAGAGGAGAATAAGGTGAGGCTTGGATCTCACATGCTGAAGGAAGAAGCCGACGATTGGTGGGTCGGTATGCGTGAAGTTCTTGAGGTGGATGATGAAGAAGTAACTTGGGATTTATTCCGTACTGAATTCTTGAGGAAGTATTACCCCGAAAGTGTGAAAGGGGAGAAGGAGATGGAGTTCCTTGAACTGAAACAAGGTAGTATGTCCGTAGTGGACTATACTGCTAAGTTTGTGGAGTTGGTTCAATTCCATCCTCACTATGCTGCAATTACTGCTGAGTTTTCAAAGTGTATTAAGTATGAGAATGGTTTGCGTCCGGAGATTAAGCAAGCTGTTGGGTATCGAAGGATAAGGAGGTTTACGGATTTGACGGAATGTTGTAGAATCTTCGAAGAAGATAGTAAGGCTCGTTCTACACATTACAAAAGTTTGAATGAGAGGAAGGGAAAGCAACAAGCTAGAAGTGGACCTTATGTGACACCCGTTGATAAGGGCAAGCATAGGGGAAACTTTGATAGGAGGTCTGGAGGAGGAAGTTCTGGTCCCGTAAAGTGTTTCAAGTGTGGAGGTATAGGTCATAAATCCTTTGATTGTAGGAAGACTGTGGTGAAATGTTCTAACTGTGGAGGAGTAGGGCATGCTACTACTGAGTGTAGGAGGAATGTAGTGAAGTGCTATAATTGTGGAGAAGTGGGTCACATTAGTACTAAGTGTACTAAGCCGAAACAAGCTCAAGCGGGCGGAAAGGTGTTTGCATTGGCGGGGACTCAAACTACGAATGCAGACCGTTTGATTAAAGGTACATGCTTTATTAATAGTACACCTTTAGTTGCTGTTATTGATACGGGAGCGACTCATTCGTTTGTTTCGTCTGAGTGCGTGAAGCGTTTAAATCTTGTGTTGTCTCTAATGGATGGTAAGATGGTTATTGATACTCCAGCAATGGGGTCAGTAACTACTTCGTTGGTTTGTTTAAGTTGTCCTTTGACCATTTATGGTAAAGAGTTTGAGATGGATCTAGTGTGTTTGCCGTTGGAAGGATTGGATGTGATCTTGGGTATGAACTGGTTGCAATTTAATCGAGTTCATATAGATTGCTATCACAAGTTAGTAAAGTTTCCTTCTTTGGAAGATGACGAAGATGAGAGTTTCCTATCCACTAAAGAGTTGAAGAAACTTTTGGCGGACGAAGCCCAATTGTTTGGTTTGTTTGCATCATTGTCGGTGGAGAGTCAAGTTGAGCTTGATGTGTTCCCAGTAGTGTGTGAATTTCCAGAAGTGTTTCCGGAAGATATTACGGATGTACCGCCGGAAAGAGAAGTTGAGTTTTCTATTGATCTAGTTCCGGGTACTAGACCAGTTTCGATGGCACCGTATCGTATGTCAGCATCGGAGTTGGTAGAATTGAAGAAGCAATTGAATGACTTGTTGGACAAGAGATTTGTAAGGCCAAGTGTTTCTCCTTGGGGTGCTCCGGTATTGTTGGTAAAGAAGAAGGACGGGAGTATGCGGTTATGCATTGATTATCGACAATTGGACAAGGTGACAATTAAGAACAAGTATCCGCTTCCAAGGATCGATGATATGATGGACCAATTAGTTGGTGCGAATGTTTTTAGCAAGATTGATTTGAGATCAGGATACCACCAGATTCGTGTGAAAGGAGAGGATATTCAAAAGACGGCATTTAGGACACGGTATGGTCATTACGAATATTCCGTGATGCCATTCAGGGTTTCTAATGCGCTGGGTGTGTTTATGGAATACATGAATCGTATTTTTCATGAACAGTTGGATCGTTTTGTGGTTGTGTTCATCGATGATATTTTAATTTACTCTAAGTCTTAAGAGGAGCATGAAGAGCATTTGAGGATTGTGTTACGAATTTTGAAAGAGAAGCAATTGTATGCTAAGTTGTCAAAATGTGAATTTGGTTGTCGGAAGTAAGTTTCCTTGGACATGTTATTTTCGGTAGTGGTATTAGTGTTGATCCATCCAAGATAGATGCGGTGATGCAATGGGAAGCTCCTAGATCAGTTACGGAGATTCGAAGCTGTTTAGGCTTGGCAGGTTATTATCGGAGGTTTATTGAGGGATTTTCGAAGTTGGCACTTCCTTTAACGCAATTGACTTGTAAAGGAAAGGCTTTCATTTGGGATATTCATTGTGAAGAAAGTTTCAATGAGCTAAAGAGAAGGTTGACAACGACTCCGATCTTGATTTTGCCAAATCCGATGGAACCATTTGTAGTGTATTGTGATGCTTCATTGGTGGGTTTAGGTGGTGTTTTGATGCAAGAAGGAAAAGTTGTGGCTTATGCTTCTAGACAATTGAGAGTGCATGAAAAGAATTATCCTACGCATGACTTGGAGTTAGCGGCCGTGGTGTTTGTTTTGAAAATTTGGAGGCACTATCTTTATGGTGCAAGATTTGAAGTTTTTAGTGATCACAAAAGCTTAAGATATTTATTTGATAAAAAACAATTGAACTTGAGACAAAGGAGGTGGCTAGAGCTTTTGAAGGATTATGATTTTGGTTTGAATTACCATCCGGGTAAGGCAAACGTGGTGGCCGATGCCTTAAGTCGGAAGTTGTTACATATGTCCGCATTGATGATGAAAGAAAGGGAACTTTTGGAGAATTTTAGAGACTTGAGTTTGGTTTGTGAAATGACGTCGAGAAGTGTGAGACTTGGTATGTTACATGTTACGAATGATTTTCTTGCAACGGTTAGTGAAAAGCAAAAGTTGGATTTGAAGTTTGTTGATTTGATGATGAATGAGAACGAGGATTTCAAGGTTGATAATTTTGGAGTTTTGAGATTCCGTGATCGTATTTGTATTCCCGACGACGCGGAGTTGAAAAAGATGATTCTAGAGGAAGGACACCGAAGTAATTTAAGTATTCATCCGGGTGCGAATAAGATGTATCAAGATTTGAAGAAAATCTTTTGGTGGTCCGGATTAAAGAGGGATGTGGCTCAATTTGTGTATGCGTGCTTAACTTGTCAAAAGTCTATGGTGGAACATCAAAAACCGAGTGGATTTATGCAACCCTTGGATATTCCGGAATGGAAATGGGATAGTATATCGATGGATTTTGTTACGGGATTGCCGAATACGCAAAGAGGTCATAATGCTATTTGGGTAATTGTTGATAGGCTTACTAAATCTGCTCACTTTATTCCAATTGATATTAGTTATCCTTTGGAGAAGTTAGCCGAGATTTATATTCTTGTGGTTGTGAAGTTACATGGAGTTCCTAAGAGTATTGTATCGGATAGAGACCCTAGATTTACATCGAGGTTTTGGGAGAGTTTACAAGAGGCTTTGGGTTCTAAGCTAAGATTGAGTTCGGCTTACCATCCGCAAACGGACGGTCAAACCGAGAGAACGATTCAATCGTTGGAGGATTTATTGCGTGCTTGTGTACTCGAGCAAGGTGGTGCTTGGGATGGTTATTTGGCGTTGATTGAATTCACTTACAATAACAGTTTTCATTCGAGTATAAGTATGGCACCATTTGAGGCTTTGTATGGTCGGAGATGTCGAACACCTTTGTGTTGGCATGAAACCGGTGAGAGGACGATTGTTGGACCGGAATTGGTGCAACAAACGACGGAGAAAGTGAAGTTTATTCGGGAGAAGATGAAAGCTTCTCAAAGTAGACAAAAGAGCTATCATAACAAGAGAAGGAAAGATCTTGAGTTTCAAGAAGGCGACCATGTGTTTTTGAGAGTTACGCCGGTTACGGGTGTAGGTCGTGCTTTGAAGTCGAAGAAGTTGACTTCTCGTTTTATTGGTCCGTATCAGATTACTTCACGAGTTTGTGTTGTAGCTTACCGTGTGGCGTTGCCTCCGAACCTTTCGAATTTGCATGATGTATTCCATGTTTCGCAACTTCGGAAATATGTTCCGGATCCGTCACATGTTATTCCTATGGACGAGGTTGAAGTGAGAGATAACCTTACGGTGGAAGCTTTGCCGGTTAGGATTTTGGACCGCGAAGTTAAGAAGCTAAGAGGCAAGGATATTGCGCTTGTGAAAGTAGTGTGGGGAGGCGCTGCGGAAGGCAATATGACTTGGGAACTAGAGAGTGGGATGCGAGAGTCGTATCCGGAGTTGTTTGAATCAGGTATTATTTTCGAGGACGAAAATTTCTAAAGTGGGGGAGAGTTGTAACAGCCCGATTTTGATTATTCCATTATTCTTGAGTCTTTTATTTTAATTGGGCAATAATTATTTTAATTGTGAATTTGGTGTGTTAATATGTTATGTTTGCATAATTATGTGATTTTACCGTTTTTGAGAGTTTGCGGGAAATATTAGATTGGAGGGTATTTTAGATATTTCACATTTAATGATAGTTAGTTAGTTAGTAGATATTTTGAGAAAATATGAAGAAATAGAAAGAAAGAAAAGTATAAGAAAGAAAGAAAAAGAATAGAAATAGAAAGTTAGAAAGAAAAAGAGAGAAAAGAGAGCAAGAGAGAAAAAGAGAAGAGAAAAAGAAGAAAAGCTACAAATCATCAAGATCAAGCTTCCAAGAATCGAGGAATCCGGGTAAGGGTGTGAAACATTGTTATCTTATCAATGTGTATGATTATGTATGGGTTTGCTTGGATGTTTTCTTGTTTCCATAGCTTTTGAGTTTTAGGTCGAAAACGATAAAATGATTGGGAATCGATGTTTTTACGGTTGGAAATCGATATAATTTGTGTTGTATGATTACCATGTGTTTATGAATCATTGCTGATAATTGTTTTGTTGTTGGAATTAATTTGGGATGAAAAATGAGGTTTTTGGGGGTTTTGGGTCGTGTAACCCGTAACAACATTTTTCTGGTTCTGGTGTGATTCGCCAGGCGAATTTGGGATTCGCCAGGCGAATTGAGTTTGGCCACTAGCTCGCCAGGCGAAGTGCTGGCGAAGGCAGATTTGCCAGGCGAATTTGCCATTCGCCAGGCGAATTTGGAATTACAGAAAAGGGGTAGCTTCTGTAACTCTTGGAGTTTTTCTATATTGGTGACTCGCCACTAGCTCGCCACGCGAACTGCTGGCGAATGGAGATTGGCCAGGCGAAGTGCTGGCGAAGTGCTGGCGAATGGTGATTGGCCAGGCGAATTGCTGGCGAAAGAGGTTTGGCCAGGCGAATTCTGAAGTCGCCAGGCGAATCTGGCTGTTTCTCAATAAATTCTTAACTTTTGAAAATTCATAACTTTTGATCCGTAACTCGGATCGGGACATTCTTTATATCGTTGGAAAGCTTATGAAATGTACTTTCTTATGATGTTAATTTTGAAATTGTTAGCCGATTAAATAAAGTCGAGAATTTGGGAATAGTGTCATTTACCGACTTTTGTCGTTTTAAATGTGTATATTGGTTGTGTAACATACAATGTGGCATTGATAATAATGTGTATGCCTTGTATGATGTGGTATAATGATAGTGCATGTGATGAGATGTTGTGATAAGGTGTTGTGATGCGATGTTGTGAAAACGTTGTTGTTGTGTGGTAAATACATTGTTTATGTGAAATTCAATGTATGTTGTGTGGTGACCTTTATGGTTTGAAATGCATTGTTTGAATTGTTTTGCAATGCATGAATGTGATGATGTTGAAGCATGTGACAAGTTGTTGTAATTGTTGTGGTTGATGAATTATGGCCGAAAGGCAAGAAATTGCAATGTGTGCATTTAATGTTATATGCATGACTATATTGTGAAATATGTGTGCATTGCATGAGTGTATGTGGTCATTTTGTATGAGAAACATCATGACATGCATTCATGTGTCGCGATTCCGTGGAGAATCGGGTGTAATATCACGTCCCTGTTGGGTGTGAGTGATTGATTATACAAATGATCATTGAGGATCCTCTGAACATTGCGTAGTCAATGGGTGTAATCGTTGCGATGAGTTACACTTGATTCCGTGGGGATCTTCAGAATGATTGTGTGCCCTTGTGGGGTTTGAGCAATCGGATTGTGTCTGCGTGAACAATCCAGAAACATCGGATGCCATGATGGTATGAGCGATGGGGAAATATCGTAGGCCCGGCAGGGAGGATATTTCCATTGAGTTCTTCAATTGAGCTCGGGTGATGAGTCGGTACCCGCATGCATCTGCATAGAGTCGAGAGTCGGTCTCTATGAGTTGCATTTGTCATCATTGTATTTGTGCATTGATGAATAAACATATATATGTATATGTTGATGTGGAATGATAAGCATTATGAGGGATATGCTTGGTTTTATATATATATGCCTTGCGATGTATATTGAATGAGAGATGTGATGAATTGTGATATAAACTGTATCTTATAATGATGCATTGTTGGATGAACAAGTATGTGTGTGTTCATGTGGAATGATGATAATGGTGAATGTATGCATAATGAATATGCTTGATGATATATCTATATTGTGATATATGATGAGTTGTGGTGAGAATATGTGTTATATGTTTATGTTGTAGTACATAATTATATGCATTGTTATTATGATAATATTTCTCACCCTTCTGCTGTTTTATGATGCTCTATGAGGCATTGCAGATTAGGTATCTGGCGGTCTTTTTGTGAAGCGTGTCTTCATTTTCCTTGTTGGTCGGTTGGCTCTGATATATAGCACCGGGTAGCTAGGACGTTTGATCATTTTGTGATACATTTGCATATGTATCTTGTTGATGAATTAGTGTATATAAACACGATGTTGCTTGTGATTCATACTGGATGATGTATATATATGTTGGTGTATATATGTGGTGGTTGTTATTCAATAATTTAGATGTTTCCGTTTTTATTCTAAATATTGAGATGTGGGTGTAAGGACAAAGATCCTCTGTGGCAAGTTACCCCACTGTTGCATATCACTATTTTGAGCAGGTGATGTATGTATTAAATGAGTGTATGATGTGACATGCCTCTTTTGTACTATGTTTTAATCGTACTCTGGCGAATTTTTTTATATGTGCCTAAATGATTTATGTCATTATTTGGGGGTATAGAAAGGGGGTGTTACATTAAGTGGTATCAGAGCCAAAGTTGAGTCAGTTGTGTCTGTCTTGTTGTTGTGTGGGTTGAACTGTTGTTTAACCTTGTTGTAATTTTTGGGAATGATCAGAATATGGCTGGTAGAAACGATAATGCGATGGCTGCTGCTTTGGAAGCAATGGCTAGGGCGGTGCAAGGTGCGCCTAACGTGAATGCTAATGACGAGATCAGGAAGAATCAACCACCGGTCTTCAAAGGAAGATTTGATCCCGATGGAGCTCAACTGTGGTTGAAAGAGATTGAAAGGATCTTCAGAGTTATGGGTTGTACAGAGGAGAATAAGGTGAGGCTTGGATCTCACATGCTGAAGGAAGAAGCCGACGATTGGTGGGTCGGTATGCGTGAAGTTCTTGAGGTGGATGATGAAGAAGTAACTTGGGATTTATTCCGTACTGAATTCTTGAGGAAGTATTACCCCGAAAGTGTGAAAGGGAAGAAGGAGATGGAGTTCCTTGAACTGAAACAAGGTAGTATGTCCGTAGTGGACTATACTGCTAAGTTTGTGGAGTTGGTTCAATTCCATCCTCACTATGCTGCAATTACTGCTGAGTTTTCAAAGTGTATTAAGTATGAGAATGGTTTGCGTCCGGGGATTAAGTAAGCTATTGGGTATCGAAGGATAAGGAGATTTACGGATTTGACGGAATGTTGTAGAATCTTCGAAGAAGATAGTAAGGCTCGTTCTACACATTACAAAAGTTTGAATGAGAGGAAGGGAAAGCAACAAGCTAGAAGTGGACCTTATGTGACACCCATTGATAAGGGCAAGCATAGGGGAAACTTTGATAGGAGGTCTGGAGGAGGAAGTTCTGGTCCCGTAAAGTGTTTCAAGTGTGGAGGTATAGGTCATAAATCCTTTGATTGTAGGAAGACTGTGGTGAAATGTTCTAACTGTGGAGGAGTAGGGCATGCTACTACTGAGTGTAGGAGGAATGTAGTGAAGTGCTATAATTGTGGAGAAGTGGGTCACATTAGTACTAAGTGTACTAAGCCGAAACAAGCTCAAGCGGGCGGAAAGGTGTTTGCATTGGCGGGGACTCAAACTACGAATGCAGACCGTTTGATTAAAGGTACATGCTTTATTAATAGTACACCTTTAGTTGCTGTTATTGATACGGGAGCGACTCATTCGTTTGTTTTGTCTGAGTGCGCGAAGCGTTTAAATCTTGTGTTGTCTCTAATGGATGGTAAGATGGTTATTGATACTCCAGCAATGGGGTCAGTAACTACTTCGTTGGTTTGTTTAAGTTGTCCTTTGACCATTTATGGTAAAGAGTTTGAGATGGATCTAGTGTGTTTGCCGTTGGAAGGATTGGATGTGATCTTGGGTATGAACTGGTTGCAATTTAATCGAGTTCATATAGATTGCTATCACAAGTTAGTAAAGTTTCCTTCTTTGGAAGATGACGAAGATGAGAGTTTCCTATCCACTAAAGAGTTGAAGAAACTTTTAGCGGACGAAGCCCAATTGTTTGGTTTGTTTGCATCATTGTCGGTGGAGAGTCAAGTTGAGCTTGATGTGTTCCCAGTAGTGTGTGAATTTCCAGAAGTGTTTCCGGAAGATATTACGGATGTACCCGCCGGAAAGAGAAGTTGAGTTTTCTATTGATCTAGTTCCAGGTACTAGACCAGTTTCGATGGCACCGTATCGTATGTCAGCATCGGAGTTGGTAGAATTGAAGAAGCAATTGAATGACTTGTTGGACAAGAGATTTGTAAGGCCAAGTGTTTCTCCTTGGGGTGCTCCGGTATTGTTGGTAAAGAAGAAGGACGGGAGTATGCGGTTATGCATTGATTATCGACAATTGGACAAGGTGACAATTAAGAACAAGTATCCGCTTCCAAGGATCGATGATATGATGGACCAATTCGTTGGTGCGAATGTTTTTAGCAAGATTAATTTGAGATCAGGATACCACCAGATTCGTGTGAAAGGAGAGGATATTCAAAAGACGGCATTTAGGACACGGTATGGTCATTACGAATATTCCGTGATGCCATTCGGGGTTTCTAATGCGCCGGGTGTGTTTATGGAATACATGAATCGTATTTTTCATGAACAGTTGGATCGTTTTGTGGTTGTGTTCATCGATGATATTTTAATTTACTCTAAGTCTCAAGAGGAGCATGAAGAGCATTTGAGGATTGTGTTACGAATTTTGAAAGAGAAGCAATTGTATGCTAAGTTGTCAAAATGTGAATTTGGTTGTCGGAAGTAAGTTTCCTTGGACATGTTATTTCCGGTAGTGGTATTAGTGTTGATCCATCCAAGATAGATGCGGTGATGCAATGGGAAGCTCCTAGATCAGTTACGGAGATTCGAAGCTTTTTAGGCTTGGCAGGTTATTATCGGAGGTTTATTGAGGGATTTTCGAAGTTGGCACTTCCTTTAACGCAATTGACTTGTAAAGGAAAGGCTTTCATTTGGGATATTCATTGTGAAGAAAGTTTCAATGAGCTAAAGAGAAGGTTGACAACGACTCCGATCTTGATTTTACCAAATCCGATGGAACCATTTGTAGTGTATTGTGATGCTTCATTGGTGGGTTTAGGTGGTGTTTTGATGCAAGAAGGAAAAGTTGTGGCTTATGCTTCTAGACAATTGAGAGTGCATGAAAAGAATTATCCTACGCATGACTTGGAGTTAGCGGCCGTGGTGTTTGTTTTGAAAATTTGGAGGCACTATCTTTATGGTGCAAGATTTGAAGTTTTTAGTGATCACAAAAGCTTAAGATATTTATTTGATAAAAAAGAATTGAACATGAGACAAAGGAGGTGGCTAGAGCTTTTGAAGGATTATGATTTTGGTTTGAATTACCATCCGGGTAAGGCAAACGTGGTGGCCGATGCTTAAGTCGGAAGTTGTTACATATGTCCGCATTGATGATGAAAGAAAGGGAACTTTTGGAGAATTTTAGAGACTTGAGTTTGGTTTGTGAAATGACGCCGAGAAGTGTGAGACTTGGTATGTTACATGTTACGAATGATTTTCTTGCAACGGTTAGTGAAAAGCAAAAGTTGGATTTGAAGTTTGTTGATTTGATGATGAATGAGAACGAGGATTTCAAGGTTGATAATTTTGGAGTTTTGAGATTCCGTGATCGTATTTGTATTCCCGACGACGCGGAGTTGAAAAAGATGATTCTAGAGGAAGGACACCGAAGTAATTTAAGTATTCATCCGGGTGCGAATAAGATGTATCAAGATTTGAAGAAAATCTTTTGGTGGTCCGGGATTAAAGAGGGATGTGGCTCAATTTGTGTATGCGTGCTTAACTTGTCAAAAGTCTAAGGTGGAACATCAAAAACCGAGTGGATTTATGCAACCCTTGGATATTCCGGAATGGAAATGGGATAGTATATCGATGGATTTTGTTACGGGATTTCCGAATACGCAAAGAGGTCATAATGCTATTTGGGTAATTGTTGATAGGCTTACTAAATCTGCTCACTTTATTCCATTGATATTAGTTATCCTTTGGAGAAGTTAGCCGAGATTTATATTCTTGTGGTTGTGAAGTTACATGGAGTTCCTAAGAGTATTGTATCGGATAGAGACCCTAGATTTACATCGAGGTTTTGGGAGAGTTTACAAGAGGCTTTGGGTTCTAAGCTAAGATTGAGTTCGGCTTACCATCCGCAAACGGACGGTCAAACCGAGAGAACGATTCAATCGTTGGAGGATTTATTGCGTGCTTGTGTACTCGAGCAAGGTGGTGCTTGGGATGGTTATTTGGCGTTGATTGAATTCACTTACAATAACAGTTTTAATTCGAGTATAAGTATGGCACCATTTGAGGCTTTGTATGGTCGGAGATGTCGAACACCTTTGTGTTGGCATGAAACCGGTGAGAGGACGATTGTTGGACCGGAATTGGTGCAACAAACGACGGAGAAAGTGAAGTTTATTCGGGAGAAGATGAAAGCTTCTCAAAGTAGACAAAAGAGCTATCATAACAAGAGAAGGAAAGATCTTGAGTTTCAAGAAGGCGACCATGTGTTTTTGAGAGTTACGCCGGTTACGGGTGTAGGTCGTGCTTTGAAGTCGAAGAAGTTGACTTCTCGTTTTATTGGTCCGTATCAGATTACTTCACGAGTTGGTGTTGTAGCTTACCGTGTGGCGTTGCCTCCGAACCTTTCGAATTTGCATGATGTATTCCATGTTTCGCAACTTCGGAAATATGTTCCGGATCCGTCACATGTTATTCCTATGGACGAGGTTGAAGTGAGAGATAACCTTACGGTGGAAGCTTTGCCGGTTAGGATTTTGGACCGCGAAGTTAAGAAGCTAAGAGGCAAGGATATTGCGCTTGTGAAAGTAGTGTGGGGAGGCGCTGCGGAAGGCAATATGACTTGGGAACTAGAGAGTGGGATGCGAGAGTCGTATCCGGAGTTGTTTGAATCAGGTATTATTTTCGAGGACGAAAATTTCTAAAGTGGGGGAGAGTTGTAACAGCCCGATTTTGATTATTCCATTATTCTTGAGTCTTTTATTTTAATTGGGCAATAATTATTTTAATTGTGAATTTGGTGTGTTAATATGTTATGTTTGCATAATTATGTGATTTTACCGTTTTTGAGAGTTTGCGGGAAATATTAGATTGGAGGGTATTTTAGATATTTCACATTTAATGATAGTTAGTTAGTTAGTAGATATTTTGAGAAAATATGAAGAAATAGAAAGAAAGAAAAGTATAAGAAAGAAAGAAAAAGAATAGAAATAGAAAGTTAGAAAGAAAAAGAGAGAAAAGAGAGCAAGAGAGAAAAGAGAAGAGAAAAAAGAAGAAAAGCTACAAATCATCAAGATCAAGCTTCCAAGAATCGAGGAATCCGGGTAAGGGTGTGAAACATTGTTATCTTATCAATGTGTATGATTATGTATGGGTTTGCTTGGATGTTTTCTTGTTTCCATAGCTTTTGAGTTTTAGGGTCGAAAACGATAAAATGATTGGGAATCGATGTTTTTACGGTCGGAAATCGATATAATTTGTGTTGTATGATTACCATGTGTTTATGAATCATTGCTGATAATTGTTTTGTTTGTTGGAATTAATTTGGATGAAAAATGAGGTTTTGGGGGTTTTGGGTCGTGTAACCCGTAACAGCATTTTTCTGGTTCTGGTGTGATTCGCCAGGGCGAATTTGGGATTCGCCAGGCGAATTGAGTTTGGCCACTAGCTCGCCAGGCGAAGTGCTGGCGAAGGCAGATTTGCCAGGCGAATTTGCCATTCGCCAGGCGAATTTGGAATTACAGAAAAGGGGTAGCTTCTGTAACTCTTGGAGTTTTCTATATTGGTGACTCGCCACTAGCTCGCCAGGCGAACTGCTGGCGAATGGAGATTGGCCAGGCGAAGTGCTGGCGAAGTGCTGGCGAATGGTGATTGGCCAGGCGAATTGCTGGCGAAAGAGGTTTGGCCAGGCGAATTCTGAAGTCGCCAGGCGAATCTGGCTGTTTCTCAATAAATTCTTAACTTTTGAAAATTCATAACTTTTGATCCGTAACTCGGATCGGGACATTCTTTATATCGTTGGAAAGCTTATGAAATGTACTTTCTTATGATGTTAATTTTGAAATTGTTAGCCGATTAAATAAAGTCGAGAATTTGGGAATAGTGTCATTTACCGACTTTTGTCGTTTTAAATGTGTATATTGGTTGTGTAACATACAATGTGGCATTGATAATAATGTGTATGCCTTGTATGATGTGGTATAATGATAGTGCATGTGATGCGATGTTGTGATAACGTTGTTGTTGTATGGTAAATACATTGTTTATGTGAAATTCAATGTATGTTGTGTGGTGACCTTTATGGTTTGAAATGCATTGTTTGAATTGTTTTGCAATGCATGAATGTGATGATGTTGAAGCATGTGACAAGTTGTTGTAATTGTTGTGGTTGATGAATTATGGCCGAAAGGCAAGAAATTGCAATGTGTGCATTTAATGTTATATGCATGACTATATTGTGAAATATGTGTGCATTGCATGAGTGTATGTGGTCATTTTGTATGAGAAACATCATGACATGCATTCATGTGTCGCGATTCCGTGGAGAATCGGGTGTAATATCACGTCCCTGTTGGGTGTGAGTGATTGATTATACAAATGATCATTGAGGATCCTCTGAACATTGTGTAGTCAATGGGTGTAATCGTTGCGATGGGTTACACTTGATTCCGTGGGGATCTTCAGAATGATTGTGTGCCCTTGTGGGGTTTGAGCAATCGGATTGTGTCTGCGTGAACAATCCAGAAACATCGGATGCCATGATGGTATGAGCGATGGGGAAATATCGTAGGCCCGGCAGGGAGGATATTTCCATTGAGTTCTTCAATTGAGCTCGGGTGATGAGTCGGTACCGCATGCATCTGCATAGAGTCGAGAGTCGGTCTCTATGAGTTGCATTTGTCATCATTGTATTTGTGCATTGATGAATAAACATATATATGTATATGTTGATGTGGAATGATAAGCATTATGAGGGATATGCTTGGTTTTATATATATATGCCTTGCGAAGTATATTGAATGAGATGTGATGAATTGTGATATAAACTGTATCTTATAATGATGCATTGTTGGATGAACAAGTATGTGTGTGTTCATGTGGAATGATGATAATGGTGAATGTATGCATAATGAATATGCTTGATGATATATCTATATTGTGATATATGATGAGTTGTGGTGAGAATATGTGTTATATGTTTATGTTGTAGTACATAATTATATGCATTGTTATTATGATAATATTTCTCACCCTTCTGCTGTTTTATGATGCTCTATGAGGCATTGCAGATTAGGTATCTGGCGGTCTTTTTGTGAAGCGTGTCTTCATTTTCCTTGTTGGTCGGTTGGCTCTGATATGTAGCACCGGGTAGCTAGGACATTTGATCTTTTTGTGATACATTTGCATATGTATCTTGTTGATGAATTAGTGTATATAAACACGATGTTGCTTGTGATTCATACTGGATGATGTATATATATGTTGGTGTATATTTGTGGTGGTTGTTATTCAATATTTTAGATGTTTCCGTTTTTATTCTAAATATTGAGATGTGGGTGTAAGGACAAAGATCCTCTGTGGCAAGTTACCCCACTGTTGCATATCACTATTTTGAGCAGGTGATGTATGTATTAAATGAGTGTATGATGTGACATGCCTCTTTTGTACTATGTTTTAATCGTACTCTGACGAATTTTTTTTATATGTGCCTAAATGATTTATGTCATTATTTGGGGGTATAAAAAGGGGGTGTTACATTAAGTGGTATCAGAGCCAAAGTTGAGTCAGTTGTGTCTGTCTTGTTGTTGTGTGGGTTGAACTGTTGTTTAACCTTGTTGTAATTTTTGGGAATGATCAGAATATGGCTGGTAGAAACGATAATGCGATGGCTGCTGCTTTGGAAGCAATGGCTAGGGCGGTGCAAGGTGCACCTAACGTGAATGCTAATGACGAGTTCAGGAAGAATCAACCACCGGTCTTCAAAGGAAGATTTGATCCCGATGGAGCTCAACTGTGGTTGAAAGAGATTGAAAGGATCTTCAGAGTTATGGGTTGTGCAGAGGAGAATAAGGTGAGGCTTGGATCTCACATGCTGAAGGAAGAAGCCGACGATTGGTGGGTCGGTATGCGTGAAGTTCTTGAGGTGGATGATGAAGAAGTAACTTGGGATTTATTCCGTACTGAATTCTTGAGGAAGTATTACCCCGAAAGTGTGAAAGGGAAGAAGGAGATGGAGTTCCTTGAACTGAAACAAGGTAGTATGTCCGTAGTGGACTATACTGCTAAGTTTGTGGAGTTGGTTCAATTCCATCCTCACTATGCTGCAATTACTGCTGAGTTTTCAAAGTGCATTAAGTATGAGAATGGTTTGCGTCCGGAGATTAAGCAAGCTGTTGGGTATCGAAGGATAAGGAGGTTTACGGATTTGACGGAATGTTGTAGAATCTTTGAAGAAGATAGTAAGGCTCGTTCTACACATTACAAAAGTTTGAATGAGAGGAAGGGAAAGCAACAAGCTAGAAGTGGACCTTATGTGACACCCGTTGATAAGGGCAAGCATAGGGGAAACTTTGATAGGAGGTCTGGAGGAGGAAGTTCTAGTCCCGTAAAGTGTTTCAAGTGTGGAGGTATAGGTCATAAATCCTTTGATTGTAGGAAGACTGTGGTGAAATGTTCTAACTGTGGAGGAGTAGGGCATGCTACTACTGAGTGTAGGAGGAATGTAGTGAAGTGCTATAATTGTGGAGAAGTGGGTCACATTAGTACTAAGTGTACTAAGCCGAAACAAGCTCAAGCGGGCGGAAAGGTGTTTGCATTGGCGGGGACTCAAACTACGAATGCAGACCGTTTGATTAAAGGTACATGCTTTATTAATAGTACACCTTTAGTTGCTGTTATTGATACGGGAGCGACTCATTCGTTTGTTTTGTCTGAGTGCGCGAAGCGTTTAAATCTTGTGTTGTCTCTAATGGATGGTAAGATGGTTATTGATACTCCAGCAATGGGGTCAGTAACTACTTCGTTGGTTTGTTTAAGTTGTCCTTTGACCATTTATGGTAAAGAGTTTGAGATGGATCTAGTGTGTTTGCCGTTGGAAGGATTGGATGTGATCTTGGGTATGAACTGGTTGCAATTTAATCGAGTTCATATAGATTGCTATCACAAGTTAGTAAAGTTTCCTTCTTTGGAAGATGACGAAGATGAGAGTTTCCTATCCACTAAAGAGTTGAAGAAACTTTTAGCGGACGAAGCCCAATTGTTTGGTTTGTTTGCATCATTGTCGGTGGAGAGTCAAGTTGAGCTTGATGTGTTCCCAGTAGTGTGTGAATTTCCAGAAGTGTTTCCGGAAGATATTACGGATGTACCGCCGGAAAGAGAAGTTGAGTTTTCTATTGATCTAGTTCCGGGTACTAGACCAGTTTCGATCGCACCGTATCGTATGTCAGCATCAGAGTTGGTAGAATTGAAGAAGCAATTGAATGACTTGTTGGACAAGAGATTTGTAAGGCCAAGTGTTTCTCCTTGGGGTGCTCCGGTATTGTTGGTAAAGAAGAAGGACGGGAGTATGCGGTTATGCATTGATTATCGACAATTGGACAAGGTGACAATTAAGAACAAGTATCCGCTTCCAAGGATCGATGATATGATGGACCAATTGGTTGGTGCGAATGTTTTTAGCAAGATTGATTTGAGATCAGGATACCACCAGATTCGTGTGAAAGGAGAGGATATTCAAAAGACGGCATTTAGGACACGGTATGGTCATTACGAATATTCCGTGATGCCATTCGGGGTTTCTAATGCGCCGGGTGTGTTTATGGAATACATGAATCGTATTTTTCATGAACAGTTGGATCGTTTTGTGGTTGTGTTCATCGATGATATTTTAATTTACTCTAAGTCTCAAGAGGAGCATGAAGAGCATTTGAGGATTGTGTTACGAATTTTGAAAGAGAAGCAATTGTATGCTAAGTTGTCAAAATGTGAATTTGGTTGTCGGAAGTAAGTTTCCTTGGACATGTTATTTCCGGTAGTGGTATTAGTGTTGATCCATCCAAGATAGATGCGGTGATGCAATGGGAAGCTCCTAGATCAGTTACGAAGATTCGAAGCTTTTTAGGCTTGGCAGGTTATTATCGGAGGTTTATTGAGGGATTTTCGAAGTTGGCACTTCCTTTAACGCAATTGACTTGTAAAGGAAAGGCTTTCATTTGGGATATTCATTGTGAAGAAAGTTTCAATGAGCTAAAGAGAAGGTTGACAACGACTCCGATCTTGATTTTGCCAAATCCGATGGAACCATTTGTAGTGTATTGTGATGCTTCATTGGTGGGTTTAGGTGGTGTTTTGATGCAAGAAGGAAAAGTTGTGGCTTATGCTTCTAGACAATTGAGAGTGCATGAAAAGAATTATCCTACGCATGACATGGAGTTAGCGGCCGTGGTGTTTGTTTTGAAAATTTGGAGGCACTATCTTTATGGTGCAAGATTTGAAGTTTTTAGTGATCACAAAAGCTTAAGATATTTATTTGATAAAAAAGAATTGAACATGAGACAAAGGAGGTGGCTAGAGCTTTTGAAGGATTATGATTTTGGTTTGAATTACCATCCGGGTAAGGCAAACGTGGTGGCCGATGCCTTAAGTCGGAAGTTGTTACATATGTCCGCATTGATGATGAAAGAAAGGGAACTTTTGGAGAATTTTAGAGACTTGAGTTTGGTTTGTGAAATGACGCCGAGAAGTGTGAGACTTGGTATGTTACATGTTACGAATGATTTTCTTGCAACGGTTAGTGAAAAGCAAAAGTTGGATTTGAAGTTTGTTGATTTGATGATGAATGAGAACGAGGATTTCAAGGTTGATAATTTTGGAGTTTTGAGATTCCGTGATCGTATTTGTATTCCCGACGACGCGGAGTTGAAAAAGATGATTCTAGAGGAAGGACACCGAAGTAATTTAAGTATTCTTCCGGGTGCGAATAAGATGTATCAAGATTTGAAGAAAATCTTTTGGTGGTCCGGATTAAAGAGGGATGTGGCTCAATTTGTGTATGCGTGCTTAACTTGTCAAAAGTCTAAGGTGGAACATCAAAAACCGAGTGGATTTATGCAACCCTTGGATATTCCGGAATGGAAATGGGATAGTATATCGATGGATTTTGTTACGGGATTTCCGAATACGCAAAGAGGTCATAATGCTATTTGGGTAATTGTTGATAGGCTTACTAAATCTGCTCACTTTAGTCCAATTGATATTAGTTATCCTTTGGAGAAGTTAGCCGAGATTTATATTCTTGTGGTTGTGAAGTTACATGGAGTTCCTAAGAGTATTGTATCGGATAGAGACCCTAGATTTACATCGAGGTTTTGGGAGAGTTTACAAGAGGCTTTGGGTTCTAAGCTAAGATTGAGTTCGGCTTACCATCCGCAAACGGACGGTCAAACCGAAAGAACGATTCAATCGTTGGAGGATTTATTGCGTGCTTGTGTACTCGAGCAAGGTGGTGCTTGGGATGGTTATTTGGCGTTGATTGAATTCACTTACAATAACAGTTTTCATTCGAGTATAAGTATGGCACCATTTGAGGCTTTGTATGGTCGGAGATGTCGAACACCTTTGTGTTGGCATGAAACCGGTGAGAGGACGATTGTTGGACCGGAATTGGTGCAACAAACGACGGAGAAAGTGAAGTTTATTCGGGAGAAGATGAAAGCTTCTCAAAGTAGACAAAAGAGCTATCATAACAAGAGAAGGAAAGATCTTGAGTTTCAAGAAGGCGACCATGTGTTTTTGAGAGTTACGCCGGTTACGGGTGTAGGTCGTGCTTTGAAGTCGAAGAAGTTGACTTCTCGTTTTATTGGTCCGTATCAGATTACTTCACGAGTTGGTGTTGTAGCTTACCGTGTGGCGTTGCCTCCGAACCTTTCGAATTTGCATGATGTATTCCATGTTTCGCAACTTCGGAAATATGTTCCGGATCCGTCACATGTTATTCCTATGGACGAGGTTGAAGTGAGAGATAACCTTACGGTGGAAGCTTTGCCGGTTAGGATTTTGGACCGCGAAGTTAAGAAGCTAAGAGGCAAGGATATTGCGCTTGTGAAAGTAGTGTGGGGAGGCGCTGCGGAAGGCAATATGACTTGGGAACTAGAGAGTGGGATGCGAGAGTCGTATCCGGAGTTGTTTGAATCAGGTATTATTTTCGAGGACGAAAATTTCTAAAGTGGGGGAGAGTTGTAACAGCCCGATTTTGATTATTCCATTATTCTTGAGTCTTTTATTTTAATTGGGCAATAATTATTTTAATTGTGAATTTGGTGTGTTAATATGTTATGTTTGCATAATTATGTGATTTTACCGTTTTTGAGAGTTTGCGGGAAATATTAGATTGGAGGGTATTTTAGATATTTCACATTTAATGATAGTTAGTTAGTTAGTAGATATTTTGAGAAAATATGAAGAAATAGAAAGAAAGAAAAGTATAAGAAAGAAAGAAAAAGAATAGAAATAGAAAGTTAGAAAGAAAAAGAGAGAAAAGAGAGCAAGAGAGAAAAAGAGAAGAGAAAAAGAAGAAAAGCTACAAATCATCAAGATCAAGCTTCCAAGAATCGAGGAATCCGGGTAAGGGTGTGAAACATTGTTATCTTATCAATGTGTATGATTATGTATGGGTTTGCTTGGATGTTTTCTTGTTTCCATAGCTTTTGAGTTTTAGGTCGAAAACGATAAAATGATTGGGAATCGATGTTTTTACGGTCGGAAATCGATATAATTTGTGTTGTATGATTACCATGTGTTTATGAATCATTGCTGATAATTGTTTTGTTGTTGGAATTAATTTGGGATGAAAAATGAGGTTTTTGGGGGTTTTGGGTCGTGTAACCCGTAACAGCATTTTTCTGGTTCTGGTGTGATTCGCCAGGCGAATTTGGGATTCGCCAGGCGAATTGAGTTTGGCCACTAGCTCGCCAGGCGAAGTGCTGGCGAAGGCAGATTTGCCAGGTGAATTTGCCATTCGCCAGGCGAATTTGGAATTACAGAAAAGGGGTAGCTTCTGTAACTCTTGGAGTTTTTCTATATTGGTGACTCGCCACTAGCTCGCCAGGCGAACTGCTGGCGAATGGAGATTGGCCAGGCGAAGTGCTGGCGAAGTGCTGGCGAATGGTGATTGGCCAGGCGAATTGCTGGCGAAAGAGGTTTGGCCAGGCGAATTCTGAAGTCGCCAGGCGAATCTGGCTGTTTCTCAATAAATTCTTAACTTTTGAAAATTCATAACTTTTGATCCGTAACTCGGATCGGGACATTCTTTATATCGTTGGAAAGCTTATGAAATGTACTTTCTTATGATGTTAATTTTGAAATTGTTAGCCGATTAAATAAAGTCGAGAATTTGGGAATAGTGTCATTTACCAACTTTTGTCGTTTTAAATGTGTATATTGGTTGTGTAACATACAATGTGGCATTGATAATAATGTGTATGCCTTGTATGATGTGGTATAATGATAGTGCATGTGATGAGATGTTGTGATAAGGTGTTGTGATGCGATGTTGTGAAAACGTTGTTGTTGTGTGGTAAATACATTGTTTATGTGAAATTCAATGTATGTTGTGTGGTGACCTTTATGGTTTGAAATGCATTGTTTGAATTGTTTTGCAATGCATGAATGTGATGATGTTGAAGCATGTGACAAGTTGTTGTAATTGTTGTGGTTGATGAATTATGGCCGAAAGGCAAGAAATTGCAATGTGTGCATTTAATGTTATATGCATGACTATATTGTGAAATATGTGTGCATTGCATGAGTGTATGTGGTCATTTTGTATGAGAAACATCATGACATGCATTCATGTGTCGCGATTCCGTGGAGAATCGGGTGTAATATCACGTCCCTGTTGGGTGTGAGTGATTGATTATACAAATGATCATTGAGGATCCTCTGAACATTGCGTAGTCAATGGGTGTAATCGTTGCGATGAGTTACACTTGATTCCGTGGGGATCTTCAGAATGATTGTGTGCCCTTGTGGGGTTTGAGCAATCGGATTGTGTCTGCGTGAACAATCCAGAAACATCGGATGCCATGATGGTATGAGCGATGGGGAAATATCGTAGGCCCGGCAGGGAGGATATTTCCATTGAGTTCTTCAATTGAGCTCGGGTGATGAGTCGGTACCGCATGCATCTGCATAGAGTCGAGAGTCGGTCTCTATGAGTTGCATTTGTCATCATTGTATTTGTGCATTGATGAATAAACATATATATGTATATGTTGATGTGGAATGATAAGCATTATGAGGGATATGCTTGGTTTTATATATATATGCCTTGCGATGTATATTGAATGAGATGTGATGAATTGTGATATAAACTGTATCTTATAATGATGCATTGTTGGATGAACAAGTATGTGTGTGTTCATGTGGAATGATGATAATGGTGAATGTATGCATAATGAATATGCTTGATGATATATCTATATTGTGATATATGATGAGTTGTGGTGAGAATATGTGTTATATGTTTATGTTGTAGTACATAATTATATGCATTGTTATTATGATAATATTTCTCACCCTTCTGCTGTTTTATGATGCTCTATGAGGCATTGCAGATTAGGTATCTGGCGGTCTTTTTGTGAAGCGTGTCTTCATTTTCCTTGTTGGTCGGTTGGCTCTGATATGTAGCACCGGGTAGCTAGGACGTTTGATCTTTTTGTGATACATTTGCATATGTATCTTGTTGATGAATTAGTGTATATAAACACGATGTTGCTTGTGATTCATACTGGATGATGTATATATATGTTGGTGTATATATGTGGTGGTTGTTATTCAATATTTTAGATGTTTCCGTTTTTATTCTAAATATTGAGATGTGGGTGTAAGGACAAAGATCCTCTGTGGCAAGTTACCCCACTGTTGCATATCACTATTTCGAGCAGGTGATGTATGTATTAAATGAGTGTATGATGTGACATGCCTCTTTTGTACTATGTTTTAATCGTACTCTGGCGAATTTTTTTTATATGTGCCTAAATGATTTATGTCATTATTTGGGGGTATAGAAAGGGGGTGTTACATTAAGTGGTATCAGAGCCAAAGTTGAGTCAGTTGTGTCTGTCTTGTTGTTGTGTGGGTTGAACTGTTGTTTAACCTTGTTGTAATTTTTGGGAATGATCAGAATATGGCTAGTAGAAACGATAATGCGATGGCTGCTGCTTTGGAAACAATGGCTAGGGCGGTGCAAGGTGCGCCTAACGTGAATGCTAATGACGAGTTCAGGAAGAATCAACCACCGGTCTTCAAAGGAAGATTTGATCCCGATGGAGCTCAACTGTGGTTGAAAGAGATTGAAAGGATCTTCAGAGTTATGGGTTGTGCAGAGGAGAATAAGGTGAGGCTTGGATCTCACATGCTGAAGGAAGAAGCCGACGATTGGTGGATCGGTATGCGTGAAGTTCTTGAGGTGGATGATGAAGAAGTAACTTGGGATTTATTCCGTACTGAATTCTTGAGGAAGTATTACCCCGAAAGTGTGAAAGGGAAGAAGGAGATGGAGTTCCTTGAACTGAAACAAGGTAGTATGTCCGTAGTGGACTATACTGCTAAGTTTGTGGAGTTGGTTCAATTCCATCCTCACTATGCTGCAATTACTGCTGAGTTTTCAAAGTGTATTAAGTATGAGAATGGTTTGCGTCCGGAGATTAAGCAAGTTGTTGGGTATCAAAGGATAAGGAGGTTTACGGATTTGACGGAATGTTGTAGAATCTTCGAAGAAGATAGTAAGGCTCGTTCTACACATTACAAAAGTTTGAATGAGAGGAAGGGAAAGCAACAAGCTAGAAGTCGACCTTATGTGACACCCGTTGATAAGGGCAAGCATAGGGGAAACTTTGATAGGAGGTCTGGAGGAGGAAGTTCTGGTCCCGTAAAGTGTTTCAAGTGTGGAGGTATAGGTCATAAATCCTTTGATTGTAGGAAGACTGTGGTGAAATGTTCTAACTGTGGAGGAGTAGGGCATGCTACTACTGAGTGTAGGAGGAATGTAGTGAAGTGCTATAATTGTGGAGAAGTGGGTCACATTAGTACTAAGTGTACTAAGCCGAAACAAGCTCAAGCGGGCGGAAAGGTGTTTGCATTGGCGGGGACTCAAACTACGAATGCAGACCGTTTGATTAAAGGTACATGCTTTATTAATAGTACACCTTTAGTTGCTGTTATTGATACGGGAGCGACTCATTCGTTTATTTCGTCTGAGTGCGCGAAGCGTTTAAATCTTGTGTTGTCTCTAATGGATGGTAAGATGGTTATTGATACTCCAGCAATGGGGTCAGTAACTACTTCATTGGTTTGTTTAAGTTGTCCTTTGACCATTTATGGTAAAGAGTTTGAGATGGATCTAGTGTGTTTGCCGTTGGAAGGATTGGATGTGATCTTGGGTATGAACTTGTTGCAATTTAATCGAGTTCATATAGATTGCTATCACAAGTTAGTAAAGTTTCCTTCTTTGGAAGATGACGAAGATGAGAGTTTCCTATCCACTAAAGAGTTGAAGAAACTTTTAGCGGACGAAGCCCAATTGTTTGGTTTGTTTGCATCATTGTCGGTGGAGAGTCAAGTTGAGCTTGATGTGTTCCCAGTAGTGTGTGAATTTCCAGAAGTGTTTCCGGAAGATATTACGGATGTACCGCCGGAAAGAGAAGTTGAGTTTTCTATAGATCTAGTTCCGGGTACTAGACCAGTTTCGATGGCACCGTATCATATGTCAGCATCGGAGTTGGTAGAATTGAAGAAGCAATTGAATGACTTGTTGGACAAGAGATTTGTAAGGCCAAGTGTTTCTCCTTGGGGTGCTCCGGTATTGTTGGTAAAGAAGAAGGACGGGAGTATGCGGTTATGCATTGATTATCGACAATTGGACAAGGTGACAATTAAGAACAAGTATCCGCTTCCAAGGATCGATGATATGATGGACCAATTGGTTGGTGCGAATGTTTTTAGCAAGATTGATTTGAGATCAGGATACCACCAGATTCGTGTGAAAGGAGAGGATATTCAAAAGACGGCATTTAGGACACGGTATGGTCATTACGAATATTCCGTGATGCCATTCGGGGTTTCTAATGCGCCGGGTGTGTTTATGGAATACATGAATCGTATTTTTCATGAACAGTTGGATCGTTTTGTGGTTGTGTTCATCGATGATATTTTAATTTACTCTAAGTCTCAAGAGGAGCATGAAGAGCATTTGAGGATTGTGTTACGAATTTTGAAAGAGAAGCAATTGTATGCTAAGTTGTCAAAATGTGAATTTGGATGTCGGAAGTAAGTTTCCTTGGACATGTTATTTCCGGTAGTGGTATTAGTGTTGATCCATCCAAGATAGATGTGGTGATGCAATGGGAAGCTCCTAGATCAGTTATGGAGATTCGAAGCTTTTTAGGCTTGGCAGGTTATTATCGGAGGTTTATTGAGGGATTTTCGAAGTTGGCACTTCCTTTAACGCAATTGACTTGTAAAGGAAAGGCTTTCATTTGGGATATTCATTGTGAAGAAAGTTTCAATGAGCTAAAGAGAAGGTTGACAACGACTCCGATCTTGATTTTGCCAAATCCGATGGAACCATTTGTAGTGTATTGTGATGCTTCATTGGTGGGTTTAGGTGGTGTTTTGATGCAAGAAGGAAAAGTTGTGGCTTATGCTTCTAGACAATTGAGAGTGCATGAAAAGAATTATCCTACGCATGACTTGGAGTTAGCGGCCGTGGTGTTTGTTTTGAAAATTTGGAGGCACTATCTTTATGGTGCAAGATTTGAAGTTTTTAGTGATCACAAAAGCTTAAGATATTTATTTGATAAAAAAGAATTGAACATGAGACAAAGGAGGTGGCTAGAGCTTTTGAAGGATTATGATTTTGGTTTGAATTACCATCCGGGTAAGGCAAACGTGGTGGCCGATGCCTTAAGTCGGAAGTTGTTACATATGTCCGCATTGATGATGAAAGAAAGGGAACTTTTGGAGAATTTTAGAGACTTGAGTTTGGTTTGTGAAATGACGCCGAGAAGTGTGAGACTTGGTATGTTACATGTTACGAATGATTTTCTTGCAACGGTTAGTGAAAAGCAAAAGTTGGATTTGAAGTTTGTTGATTTGATGATGAATGAGAACGAGGATTTCAAGGTTGATAATTTTGGAGTTTTGAGATTCCGTGATCGTATTTGTATTCCCGACGACGCGGAGTTGAAAAAGATGATTCTAGAGGAAGGACGCCGAAGTAATTTAAGTATTCTTCCGGGTGCGAATAAGATGTATCAAGATTTGAAGAAAATCTTTTGGTGGTCCGGATTAAAGAGGGATGTGGCTCAATTTGTGTATGCGTGCTTAACTTGTCAAAAGTCTAAGGTGGAACATCAAAAACCGAGTGGATTTATGCAACCCTTGGATATTCCGGAATGGAAATGGGATAGTATATCGATGGATTTTGTTACGGGATTTCCGAATACGCAAAGAGGTCATAATGCTATTTGGGTAATTGTTGATAGGCTTACTAAATCTGCTCACTTTATTCCAATTGATATTAGTTATCCTTTGGAGAAGTTAGCCGAGATTTATATTCTTGTGGTTGTGAAGTTACATGGAGTTCCTAAGAGTATTGTATCGGATAGAGACCCTAGATTTACATCGAGGTTTTGGGAGAGTTTACAAGAGGCTTTGGGTTCTAAGCTAAGATTGAGTTCGGCTTACCATCCGCAAACGGACGGTCAAACCGAGAGAACGATTCAATCGTTGGAGGATTTATTGCGTGCTTGTGTACTCGAGCAAGGTGGTGCTTGGGATGGTTATTTGGCGTTGATTGAATTCACTTACAATAACAGTTTTCATTCGAGTATAAGTATGGCACCATTTGAGGCTTTGTATGGTCGGAGATGTCGAACACCTTTGTGTTGGCATGAAACCGGTGAGAGGACGATTGTTGGACCGGAATTGGTGCAACAAACGACGGAGAAAGTGAAGTTTATTCGGGAGAAGATGAAAGCTTCTCAAAGTAGACAAAAGAGCTATCATAACAAGAGAAGGAAAGATCTTGAGTTTCAAGAAGGCGACCATGTGTTTTTGAGAGTTACGCCGGTTACGGGTGTAGGTCGTGCTTTGAAGTCGAAGAAGTTGACTTCTCGTTTTATTGGTCCGTATCAGATTACTTCACGAGTTTGTGTTGTAGCTTACCGTGTGGCGTTGCCTCCGAACCTTTCGAATTTGCATGATGTATTCCATGTTTCGCAACTTCGGAAATATGTTCCGGATCCGTCACATGTTATTCCTATGGACGAGGTTGAAGTGAGAGATAACCTTACGGTGGAAGCTTTGCCGGTTAGGATTTTGGACCGCGAAGTTAAGAAGCTAAGAGGCAAGGATATTGCGCTTGTGAAAGTAGTGTGGGGAGGCGTTGCGGAAGGCAATATGACTTGGGAACTAGAGAGTGGGATGCGAGAGTCGTATCCGGAGTTGTTTGAATCAGGTATTATTTTCGAGGACGAAAATTTCTAAAGTGGGGGAGAGTTGTAACAGCCCGATTTTGATTATTCCATTATTCTTGAGTCTTTTATTTTAATTGGGCAATAATTATTTTAATTGTGAATTTGGTGTGTTAATATGTTATGTTTGCATAATTATGTGATTTTACCGTTTTTGAGAGTTTGCAGGAAATATTAGATTGGAGGGTATTTTAGATATTTCAAATTTAATGATAGTTAGTTAGTTAGTAGATATTTTGAGAAAATATGAAGAAATAGAAAGAAAGAAAAGTATAAGAAAGAAAGAAAAAGAATAGAAATAGAAAGTTAGAAAGAAAAAGAGAGAAAAGAGAGCAAGAGAGAAAAAGAGAAGAGAAAAAGAAGAAAAGCTACAAATCATCAAGATCAAGCTTCCAAGAATCGAGGAATCCGGGTAAGGGTGTGAAACATTGTTATCTTATCAATGTGTATGATTATGTATGGGTTTGCTTGGATGTTTTCTTGTTTCCATAGCTTTTGAGTTTTAGGTCGAAAACGATAAAATGATTGGGAATCGATGTTTTTACGGTCGGAAATCGATATAATTTGTGTTGTATGAGTTTGGCCACTAGCTCGCCAGGCGAAGTGCTGGCGAAGGCAGATTTGCCAGGCGAATTTGCCATTCGCCAGGCGAATTTGGAATTACAGAAAAGGGGTAGCTTCTGTAACTCTTGGAGTTTTTCTATATTGGTGACTCGCCACTAGCTCGCTAGGCGAACTGCTGGCGAATGGAGATTGGCCAGGCGAAGTGCTGGCGAAGTGCTGGCGAATGGTGATTGGCCAGGCGAATTGCTGGCGAAAGAGGTTTGGCCAGGCGAATTCTGAAGTCGCCAGGCGAATCTGGCTGTTTCTCAATAAATTCTTAACTTTTGAAAATTCATAACTTTTGATCCGTAACTCGGATCGGGACATTCTTTATATCGTTGGAAAGCTTATGAAATGTACTTTCTTATGATGTTAATTTTGAAATTGTTAGCCGATTAAATAAAGTCGAGAATTTAGGAATAGTGTCATTTACCGACTTTTGTCGTTTTAAATGTGTATATTGGTTGTGTAACATACAATGTGGCATTGATAATAATGTGTATGCCTTGTATGATGTGGTATAATGATAGTGCATGTGATGAGATGTTGTGATAAGGTGTTGTGATGCGATGTTGTGATAACGTTGTTGTTGTGTGGTAAATACATTGTTTATGTGAAATTCAATGTATGTTGTGTGGTGACCTTTATGGTTTGAAATGCATTGTTTGAATTGTTTTGCAATGCATGAATGTGATGATGTTGAAGCATGTGACAAGTTGTTGTAATTGTCGTGGTTGATGAATTATGGCCGAAAGGCAAGAAATTGCAATGTGTGCATTTAATGTTATATGCATGACTATATTGTGAAATATGTGTGCATTGCATGAGTGTATGTGGTCATTTTGTATGAGAAACATCATGACATGCATTCATGTGTCGCGATTCCGTGGAGAATCGGGTGTAATATCACGTCCCTGTTGGGTGTGAGTGATTGATTATACAAATGATCATTGAGGATCCTCTGAACATTGCGTAGTCAATGGGTGTAATCGTTGCGATGAGTTACACTTGATTCCGTGGGGATCTTCAGAATGATTGTGTGCCCTTGTGGGGTTTGAGCAATCGGATTGTGTCTGCGTGAACAATCCAGAAACATCGGATGCCATGATGGTATGAGCGATGGGGAAATATCGTAGGCCCGGCAGGGAGGATATTTCCATTGAGTTCTTCAATTGAGCTCGGGTGATGAGTCGGTACCGCATGCATCTGCATAGAGTCGAGAGTCGGTCTCTATGAGTTGCATTTGTCATCATTGTATTTGTGCATTGATGAATAAACATATATATATGTATATGTTGATGTGGAATGATAAGCATTATGAGGGATATGCTTGGTTTTATATATATATGCCTTGCGATGTATATTGAATGAGATGTGATGAATTGTGATATAAACTGTATCTTATAATGATGCATTGTTGGATGAACAAGTATGTGTGTGTTCATGTGGAATGATGATAATGGTGAATGTATGCATAATGAATATGCTTGATGATATATCTATATTGTGATATATGATGAGTTGTGGTGAGAATATGTGTTATATGTTTATGTTGTAGTACATAATTATATGCATTGTTATTATGATAATATTTCTCACCCTTCTGCTGTTTTATGATGCTCTATGAGGCATTGCAGATTAGGTATCTGGCGGTCTTTTTGTGAAGCGTGTCTTCATTTTCCTTGTTGGTCGGTTGGCTCTGATATGTAGCACCGGGTAGCTAGGACGTTTGATCTTTTTGTGATACATTTGCATATGTATCTTGTTGATGAATTAGTGTATATAAACACGATGTTGCTTGTGATTCATACTGGATGATGTATATATATGTTGGTGTATATATGTGGTGGTTGTTATTCAATATTTTAGATGTTTCCGTTTTTATTCTAAATATTGAGATGTGGGTGTAAGGACAAAGATCCTCTGTGGCAAGTTACCCCACTGTTGCATATCACTATTTTGAGCAGGTGATGTATGTATTAAATGAGTGTATGATGTGACATGCCTCTTTTATACTATGTTTTAATCGTACTCAGGCGAATTTTTTTTATATGTGCCTAAATGATTTATGTCATTATTTGGGGGTATAGAAAGGGGGTGTTACACCCTTAGCCTCTGCTTCGGCTCTCGCCATCTCAACTCAACCATTGCTTTGACTCTCCGTAATAGACCAACATTGAAATCTTTATCTATTTTCAATATTGAGCTAAAGGATGCAAACTGCGATACTACACACTACATTGATTCCATCGCGAGTTTGAAGGGTTTGAATATTCTTAAATTCTGTTATTCACATATCTCTGATGATTTACTCTACTCTACTCCAAGGGAAGCTCTTCCTTTGAAGAACTTCATTCTAAATAATTGTACTGGCTATAGTTATGATGGAATTTATTCTTTGTTATCCAAATGTCAGGGGATACAACATTTAGATTTGCATCAACCCGATTTCTTAAAGGATCATCATATTGCCCAGATTTCTTTGTTTCTCCGTAGTTTGGTCTCTATAAAACTTTATTATTGTTTGAATGTCACAAAATCAGCCTTATTTGCACTCATTAGAAATTGTCATTCATTTACTGAGATTACAATGGAAAGGTTAGGCATTGGAAGAGAAGGTCCAGAGAGTTCTAATTCTTTGAAGGATTTTGAAGTATACCCTCAATTAAAGTTTCTATGTTTGGCTCACAATTCCTTTATAAAAAATAAAGACATCATATCGTTTGCTTCCATTTTCCCCAATTTGCAGCATCTTGATTTAAGTTATTGCTATAGCATAACTGATAAAAGTATTTGGCAAGTTCTAAATAGATGTTCTAAGCTTAGACATTTGAATTTGACCTTCTGTATAGAAGTGAGACGACTTAAAATAAACTTTGTAGTTCCCCAACTGAAAGTGTTGAACTTATCAGATACAAGTGTAGATGATAAAACACTCTATCAGATCTCAAAGAGTTGTTGTGGGCTTTTGGATTTATCACTGTCATTTTGCGATTATATCACCGAAAAGGGAGTGATGCACCTGATTGAAACCTGCACACAACTGAAGAAGATTGATATTAGTAATTGTGATAAAGTGAGTGTTGATGGTGTTGTCTCAATTATTTCATCAAGGCCAGCATTAAAAAAGAGAAAACTCTTCTTCTACTAAACTTTTAGCTCTAAAATGTAGGATGTTTTTGGTTTTTAGATTAGTTTTGTTGAGAAATTACCCTTATATTTTTAAATTCCAATTTTTAAATTTAAATGTTTTTCTTTACTTTTCTTTTAAACTATATTACATGAATTAAATTTGTGTCCTAGTTATATATTGCCGCTTTCATTGGTTGTAATTGGAAAGGTAACAATTTATTTTAGCACTCAACTGGATTTCTATTTTACTTTGGTCTACAAACTGAAGTATTAATCATCCTCTTGATTCCGTTTGATACTCAAAAAGTAGTATGTTTTAGTTTTTCATATCAATTGGTTTTTGGATTTAATTTGTTAAGTATGACAGTTTTTGTAAATAGTGAAATTCTCTGTTTTATCATAGAAATGGCATACAGTATGGTGGAAACAAAATGATACTTAAATTAAGATATGACAATAGTTTAAAGAAAATTAATAGTATTTCTTCTAATTATCCATTTTTCCAATGGATGTCTGATCGTTTGCCTTATTTGACTTGAGTGTTTAATTAATTCTAATTTGGCAAAGAACATGATAAGTTAAATGATTATATCTATGTATGTTTAACATAATCGAGGTCAAATCATGGTGTTAGTTTTTGGCAAAAATAAAGAGGAACCGTTAGCAAATTTTAGAACTATTATTCATTCTACACAAGCCAACCTAGTAATCAAACTACCCATAACAGCATATAAATACCCTGATACTGTTACTGTCATTTGAATTACAACACAGGCAGGTCATACATATTTTAGCCTGTACCGCAGTGATGTCTGATGACGGCATTAACGCAACATTGGCGCATAGAAGAATATAGATAAGAGAGAAAAAGAGAACAATAATATATTTGTATTATGTTTTTATCTGGCTGCTTCTCTATTATTATCTCTGCATTCCAAAAAACTTCAAATTTATGGAGTCCATATAAAAATGCATCATATGCATGGTTTTAAATTGCGGTCCGCAACCGCAATTGCACCCGCAATATTGCGGATGCGGTTGGCTCCGCAACCGCATCGGACCGCAATTGCGGTGTGATTTAAAAATTACGCTTTCGGCTATGTTTGAAACCACATTAGATAATTTTAATCATGTTTCTTCAAGTATTTCTATCTAAAATCTAAATATTAGAATCCTAAAACTCAATTTACTTATTATGTAATGAAAAAACATAACATTAAGTGTTTTTCAACTTTGTATTTCAAACAACTCCTTACAAAAATTCACACCGCAACGGCCGCAATACGCATCGCAACACTCGCAATGACCGCAATCGCAACACCCGCAACCGCAACCGCATCCGCAGCCGCAACCGCAATTTAAAACCATGATCATATGTTTGTGTGGGAGCAAAAACATCACGTATGTTTGAGAAAGAAAAAAAGATAATTAAGATGAATAATATAAAAATTGTTTGAGAGTATTGCATGAAAACAATGTTATGTGGAACTAAATAAAGTATCGACTGCGTGGAAGCATAGAAACATTTTCAGCAAACCCTCTATCTGCAACTGGTTCAGTCTGTTTCTGCTCCAATAGTTTAAAATTTTGCTCGGGGAACACACCTCAGATTGTGACGCCAGGGTGATATTATTTATATGCAGCCATGTTAGCTCCCATAAACTATTTCCATCACCATAACAAGCAAAGTGTTCTTGAGAAGCTCATGAACAAGCTCTTGAACTTCTCGCTTCTCCTTCTCTTAGTTTTTATCTTCATCAATATTTTGAAACAATTTAACGCACCTAAACTTAATTTACTGAATTCTGTAGACGAGAGCTTCAAGGCAAGAATAAGTGTTCATTCCATAGTGTGGCACTGCATTTCTGCTTGGTTGGGTATTAGGAGAATCCCTTTTGGTAATATCCTTGTTCACTGTAGAGATTGGATTGTCGCCCTTCACTATCTAGGTGTCGACTTGAAGAATGTGATGGGTATTTGGGTTATAATTTGTTGGGTGTTGTGGTTTTGTAAGAACAATATTATGTTTGGCGACGAAATTTGGGATAGAGATCTTGTGGTCCATAAGATTTTTTCTCTTTCATGGATTTGGATTGGTAGACTTAAGATAGGTTTTACTTGTAATTATTATGATTGGTTTAAGTCACCTTGTGATTTTATGTAAGGTGATTTTTGGAGTGGTCTTTTTGTATATGGGTTAGGATACCCATTCGTATCCTTGAAATATACTTGCTTATTAAAAAAAAGTGTTCATTCCATGTTCCGGTAGTCCTTTTGAGAGTGTGTCTGAGAAATTTCAAGTAGGTTATTAAGCACAGTGAAGATCACTTGATCAAAACATTTTAACCACAAGCGATGGGGAAGGGGAATCCCAACTGTTCCTGTTAAGAAATTCTGCAACGAGAACAACACATGGTTTGGAACCTCTTCTCTTTAGTCCAAACATAGTTCTTTAAGTCCCCAGTATCCTACAACCTCTTCGCCACTTCTTCTTCTGTCATTACAAGACTCGGCAAATTGCTTTGCAACATATACACAGAGAACAAAGTTAGCTAGGAGTATGTGGGCTCCATCTGACATAATAAAAAAAATACATCAAATCCAGCCTCAGGCGATTCGAAGTGTCTAGCAGAGTAGCCGCGATGATATTGTCTGCTACCCTAAGTGAGATCTAATAAGAGAATAATTTGCCTTCACAAGGTTACTAACTTTTTGTGTAATTTGTTCATAGTATGTATCAGCGACCCGTGCGTCAAGCTTCAGAACAAATTGCAGGGACCTTATAAGTTCATCGGTAATATTCGCTTGTAAGAAAGTAAGTAATGACAAATCCTTAAGAGTCCAAAAATAGCACAACTGATAATTCGGGGATGCACTCAATCCAATTGTGAGAAGATGCACTCCATTTTTCTCCTGCCTATAACATACATAAAGACATAATATGTATAGCCATAATAACACAAACATAACTACCACTTGGTTTCTCACATTGAAATTCTGTTATGATTATATGCAAGGAGGCGGTATGATGATTTTTTTTATAAGCACACTTCAATAAAAAAGAGAGATTAAGAGGGTCTCTCACCCAAATTTATACAACCCACACAAGCAATTAAAAGCTTGAACCAGACCAATACATGACAAAAGCAGAAAAACATTACACAGGTAACCCCCCTGCAACACTAAATAAAATCAAGTGGAGATTTCGACCACTCGTATAAGCTACATTTGATCCTTCCGTATTTATCGGTAGCCAACCACCTCCAAGAAGAAGCCACAATACCATGGAAAATATTTACTTCGCTGCATACCTCGTCATTAAAAAGTATATTATTCCGACTCCTCCAAATTCTCCAAGTAGATATCAGCCACAGTGATGCTACGGATTCACCCGAATTGGATCCTCGAAGTCTCGCAATCCAATTCCGAAAGTGCCTACAACAATCCGTTTCCGTAAAAGGCTCAATGTTCAGCCAATTGCAAAGCTTCTTCCAAATCAGACGGGTCTTATTGCAAAAGCAGAAAAGTTGCGCAATATCCTCGAAACAAGAAAAGCAAAAGACACAAACCGTTTCATGAATGTTGGTTATGACTCCTCTTTTCACCAAATTATCTCACGTTGGAAGACGGTTAAGGAAAGGCGCCACGCGAAGATTTTGACTTTCAATGGGACGGACGATTTCCAAACGAAATCTAGCACACTAGGTAACGGTTGTATCAATTCACCACCCCTATCAGTTATCTCTTCATAGAAAGAACTAACCGAAAAACCGTGAGTGGGGTCAGGTTTCCAATACCATTTATTGTAACGCTCCGATTTCGATTATTTCCATTTTTGATTGAGTCTTTTATTTAAATTGAGTGATAAATTATTTTATCTGTGAAATTGGTATGTTAATATGCTATGTTGACGTATTACGTTATTTTACCGTTTTCGAGAGTTTTCGGAGAAAATTAGAATAGAGGGTATTTTAGACATTTCTCAATTAATATTAAGTTAGAAAATTTAATAGGAATAGATTTGTGAGTGCAAATGAATTAATTTGGATTGGTGTAGAAAATGAGAGAAAAGAAATAGAAAAGAAAGAAAAAGAGATAAGAAAGGAAAATAGAAGGAAATAGAAAGAAAAGAGAAATAGAGAGAAAAAGGAGAGAAAGAAAGAGGAAGAAGGGAAAAGAGAAGGAAAAGAGGGGAAAAGCTAGGAGATCAAGAAATCAACTTCTAGGAATCAATTAAATCCGGGTAAGGGTGTGAAATCTTGTTATCTTATCAATGTGTATGATTATGTATGATTATGTTGTTGTTGTTGTTGATTTTTATGAGTTTTGGGTATAAACCATTTTTGAGAAATTGATTAGAAATTGTTCCTAATGTGTTAAAACTCTTGTTGTTTGTGATCTTGGTTGTCTATATATGTTTGATATGTATTGTTACACTTCAAATTGTTGTTTTCTGAGATTTGGATGATGAATTGGAGGATTTTGGGGTGGAAAATGCAGAACTCAGTTCTGCAGAATTTTTCTGGGTTTCCCCTGGCCATACGCGTAAGGGGCATGTCCATACGCGTATGAGGCAGGCGATACGCGTATCATTGGCCTGTTTTTGAGTCAATACGCGTATGGAATGTGGCTTTTCCCGGCCCTCTGGTGATACGCGTATGGGCATTGGGCGTACGCGTATGGTTTTTGAAAACGTGAATTTGTGAAGGAAAAGGGTTCTGCCCATACGCGTATGGGCATTGCCAATACGCGTATGGACATGAGGAATGTAAAAATGGGATTTTTCAAAATGTCGTTTTCGTTTTCGTCCGTAACTTTTGTTCCGGTTATTCGATTTTTATATTCTTGGTATCATTGTGAAGCTATTGAGCCGTACAATATGATTATGATGTTTTGGAGATTGTTAGCCGATTAAATTATGTCGGGAAATGTGAATAGTGTCGTTTTGTCGACTTTTGCCGTTTTAATGGTGGGTAAATGAGGTGTATTATGCTATGTGCTTTTGATATGGATATCGTTTGACTTGTATGACGTTGTATGATGTGAATGCATGTAATGACATGTTGTGGTGATGAATTGTGGCCGAAAGGCAAATAAATGCAATGTGTTGTATTTGATTATATATGCATGTTTATGGTTGCATATATGTGTGAAATGCATGGTTGTCATGAGTTCTTGTGTGTCAAGCATCATGATGTGCATTGTTGTTGCGTCCTGTGTGACGGCGGTTCCGGTGGGGAATCAGCTATAACATCGTGTGCCTCGAAAATATGAGGTATGAATAGCCTGAGGACCTAAAGCGATGGTTATAGAGGATCGTGAGCCTCTCTTGGTGGAGGTGTGAGTGATCGGGTCGTGAGCCTCTCTCGGTGGAGGTGTGAGCGATCCATAAACACCGTGAGCCTTGTAACACCCCCTTTCTATACCCCCAAATAATCACATAAATCATTTAGGCACATATATAAAAAAAATATAAAAATTCGCCAGAGTACGATTAAAACATGGTATAAAAGAGGCATGTCACATCATACACGCAATTAATACATACAACACCTGCTCATTCTATTGATATGCAACAGTGGGGTAACTTATCACAGAGGAACTTTGTCCTTACACCCACATCTCAATATTTAGAATAAAAGCGGAAACATCTAAAATATTGAAGAACAACACATATGTACATCATCCAGTATGAATCACTAGCTACATCATGCTTATACACAAATTCATCAGCAAGATACATATGCAAATGTATCACAAAAGAATAATATACTTCCTAGCTACCCGGTGCTACATATCAGAGCCAACCGACCAAAAGAATGAAGACACGCTTCACAAAAAGACCTCCAGCATACCTACTCTGCAATGCCTCATAGAGCATCATAAAACAGCAGAAGGGTGAGAAATATTATCATAATAACAATGCATACAATTATATATATCTTAACATAAAAATACACATATTACACATTCTCACCACAATTCATCTCATTTTCATCTATATACATCACAATGTATATATATATATATAACAAGTATATTCATCATGCACACTTTCACATTTCCCAATCATTCCGTATGAACATACACAATTATGTTCATTCAACAACACATCATTATAAAGATGATAAATGCAAATCATAGAGACCGACTCACGACTCTATGCAAATGCAATGCGGGTACCGACTCAATCATCACTAGTTCACTCAGGAACTCTGCTGGAACCATCGCTCGTTACCGAAGTAACTCCCCGTCGGGCCTACGATGTTCACCCATTGCTCACACCCCACATGGGCACACAATGTTTATGGATCGCTCACACCCCACATGGGCACACGACCCGATCGCTCACACCCCACATGGGCACACAATCATTCGTAATCATCGCTCACACCCCACATGGGCACACGACGTTACGACGGATTCTCATTAGAATCGCACAACACAAGAATGCACCTCATGATGCTTCACATGCAAAATGACTCAAAAGACATTCTTGAAATGCATACATATTCACAATATATTCATGCATTCATCTCATACAATCACATACAATCTATATACATTCACATCAATGCACTATTGTATGATTCACATTCAAACACACAGTCAAAACGGTAAAAGTCGCTAAATAGCACTATTCCCGACTTTCCGACATAATTAAATCGGCTAACGATTTTCAAAACATCATAATAAGAAAGTACAGCTCAAAACCTTTCCAACGACACCAAGAATGTAAAAATCGGATACTCGGAACAAAAGTTACGGACGAAATCGAAAACGACATTTTGAAAAATCCCATTTTTACATTCCTCCTGTCCATACGCGTATCACCCATGTCCATACGCGTACGGACAGAACCCATTTCCTTCACAAATTCCTCGTTCCAAATCCCATACGCGTATTGGCCCATGGCTCGCCCCTGTTACGCGTAATGCCAATATTCATACGCGTATTGGCCCAAAAATAAGCCAATGATACGCGTATTGCCTTGGCTCATACGCGTATGGACATGCCCCTTACGCGTATGGCCAGAGCATACCCAGAAAAATTCTGCAGAACGAAGTTCTGCGTTTTCCACTCCCCAATCATCCAAATCTTCACCTAATACTCAGAAAAATGCCAATTTGATGTATAACAATACATACCAATCATGTATAAACAACTATGAACACAATCAACATAAGTTTTAATACATTTGGATCAATTTCTAATCAATTTCTCAAAAATGGGTTATACCCTAAAACTCACAAAATTCATCAACAACAACAACAATTCATACATAATCATATACATTGATAAGATAACAATGTTTCACACCCTTACCCGGATTCCAAGCTTGCTAATTGATTGATCTTGATGAATTTCTAAGTTTTTCCTCCTTTCCTCTTCTTTTCTCTTCCTCTTCTTTCCTTCTCTCCTTTTTCTTTCTATCTTTCTCTATTTCTCTCTAATTCTCTTTTCTCCCTCTTTTCTTTCTATTTTCTTTCTATTCTATTTCTTTTCTCTCATTTTCCACTAAATCAATTTAATTCATTTTTTTTTCTCACACAATTCTAATTCCACAAAATTTCTAACTTATAATTAATTGAGAAAAGACTAAAATACTCTCCATTCTAATTTCCCCGAAAACTCTCGAAAATGGTAAAATAACATTTAACACACCAATTTAACAATTAAAATAAATTATCACCCAATTAAATTAAAAGACTCAAGAATAATGGAATAATCAAAATCGGGGCGTTACAACTCTCCCCCACTTAGAAATTTTCGCCCTCGAAAATAATACCTGATTCAAATAACTCCGGATACGACTCTCGCATCCCACTCTCTAGTTCCCACGTCATATTGCCTTCCGCAGCGCCTCCCCACGCTACTTTCACAAGCGCAATATCCTTGCCTCTTAGTTTCTTAACTTCGCGGCCCAAAATCCTAACCGGTAAAGCTTCCACCGTAAGGTTATCTCTCACTTCAACCTCGTCCATAGGAATAACATGTGACGGATCCGGAACATATTTCCGAAGTTGCGAAACATGGAATACGTCATGCAAATTCGAAAGGTTCGGAGGCAACGCCACACGGTAAGCCACAACACCAACTCGTGAAGTAATCTGATACGGACCAATAAAACGAGAAGTCAACTTCTTCGACTTCAAAGCATGACCCACACCAGTAACTGGTGTAACTCTCAAAAACACATGGTCACCTTCTTGAAACTCAAGATCCTTCCTTCTCTTGTCATGATAGCTCTTTTGTCTACTTTGAGAAGCTTTCATCTCCTCCCGAATAAACTTCACTTTCTCCGTTGTTTGTTGTACCATTTCCGGTCCAACTATCGTCCTCTCGCCGGTTTCATGCCAACACAAAGGTGTTCGACATCTCCGGCCATACAAAGCCTCAAATGGTGCCATACCTATACTCGAATGAAAACTGTTATTGTAAGTGAATTCAATCAACGCCAAATAACCATCCCAAGCACCACCTTGCTCGAGTACACAAGCACGCAATAAATCCTCCAACGATTGAATCGTCCTCTCGGTTTGCCCGTCCGTTTGCGGATGATAAGCCGAACTCAATCTTAGCTTAGAACCCAAAGCCTTTTGTAAACTCTCCCAAAACCTCGATGTAAACCTTGGATCTCTATCCGATACAATACTCTTAGGAACTCCATGTAACTTCACAATCACAAGAACATAAATCTCGGCTAACTTCTCCAAAGGATAACTAATATCAATTGGAATAAAGTGGGCAGATTTAGTAAGCCTATCAACAATTACCCAAATAGCATTATGACCTCTTTGCGTATTTGGCAATCCCGTAACAAAATCCATCGATATACTATCCCATTTCCATTCCGGAATATCCAACGGTTGCATAAATCCACTTGGTTTTTGATGTTCCACCTTAGACTTTTGACAAGTTAAGCATGCATACACAAATCGAGCCACATCCCTCTTTAAACCGGACCACCAAAAGATCTTCTTCAAATCTTGATACATCTTATTCGCACCTGGATGAATACTCAAATTACTTCGGTGTCCTTCCTCTAGAATCATCTTTTTCAACTCCGCGTCGTCGGGAATACAAATACGACCACGGAATCTCAAAACTCCATAATTATCAACCTTGAAATCCTCATTCTCATTCAACATCAAATCAACGAACTTCAAGTCCAACTTTTGCTTTTCACTAACCGTTGCAAGAAAATCATTCGTAACATGTAACATACCAAGTCGCACACTCCTCGGCGTCATTTCACAAACCAAACTCAAATCTCTGAAATCTTCCAAAAGTTCCCATTCTTCCATCATCAATGCGGACATATGTAACAACCTCCGACTTAAGGCATCGGCCACCACGTTTGCCTTACCCGGATGGTAATTCAAACCAAAATCATAATCCTTCAAAAGTTCTAGCCACCTCCTTTGTCTCATGTTCAATTCTTTCTGATCAAATAAATATCTTAAGCTTTTGTGATCACTAAAAACTTCAAATCTCGCACCATAAAGATAATGCCTCCATATTTTCAAAACAAACACCACCGCCGCTAACTCCAAGTCATGTGTAGGATAATTCTTTTCATGCACTCTCAATTGTCTAGAAGCATATGCCACAACTTTTCCATCTTGCATCAAAACACCACCTAAACCTGTCAATGAAGCATCACAATACACAACAAATGGTTCATTAGGATTAGGCAAAATCAAGATCGGAGTCGTTGTCAACCTTCTCTTTAACTCATTGAAACTCTCTTCACAATGAATATCCCAAATGAAAGCCTTTCCTTTACAAGTCAATTGCGTTAAAGGAAGTGCCAATTTCGAAAATCCCTCAATAAACCTCCGATAATAACCCGCCAAGCCTAAAAAGCTTCGAATCTCCGTAACCGACCTAGGAGCCTCCCATTGCATCACCGCATCTATCTTGGATGGATCAACACTAATACCACTACCGGAAATAACATGTCCAAGGAAACTTACTTCCGACAACCAAAATTCACACTTCGACAACTTAGCATACAATTGTTTCTCTTTCAAAATTTGCAACACAATTCTTAAATGCTCTTCATGCTCCTCTTGAGACTTAGAGTAAATCAAAATATCATCGATGAACACAACCACAAAACGATCCAACTGTTCATGAAAAATACGATTCATGTATTCCATAAACACACCCGGCGCGTTAGAAACCCCGAATGGCATCACGGAGTATTCGTAATGACCATACCGTGTCCTAAATGCCGTCTTTTGAATATCCTCTCCTTTCACACGAATCTGGTGGTATCCTGATCTCAAATCAATCTTGCTAAAAACATTCGCACCAACCAATTGGTCCATCAAATCATCGATCCTTGGAAGCGGATACTTGTTCTTAATTGTCACCTTGTTCAACTGTCGATAATCAATGCATAACCGCATACTCCCGTCCTTCTTCTTTACCAACAATACCGGAGCACCCCAAGGAGAAACACTTGGCCTTACAAATTTCTTGTCCAACAAGTCATTCAATTGCTTTTTCAATTCTACCAATTCCGATGCCGACATACGATACGGTGCCATCGAAATCGGTCTAGTACCCGGAACTAGATCAATAGAAAATTCAACTTCTCTTTCCGGCGGTACATCCGTAATATCTTCCGGAAACACTTCTGGAAATTCGCACACCACTGGGAACACATCAAGCTCAACTTTACTCTCCACCGACAATGATGCAAACAAACCAAACAATTGAGCTTCGTCCGCTAAAAGTTTCTTCAACTCTTTAGTGGATAGGAAACTCTCAAATTCATCATCTTCCAAAGAAGGAAACCTTACTAACTTGTGATAGCAATCTATATGAACTCGGTTAAATTGCAACCAGTTCATACCCAAGATTACGTCCAATCCCTCCAACGGCAAACATACTAAATCCATAACAAAGTCTTTACCATACATGGTCAAAGGACAACTCATACACACCAAAGATGTAATTACCGACCCTGAAGCAGGAGTCTCAATAACCATTTCTGCACCCATCACAGTTAACGCAAGATTCAAACGCTTCGCGGACTCAGATGAAATAAACGAATGAGTCGCTCCCGTATCAATAACAGCAACTAAAGGTGTACTATTAATAAAGCATGTACCTTTAATCAAACGGTCCGCATTCGTAGTTTGAGTCCCCGCCAATGCAAACACCTTTCCGCCCGCTTGAGCTTGTTTCGGCTTAGTACACTTAGTACTAATGTGACCCACTTCTCCACAATTATAGCACTTCACCATATTTCTTCTATAATCTGTAGCAGCATGCCCAAGACCACCACAATTAGAACATTTCGCTACAGGCTTCCCACACTCAAAAGATTTATGACCTATAACACCACATTTGTAACACCTAACAACACCGGAACCTCCTCCTCTAGACCTCCTATCAAAGCTTCCCCTATGCTTACCCTTATCAATGGGTGTCACATAAGGTCCACTTCTAGCTTGTTGCTTCCCCTTCCTCTCATTCAAACTTTTGTAATGTGTAGAACGAGCCTTACTATCTTCTTCGAAGATTCTACAACATTCCGTCAAATCCGCAAACCTCCTTATCCTTTGATATCCCACAGCTTGTTTGATCTCAGGACGTAAACCATTCTCATATTTAATACACTTTGAGAACTCAGCAGTAATCGCAGCATAATGAGGATGGAATTGAACCAACTCCACAAATTTAGCAGTATAGTCCACCACAGACATACTACCTTGTTTCAGTTCAAGAAACTCCATCTCCTTCTTTCCCTTCACACTCTCAGGGTAATACTTCCTCAAAAATTCAGTACGAAATAAATTCCAAGTTACCTCTTCATCATCCACCTCAAGAACTTCACGCATACCGACCCACCAATCGTCGGCTTCTTCCTTCAGCATGTGAGACCCAAGCCTCACCTTATTCTCCTCCGCACAGCCCATCACTCTGAAGATTCTTTCAATCTCTTTCAACCACAATTGAGCTCCATCGGGATCAAATCTTCCTTTGAAAACCGGTGGTTGATTCTTCCTGAACTCGTCATTAGCATTCACGTTAGGTGCACCTTGCACCGCCCTAGCCATTGCTTCCAAAGCAGCAGCCATCGCATTGTCGTTTCTACCAGCCATCTTCTGATTATTCCCAAAAATGACAACAAGGTTAAACAACAGTTCAACCAACACAACAACAAGACAGACACAACTGACTCAACTCTGGCTCTGATACCACTTAATGTAACACCCCCTTTCTATACCCCCAAATAATCACATAAATCATTTAGGCACATATATAAAAAAAATATAAAAATTCGCCAGAGTACGATTAAAACATGGTATAAAAGAGGCATGTCACATCATACACGCAATTAATACATACAACACCTGCTCATTCTATTGATATGCAACAGTGGGGTAACTTATCACAGAGGAACTTTGTCCTTACACCCACATCTCAATATTTAGAATAAAAGCGGAAACATCTAAAATATTGAAGAACAACACATATGTACATCATCCAGTATGAATCACTAGCTACATCATGCTTATACACAAATTCATCAGCAAGATACATATGCAAATGTATCACAAAAGAATAATATACTTCCTAGCTACCCGGTGCTACATATCAGAGCCAACCGACCAAAAGAATGAAGACACGCTTCACAAAAAGACCTCCAGCATACCTACTCTGCAATGCCTCATAGAGCATCATAAAACAGCAGAAGGGTGAGAAATATTATCATAATAACAATGCATACAATTATATATATCTTAACATAAAAATACACATATTACACATTCTCACCACAATTCATCTCATTTTCATCTATATACATCACAATGTATATATATATATATATAACAAGTATATTCATCATGCACACTTTCACATTTCCCAATCATTCCGTATGAACATACACAATTATGTTCATTCAACAACACATCATTATAAAGATGATAAATGCAAATCATAGAGACCGACTCACGACTCTATGCAAATGCAATGCGGTACCGACTCAATCATCACTAGTTCACTCAGGAACTCTGCTGGAACCATCGCTCGTTACCGAAGTAACTCCCCGTCGGGCCTACGATGTTCACCCATTGCTCACACCCCACATGGGCACACAATGTTTATGGATCGCTCACACCCCACATGGGCACACGACCCGATCGCTCACACCCCACATGGGCACACAATCATTCGTAATCATCGCTCACACCCCACATGGGCACACGACGTTACGACGGATTCTCATTAGAATCGCACAACACAAGAATGCACCTCATGATGCTTCACATGCAAAATGACTCAAAAGACATTCTTGAAATGCATACATATTCACAATATATTCATGCATTCATCTCATACAATCACATACAATCTATATACATTCACATCAATGCACTATTGTATGATTCACATTCAAACACACAGTCAAAACGGTAAAAGTCGCTAAATAGCACTATTCCTGACTTTCCGACATAATTAAATCGGCTAACGATTTTCAAAACATCATAATAAGAAAGTACAGCTCAAAACCTTTCCAACGACACCAAGAATGTAAAAATCGGATACTCGGAACAAAAGTTACGGACGAAATCGAAAACGACATTTTGAAAAATCCCATTTTTACATTCCTCCTGTCCATACGCGTATCACCCATGTCCATACGCGTACGGACAGAACCCATTTCCTTCACAAATTCCTCGTTCCAAATCCCATACGCGTATTGGCCCATGGCTCGCCCCTGTTACGCGTAATGCCAATATTCATACGCGTATTGGCCCAAAAATAAGCCAATGATACGCGTATTGCCTTGGCTCATACGCGTATGGACATGCCCCTTACGCGTATGGCCAGAGCATACCCAGAAAAATTCTGCAGAACGAAGTTCTGCGTTTTCCACTCCCCAATCATCCAAATCTTCACCTAATACTCAGAAAAATTCCAATTTGATGTATAACAATACATACCAATCATGTATAAACAACTATGAACACAATCAACATAAGTTTTAATACATTTGGATCAATTTCTAATCAATTTCTCAAAAATGGGTTATACCCTAAAACTCACAAAATTCATCAACAACAACAACAATTCATACATAATCATATACATTGATAAGATAACAATGTTTCACACCCTTACCCGGATTCCAAGCTTGCTAATTGATTGATCTTGATGAATTTCTAAGTTTTTCCTCCTTTCCTCTTCTTTTCTCTTCCTCTTCTTTCCTTCTCTCCTTTTTCTTTCTATCTTTCTCTATTTCTCTCTAATTCTCTTTTCTCCCTCTTTTCTTTCTATTTTCTTTCTATTCTATTTCTTTTCTCTCATTTTCCACTAAATCAATTTAATTCATTTTTTTTTCTCACACAATTCTAATTCCACAAAATTTCTAACTTATAATTAATTGAGAAAAGACTAAAATACTCTCCATTCTAATTTCCCCGAAAACTCTCGAAAATGGTAAAATAACATTTAACACACCAATTTAACAATTAAAATAAATTATCACCCAATTAAATTAAAAGACTCAAGAATAATGGAATAATCAAAATCGGGGCGTTACAAGCCTCTCTTGGTGGAGGTGTGAGCGGTGGGTGAACATCGTAGCCCCGACGGGGAGTTACATTGGTAACGAGCGATGGTTCCAGCAGAGTTCCTGAGTGAACTAGTGATGATTGAGTCGGTACCGCATTGCATTTGCATAGAGTCGTGAGTCGGTCTCTATGATTTGCATTTATCATCTTTATAATGATGCATTGGTGAATAAACATAAATGTGTATGTTTATGTGGAATGATTGAGAATTGTGAAAGTATGCATGATGAATATGCTTAGTTGTGTGTATATATATACAATGTGATGTATATGAATGAATTGAGGTGAGAATGTGGAAATGTGTATTTTTATGCTAAGATATATAATTATATGCATTGTTATTATGATAATATTTCTCACCCTTCTGCTGTTTTATGATGCTCTATGAGGCATTGCAGAGTAGGTATGCTGGAGGTCTTTTGTGAAGCGTGTCTTCATTCTTTTGGTCGGTTAGCTCTGATATGTAGCACCGGGTAGCTAGGATGCATAGGATTCTTTTGTGATACATTTGTACATGTATCTTGTTGATGAATGTTTACGTAAACATGAATTATGTGTTGGATTATACTCGATGATGTATATATATTTGATGTATTTCAATGTTTAGATTTTCCGCTTTTATTCTAAATATTGAGATGTGGGTGCAAGGACTAAGTTCCTCTGTTGCAAAGTTACCCCACTGTTGCATATCAATTGTTGAGCAGGTGTTGAATGTTTTAATTTTATGAATAATGTGACGTGCCTCTTTTATACCATGTTTATAATTATACTCTGGTAAAATTTTTAATATGTGCCTAAATGATTATGTGATTATTTGGGGGTATAGAAAGGGGGTGTTACATTAAGTGGTATCAGAGCCAGAGTTGAGTCAGTTGTGTCTGTCTTGTTGTTATGTTGGTTGAACTGTTGTTTAACCTTGTTGTAATTTTTGGGAATGATCAGAAGATGGCTGGTAGAAACGACAATGCGATGGCTGCTGCTTTGGAAGCAATGGCTAGGGCGGTGCAAGGTGCGCCGAACGTCAATGCTAATGACGAGTTCAGGAAGAATCAACCACCGGTCTTCAAAGGAAGATTTGATCCCGATGGAGCTCAATTGTGGTTGAAAGAGATTGAAAGAATCTTCAGAGTTATGGGCTGTGTGGAGGAGAATAAGGTGAGGCTTGGGTCTCACATGCTGAAGGAAGAAGCCGACGATTGGTGGGTCGGTATGCGTGAAATTCTTGAGGTGGATAATGAAGAGATAACTTGGGATTTATTTCGTACCGAGTTCCTGAGGAAGTATTACCCTGAAAGTGTGAAGGGGAAGAAGGAGATGGAGTTCCTTGAACTGAAACAAGGTAGTATGTCCGTGGTGGACTATACTGCTAAATTTGTAGAGTTGGTTCAATTCCATCCTCACTATGCTGCAATTACTGCTGAGTTCTCTAAGTGTATTAAGTATGAGAATGGTTTACGTCCTGAGATTAAGCAAGCTGTGGGATATCAAAGGATAAGAAGGTTTACAGATTTGACAGAATGTTGTAGAATCTTCAAGGAAGATAGCAAGGCTCGTTCTACACATTACAAAAGTTTGAATGAGAGGAAGGGAAAGCAACAAGCTAGAAGTGGACCTTATGTGACACCCGTTGATAAGGGCAAGCATAGGGGAAGCTTTGATAGGAGATCTCGAGGAGGAAGTGTTGGTTCCGTTAAGTGTTACAAGTGTGGTGGAATGGGTCATAAGTCATTTGAGTGTGGGAAGACTGTGGTGAAATGTTCTAACTCTGGAGGAGTAGGGCATGCTACTACTGATTGTAGAAGGAATGTAGTGAAGTGCTATAATTGTGGAGAAGTGTGTCACATTATTACTAAGTGTACTAAGCCAAAACAAGCTCAAGCGGGCGGAAAGGTGTTTGCATTGGCGGGAACTCAGACCACTAGTGCAGACCGTTTGATTAAAGGTACATGCTTTATTAATAGTACGCCTTTAGTTGCTGTTATTGATACGGGAGCGACTCATTCGTTTATTTCGTCTGAGTGCGCGAAGTGTTTGAATCTTGCTTTGTCTTTGATGGGTATTGAGATGGTTATTGAGACTCCTGCTTCAGGGTCGGTAACTACGTCTTTGGTGTGTGTAAGTTGTCCTTTGACCATGTATGGTAAAGACTTCATTATGGATTTAGTATGTTTGCCGTTGGAGGGATTGGACGTAATCTTGGGTATGAACTGGTTTCAATTTAACCGAGTTCATATAGATTGCTATCACAAGTTAGTAAGGTTTCCTTCTTTGGAAGATGACGAAGATGAGAGTTTCCTATCCACTAAAGAGTTGAAGAAACTTTTAGCGGACGACGCTCAATTGTTTGGTTTGTTTGCATCATTGTCGGTGAAGAGTAAAGTTGAGCTTGATGGGTTCCCAGTGGTGTGTGATTTTCCAGAAGTGTTTCCGGAGGATATTACGGATGTACCGCTGGAAAGAGAAGTTGAGTTTTCTATTGATCTAGTTCCGAGTACTAGACCGATTTCGATGGCACCGTATCGTATGTCAGCATCGGAGTTGGTAGAATTGAAGAAGCAATTTAATGACTTGTTGGACAAGAAATTTGTAAGACCAAGTGTTTCTCCTTGGGGTGCTTCGTTATTGTTGGTAAAGAAGAAGAACGGGAGTATGCGGTTATGCATTGATTATCGACAATTGAACAAGGTGACAATTAAGAACAAGTATCCGCTTCCAAGGATCGATGATTTGATGGATCAATTGGTTGATGCGCGTGTTTTTAGTAAGATTGATTTAAGATCGGGATATCACCAGATTCGGGTGAAAGAAGAGGATATTCAAAAGACGGCCTTTAGAACACGGTATGGTTATTACGAATATTCCGCGATGCCATTCGGGGTTTCTAATGCGCCGGGTGTGTTTATGGAATACATGAATCATATTTTTCATCAACAGTTGGATCGTTTTGTGGTTGTGTTCATCGACGATATTTTGATTTACTCTAAGTCTCAAGAGGAGCATGAAGAGCATTTGAGGATTGTGTTACAAATTTTGAAAGAGAAACAATTGTATGCTAAGTTGGCGAAATGTGAATTTTGGTTGTCGGAAGTAAGATTTCTAGGACATGTTATTTCCAGTAGTGGTATTAGTGTGGATCCATCCAAGATTGATGCGGTGATGCAATGGGAGGTTCCTAGGTCGGTTACGGAGATTCGAAGCTTTTTAGGCTTGGCGGGTTATTATCGGAGGTTTATTGAAGGATTTTCGAAGTTGGCACTTCCGTTAACGCAATTGACTTGTAAAGGAAAGGTTTTCATTTGGGATATTCATTGTGAAGAGAGTTTCAATGAGCTAAAAAGGAGGTTGACAACGGCTCCGATCTTGATTTTACCAAATCCTAATGAACCATTTGTTGTGTATTGTGATGCTTCGTTGATTGGTTTAGGTGGTGTTTTGAGGCAAGATGGAAAAGTTGTGGCTTATGGTTCAAGACAATTGAGAGTGCATGAAAAGAATTATCCTACACATGACTTGGAGTTAGCGGCCGTGGTGTTTGTTTTGAGAATATGGAGGCATTATCTTTATGGCGCGAGATTTGAAGTTTTTAGTGATCACAAGAGCTTGAAATATTTATTTGATCAAAAAGAATTGAACATGAGACAAAGAAGGTGGTTAGAACTTTTGAAGGATTATGATTTTGGTTTGAATTACCATCCGGGTAAGGCAAACGTGGTGGCCGATGCCTTAAGTCGGAAGTTGTTACATATGTCTGTATTGATGATGAAAGAATGGGAACTTTTGGAGAATTTTAGAGACTTGAGTTTGGTTTGTGAAATGACGCCGAGAAGTGTGCGACTTGGTATGCTACATGTTACGAATGATTTTCTTGCAACCGTATGTGAAAAGCAAAAGTTGGATTTGAAATTCGTTGATTTGATGTTGAATGAGAATGAGGATTTCAAGGTTGATAATTTTGGAGTTTTGAGATTCCGTGGTCGTATTTGTATTCCCGATGATGTGGAGTTTAAAAAGATGATATTGGAGGAAGGACATCGAAGTAACTTAAGTATTCATCCGGGAGCGAACAAAATGTATCAAGATTTGAAGAAAATCTTTTGGTGGTCCGGATTAAAGAGAGATGTAGCTCGATTCGTGTATGCGTGCTTAACTTGTCAAAAGTCTAAGGTGGAGCATCAAAAGCCTAATGGATTGATGCAACCGTTGGATATTCCAGAATGGAAATGGGATAGTATATCGATGGATTTTGTTACGGGATTGCCGAATACGCAAAGAGGTCATAATGCTATTTGGGTAATTGTTGATAGGCTTACTAAATCTGCTCACTTCATTCCAATTGATATTAGTTATCCTTTGGAAAGGTTAGACGAGATTTATGTTCTTGTGGTGGTGAAGTTACATGGAGTTCCTAAGAGTATTGTATCGGATAGAGATCCTAGATTTACATCGAGGTTTTGGGAGAGTTTACAAAAGGCTTTGGGTTCTAAGCTAAGATTGAGTTCGGCTTATCATCCGCAAATGGATGGTCAAACCGAAAGGATAATTCAATCGTTGGAGGATTTATTACGTGCTTGTGTGCTCGAGCAAGGTGGTGCTTGGGATAGTTATTTGGCGTTGATTGAGTTCACCTACAATAACAGTTTTCATTCGAGTATAAGTATGGCACCATTTGAGGCTTTGTATGGTCGGAGATGTCGAACACCTTTGTGTTGGCATGAAACTGGTGAGAGGACGATAGTTGGACCGGAGATGGTACAACAAACGACGGAGAAAGTGAAGTTTATTCGGGAGAAGATGAAAGCTTCTCAAAGTAGACAAAAGAGCTATCATGACAAGAGAAGGAAAGATCTTGAGTTTCAAGAAGGCGACCATGTGTTTTTGAGAGTTACACCGGTTACGGGTGTGGGTCGTGCTTTGAAGTCGAAGAAGTTGACTTCTCGTTTTATTGGTCCATATCAAATTTCTGCGCGGGTTGGTGTTGTGGCTTACCGTGTGGCGTTGCCTCCGAATCTTTCGAATTTGCGTGATGTATTCCATGTTTCGCAACTTCGGAAGTATGTTCCGGATCAGTCACATGTTATTCCTATGGACGAGGTAGAAGTGAGAGATAATCTTACGGTTGAAGCTTTACCGATTAGGATTTTGGACCGTGAAGTTAAGAAGCTAAGAGGCAAAGATATTGCGCTTGTGAAAGTAGCGTGGGGAGGCGCTGCGAAAGGCAATATGACTTGGGAACTAGAGAGTAGGATGCGAGAGTCGTATCCGGAGTTGTTTGAATCAGGTAATATTTTCGAGGACGAAAATTTCTAAAGTTGGGGAGAGTTGTAACGCCCCGATTTCGATTATTTCCATTTTTGATTGAGTCTTTTATTTAAATTGAGTGATAAATTATTTTATCTGTGAAATTGGTATGTTAATATGCTATGTTGACGTATTACGTTATTTTACCGTTTTCGAGAGTTTTCGGAGAAAATTAGAATGAAGGGTATTTTAGACATTTCTCAATTAATATTAAGTTAGAAAATTTAGTAGGAATAGATTTGTGAGTGAAAATGAATTAATTTGGATTGGTGTAGAAAATGAGAGAAAAGAAATAGAAAAGAAAGAAAAAGAGATAAGAAAGGAAAATAGAAGGAAATAGAAAGAAAAGAGAAATAGAGAGAAAAAGGAGAGAAAGAAAGAGGAAGAAGGGAAAAGAGAAGGAAAAGAGGGGAAAAGCTAGGAGATCAAGAAATCAACTTCTAGGAATCAATTAAATCCGGGTAAGGGTGTGAAATCTTGTTATCTTATCAATGTGTATGATTATGTATGATTATGTTGTTGTTGTTGTTGATTTTTATGAGTTTTGGGTATAAACCATTTTTGAGAAATTGATTAGAAATTGTTCCTAATGTGTTAAAACTCTTGTTGTTTGTGATCTTGGTTGTCTATACATGTTTGATATGTATTGTTACACTTCAAATTGTTGTTTTCTGAGATTTGGATGATGAATTGGAGGATTTTGGGGTGGAAAACGCAGAACTCAGTTCTGCAGAATTTTTCTGGGTTTCCCCTGGCCATACGCGTAAGGGGCATGTCCATACGCGTATGAGGCAGGCGATACGCGTATCATTGGCCTGTTTTTGGGTCAATACGCGTATGGAATGTGGCTTTTCCCGGCCCTCTGGTGATACGCGTATGGGCATTGGGCGTACGCGTATGGTTTTTGAAAACGTGAATTTGTGAAGGAAAAGGGTTCTGCCCATACGCGTATGGGCATTGGCAATACGCGTATGGACAGGAGGAATGTAAAAATGGGATTTTTAAAAATGTCGTTTTCGTTTTCGTCCGTAACTTTTGTTCCGGTTATCCGATTTTTATATTCTTGGTATCGTTGTGAAGCTATTGAGCCGTACAATATGATTATGATGTTTTGGAGACTGTTAACCGATTAAATTATGTCGGGAAATGTGAATAGTGTCATTTTGTCGACTTTTGTCGTTTTAATGGTTGGTAAATGAGGTGTATTATGCTATGTGCTTTTGATATGGATATCGTATGACTTGTATGACGTTGTATGATGTGAATGCATGTGATGACATGTTGTGGTGATGAATTGTGGCCGAAAGGCAAATAAATTCAATGTGTTGTATTTGATTATATATGCATGTTTATGGTTGCATATATATGTGAAATGCATGGTTGTCATGAGTTCTTGTGTGTCAAGCATCATGATGTGCATTGTTGTTGCGTCCTGTGTGACGGCGGTTCCGGTGGGGAATCAGCTATAACATCGTGTGCCTCAAAAATATGAGGTATGAATAGCCTGAGGACCTAAAGCGATGGTTATAGAGGATCGTGAGCCTCTCTCGGTGGAGGTGTGAGCGATCGGGTCGTGAGCCCCTCTCGGTGGAGGTGTGAGCGATCCATAAACACCGTGAGCCTCTCTTGGTGGAGGTGTGAGCGGTGGGTGAACATCGTAGGCCCGACGGGGAGTTACATTGGTAACGAGCGATGGTTCCAGCAGAGTTCCTGAGTGAACTAGTGATGATTGAGTCGGTACCCCGCATTGCATTTGCATAGAGTCGTGAGTCAGTCTCTATGATTTTCATTTATCGTCTTTATAATGATGCATTGGTGAATAAACATAAATGTGTATGTTTATGTGGAATGATTGAGAATTGTGAAAGTATGCATGATGAATATGCTTAGTTGTGTGTATATATATATAATGTGATGTATATGAATGAATTGAGGTGAGAATGTGGAAATGTGTATTTTTATGCTAAGATATATAATTATATGCATTGTTATTATGATAATATTTCTCACCCTTCTGCTGTTTTATGATGCTCTATGAGGCATTGCAGAGTAGGTATGCTGGAGGTCTTTTGTGAAGCGTGTCTGCATTCTTATGGTCGGTTGGCTCTGATATGTAGCACCGGGTAGCTAGGATGTATAGGATTCTTTTGTGATACATTTGTACATGTATCTTGTTGATGAATGTTTACGTAAACATGAATTATGTGTTGGATTATACTCGATGATGTATATATATTTGATGTATTTCAATGTTTATATTTTCCGCTTTTATTCTAAATATTGAGATGTGGGTGCAAGGACTAAGTTCCTCTGTTGCAAAGTTACCCCACTGTTGCATATCAATTGTTGAGCAGGTGTTGAATGTTTTAATTTTATGAATAATGTGACGTGCCTCTTTTATACCATGTTTATAATTATACTCTGGTGAAATTTTTAATATGTGCCTAAATGATTATGTGATTATTTGGGGGTATAGAAACGGGGTGTTACATTTATCGTCGTCATCATTGGCCAAAGAGACTTGCTGCAGCACATTGACCAATTCCTCCAATTCGGACTCTCTTGTAGGGAAATGAGCAAAATCTGTGTTAACAATGTTCCATCTCCTTCCTCCCAAATACCAAATTCATGCACCAGTTTCCATTTGTCCAATGCAGCATGGAATAAATTAGGAAACAATTCATTGAACTTAGTAATTCCCAACCATTGAACATTCCAAAAAAGGCTGAGTTAGCCCTCCTAACGTTGCAGCCAATAAAATCCGCAAATGTAGCAGATGGGTGTGTATTCCCCGCAACAATAATATCACGAATCCAAATTGAATCCTGATTGTGCTTATAAATTGAACTGTCAGCATCATTATAATCTATAGCTTTACGACGCAAATTTCCGTATCTGTCAGTAAGAATGGACCTCCACAGCTCAGATCCGTCTTGGCAAAATTTCCATAACAATTTAGCCAAAAGAGCAGTATTAAAGCGACCAACATGCTTGATACCGAGACATCCTTTATTTTTAGGTTTGCATATCAATTCCCAACACACCCAAGGTATTGACTTCATCCCCGACACACCTGGCCAAAGAAAGTTACGTTGGATTGCTATTATCTTCTTAATAATCAAAGGAGGAGCCTTGTAAAATGAGAAGTAATGGATTGGCAGATTTGATAGAACGGAATTAATAAGAGTAACACGTCCACCTATTGAAAGGTTACGACCAATCCAAGACGATAGCCTTGCTTTAAAGCAACTGAGAATTGGGTTCCAAAAGGACAATCTTCTATGATTGCCTCCAATTTCAATCCCAAGGAACTTAAATGGAAACGTCCTCGTATGACAGTGCATGATCTCTTCCGCAGTAGACATGAAAGCCTCATCCAATCCAATTTCGAATAAACTACTTTTAGCAAAGTTTATTCTCAAACCAGATAACAGCTCGAACCCCCTTAAGATTGATTTCATAGCCCAAAGATTATAGCTATCTCCATTGCATATAAGAAGAGTATCGTCTGCGAATTGCAGGATACTAACTGTTGCTGCTTCTCGAAATCTGAAAGCTTAATACATATCCAAATCAGACTCCCTACGAACCAGCTGGGCCAGGCCTTCAGAGACAATCGTAAATAGAAATAGGGATAGGGGATCCCCTTGCTTAAGATCTCTCGAAGCTTTGAAGTCTAACGATGGGTTGTTGTTTATCAGACCATCTAATCCACCCTATCTTCAAGAGCATATTATCCAAGAAATCCCATTCGACACAGTCTTAGGCCTGTGCGAAGTCGAATTTGAACATCAAACATTTCCTCTTCTTTCTTCGAGCCCAATCAATCGATTCGTTGGCCACAAGGATACCATCCAACATCTGTCTGCCCGGGATGAAATCAGTTTGAGACGGTGAAATTAAGCTCCCAATAACACTACTCAACCTTGAAGCCATCATTTTGGAAATGATCTTAAGGATACAGCTTATCAAACTTATAGGTCTGAATTCTCCAAAGTTCAACGGGTTTTCAATCTTAGGAACAAGCGAGATGAAAGACGAAGCAAACACTTTAGGGAACTTTCCAGAACTAAAGAATTCTAGCACACAGTTAGAAACATCAGTTCCAATTATATCCCAACGGTTCTTTATGAAATTGAAATTAAATCCATCGACTCCAGGACACTTATTAACATCGCATTGAAGAACCGCCTCATGAACGTTTTCGTAAGAGAAGTCAGAGTCAAGGAACAATTTATCCGCCTCAAACAGCCTAGCCATATCTCCCATATCCCAAAGAGGACGTCTGGAATAATTGGATGTGAACTTCTGTTGAAAAAACGATTTAGCTGCTTGTTTCACATCAGTAGGCTCCTCCACCCATACACTGTCTACCCACACTCCAGACATATGATTTAATCTGTTACGGTTCTTCAACTTAGCATGAAAAAATTTAGTATTCAAATCTCCATCAATCGCCCATTTAGCCCTTGACTTTTGGTGCAATATCTTTTCCTTAATTCGTAAATTCTTCCACACTTCCTGGTGCATTTGGCATCTCTGATCCAACAACGCATCCGTCACATTACAGTCGATACCCTCAATCTCTAATTAAAATTTCTTAAGAGAGTCCACCCCTTCCTCTATGTTAAGATCAATCCAACCGAAAACATTCTTATTCAACCACTTAAGTTTATCCTTCAAAGCCTTGAATTTCTTCACTAACACATAGCTGTAAGACCCTGTGAAATTGAAAGAGGACCAACAACTTTTGACAAATGTACGGAAATCCTTGTGATCAATCCAGCAATTGAGAAATCTAAAGGACTTAGTGCCCCAATTTGTTGTGTTGGAATGAATCCACAATGGCCGATGATCTGATATATCGCGATTACCGACCACTTGATTCTTAATCTTCCAGCATTCAATTAAATCTTCTTCCACCAAAAACCTATGAAGTCTACTCCTACATTTACAATTAGGTTTAACCCACGTGAATCTACTCCCCGCCATAGGTAGATCAGTGAGTCTAATACTGTCGATAAAGAAATTGAACTCCACCATTTCATAATACTTAGGATCTCCTCTCCCTTCCCTCTCAACTACATCTTTAACGATGTTAAAGTCACCGCCGATCAACCACTTACCCTCAAGCATATTCGACTTAAGATTCATAAGTTCACTCCAAAGTCTCCTCTTATTAGCAATATCACAAGGAGAATATACATTAATAACATAGATATTAATACCCTTCCAAAGAAGATGCGTACCTACATATCCTTTACCCTTGAAACTAAAAATGGCCGTCCACCATTGTTTCCTCCAAATGATAAGCAAACCCCCTGACAGACCTTCTGAATTAGCCATTGTCCACTCAAACTCCCCCATACTCCACAAACTGCTAACAACTAATTCCTCCATAGACTGGAACTTGATTTCTTGAATCAAGCAAAGGTCAGCTTTCCCCTTAGAGAAAATTTGATTAATTCTCCTTCTTTTAAGCAAACTACCACATCATCGGACATTGAAGGATACAATATTCATTTTCCAACAATTTCCACACCCTTCTTTCTACTCTATTCTTCTTTATCTCGATTCTCCAAATTTCTTATAATTCCTGTAAAAACTTCATCCTTATCTTCACCATCAATTCCCAACTTCTTCAATGATTTCCATGTTTTTCTCGGATATTCATCAAGCACCCTTTTAAGCCTCGAGTTACTTCTAGCAATATCAAATAAAGAAACGGACTCGCACCTGCCTCCATCCACCTCAGAAGCAACTAAGTTATCAGTTCTAGGGCTTACTACAATATCTTCACCACCCATCTTATCACTGGCTGGATAAGGTTCTAAAGAGTGGAGCAACGTAGCGAAATAGGAAGGAGCGAAAGGGATTTTGGTTCTGTTGTAAATATCCTGAATCCCTAATTTTTTATTATAGGGTTTGGGCTCACAAATCTTAACACTAGAGCCCACATCAGGATTGGGCATATGAGCTGGAACAACGCTAGATGACAAACCACAACCAATGGGCTTAGGACTTAGGCCCACCAAACCATACAAAATCTACACTAGTTTACTCATACGCTTTTCCCCACTAGACCATAAAAGCCTACTTTTGTCTTTCACACCTACTTCCATGAGTTTATCCTTCTGCAGACAAGTCTCGTAGCAGCTGGCACTAGGTATTGCAACTTTCAACACAATTTCCTTTCCCATATCAGACAAAGGAAAATAAATATTATTATTACTGGTACGTTCGGCGCTCCCCACTACCCCTCCTTCTAGACTTTCACCAATAAAAGAAATTTGCTCTGACATTCCATCTCCCGTATTTGACCCATCCTTATTACAGGAAACATCACTACCAAACCTAGCACCATCGGGTTTTGAATCCTCTTCATTGTCAGATTCGTTTGGTGATGCTTTCCCACCATCTTCACCGCCCAAATGGTCACCGGTTTCTGTAGACCCTCCATCTTCTTCAAAGAATGAACTTTTTGGGTAATCTGAGTCACGGAACACCTCCTTCATGTGAACGACAAAATTTTCCTCAGTAATCACCACTTTAACCATGCAGTCCAGCATGCTTTCACGTTTAGTTTTGACACGAATCAACGCCACATCAAACTTTTCTTTTTTGCTCGTGATTTCGTCACAACAAATGAAAGTTCCACATACAGAAGCTAGTTTCTCAAACGCATTAAGGTTCCATGCATGGCAGGGAAGACCTGTGCACATCATCTAAACAAATCTTCCTGGGTCCATCTCCTGAGGGCCCCAAGGTTTAACTTCACTGAATCTCAGCCTAACCCACTCCACAACTTCAGATAGAAAGTTGCCAATTTGACCCTCCAACGTGTCCTCAAGGAGGCCTTTATTCGCCTCTAACGGAATAGCCCTAATATTGAAGAAACCTTCTTCATAAAGAAGATTTGTATGGTAAACGGATCCCCTCCCTCCAATAAAGTTCCGATCGCAGCTTTCTCGAATCTTATTGCATCTTCTTTCTCCACATCCAAATGGATTGGCCCATATTTTGTTACTATTCCACACTCTTTCCTTGGTACAGATCCACCATCCTTCACAGCCTGTACATAAGTATGATTGGGGTCCACTAATTTTAATCCTTTCTTAGTAACCAAACCCTCTCTCCTCTCCATCCGTCTTCCTACCTCCACCTTTCTGCCTTCATGACTACGAGAATACTTGGGTACATTCACAAATATTTTCTTGCCATGAATTTCAATGCTATCCAACTTCGCAACCATAATCCTAGAGTCATGGATCTTTCTAAACTGTGCGAATCCATATCTTTTGCCTCTTTTATCCACTCTTGCTGGAATGTACACTTCGAAAATCACTCCATAAACTTTGAACTCTTGAAACATGTCTCTAACATCCAAGCTAGTGGGAAATTCAGTGAAAAAGAAAGTAGTAACTGGTTCACCCCCAACAACACCCCTCCCACCATTCTCTTTCCAAACTGAACCTCTCACCATGTTGGATACAAACTTCTTCCTAACAACCTTAGTCCAAGCCATACTAGACACACAGAAAACAACCAGAAAAAACACCCAACAAACTAGATGATGGACAACTAATACCAAGGCCCCTAGCCCTAAGGCTAGGAATTTAAGCCGAAAATACCAGTTGGAATCAACAGTTCGTGGATATTCAAGTAACAGAAACAATGGCTAAAGCTTACAACTCCTAAACCTTATTCTTCTACATGGAACCAACATGCGTCGATACTTCTCTCAACCTCAACCTTGTCCCTTCTCCCTTGAGAATGTTGTAATTTCACCTTAACAAGCTTTAACAATTAACATTGCGTTTATTTAGATCTTTAAATTTTGAGGCGGTATGATGAATAAAGTGATTCAATTCGATCAATAAGATTGGTTTTTATTCCTATTTGTAATTATTGATCATTAAACAGTATTTAAGTTCTTAATGGTGATACATCTATAAATAAATATTTTGTGATTGGTTTCAAGTCATAATTCATTCCATGTCTTCTCTTTTGTGAATGGAAATGTGATTGAAATTCATACAATCACTGCAATTCCTTTTTGGTCAGGACACTTCAATCTTTTTAAATTCCAATATCAATGAAAATTAGAGCTCATGAAGGTTGCATCATTATTCCAAGTTCTGTGTATGTATGGTGAACAACATGAAACTTACATGGAAACCAAACTAGAAAAGTTGCAGCTTAATTTGATGTCCTACTGGGGGATGTTAACTCTAAATAGCATTGTAAAAAAAAGTGATAGAAGTTGATTTAATCAGCCTTTGTACCTTAATTTCCCAAGTGAATCAGTTCTCAAATGATATTTTTAATAGAAAACTAAAAAAATCATTTATTAGTATTGATGTAAACTTTAGCCAACATACAAAGTAATGGCACAATCTAACAACATTAAAAAAAAACTTTGAAAAAATACACAGTTAATGAACAAAACAACAAGAAAGGTCTTAAATCAAATACTTGACTGATTCAACGACAAAACTAATACAAGAATCGCAATGTAGGACCATGGCTGCAACCTATTAAAAGATCTCGTAAGTCCAAATGTAGCATTACCCTTACTGAAATGATAATAAAGGCATCATCGAGGGTCAAGGTAAAAATTATAATAAAGGCATCTTCACGGGGAAAAATAAATTTATCCTCAACCTCAAGTCAGTAAAGACCTTACTCCGTAACAATTATAATTTTTCGTCGGAGCACTTACAAAGAGTACTAGCAAATAAGGCATCCATAACGCGAGAAGAGTTTCCTCTTACTGACACTAATTTGAGAGCAAGGTCGAAAGGTTATCTTTCTTAATGATGGCATTGAAAATACCATCTGGTCAACAAAATTAGGAAGCAATTTAGAACAATACGCCAAATTAATTTTTCTAAGTTGCGTGCAGTTCTTTACCACTTGCATAATTCCCTCCTTTTAACATCATCACAACTTCTGAGTACTGGTTGCAAAAGTTCAGAACAACTCTTTGAGATCACATAAAGTGTTTTATCGTCAACTCTTGTACATGACAAGCTCAACACCTTCAATTTAAGAACTTCAAATTTCATTTCATGCAGCTTTACTTGTGAGCAATCTAAGTTCAAATCTTTAATCTTACAACATCTCCTTAAAACTTGACAAATACCTTCTCTGGATATTTTATAGCAACCCGTCAAACCAAGCACCTCCAAATTGGGGAAAATGGAAGAAAACATTTTGATGCTTTCATCTCTTAGCCAGATATTACAAGACAAATGGAGAGACTTTATACGCGGGCTTACAACAAAATCCTTGAAAGAATTAAAATTTACTATATCCACTCTCCCATTCCTTGTGTATTCCATTTTGACCTCACTGAGTAAAGGACTGTTCCCAACAAGTGAAAACAAGGTTGATTATGCGAGCATGTTACAATTGCCAAGGTTTATAGATACTAAATGACCCAAAAATAAAGACAACTTCATAACATCTTGATCATTCAAAAAATAAACACATTGAAGATTCAAATTTTGTATACATTGACACTTGGATAACAAACCAAAGATTCCAAAATAACTATATCCGCGACAATATTGGAGGACAAGCTTTTTCAAAGGAAGACCTCTGGTTGCAATTGTGGAAAGCAATTCATCCGAGATTTATGTAAATGGCAAATCAAGACAAGTTAAGTCCTTCAAACTCACGAGAGAGTCAATGAAGTGTGAATTAATGTTGTCATTGCTTGACATCCAACTAATTGATAGAGACATCAAAGTTGGTCTCTCTCGGATGGCAGAAGCAATGCTGTGATGAGTTAACAGTGAACAGTTTGACATCACTATATCTTCAAGAAACTCAGAATTCTTACATACTTGTAAAAGCCATGCATTGGTCATATATGTATGGATATGACCATAGAAATTAACTTTGCGTAGCTTAGGAAACACTATTGACATATCAAAATTTAGCCTAAAATTAACACTGTTAGTGAGGTCAAGTTCTTGAAGGGAAGGAAAAGAATGAGAGATAAGAACCAAATCTATCATTCAGTACATAACAGTCGTTTCTCTCAAAAGAAAAGCCAAACATATTTCACTCTTTCCTCTCATAACATAACTTTAAACATACTCCAACCTTTAGATACGTCTTCAGATTCGTCTTCACTAAGCGCTAACTTGAGGTTCGTTCATTACGCTTATGGTTCGATTTCATTTACTTGTCTTGTTAAAAATGGGTTCAAATTTTTTTCCTGAATGTTCTCATTTTTTCAGATTCATCATCACCACCTTAACAAAGGGTATACTTTTGCTATGTTACATATGTTTTGTGTAGCTATGAAGAAAGATACAAGAAGTATGAAGCCATTGTGTTAACTTCATTCACCTTGTACTTTTTCTTCATAGCTTCATGAACTAGATGAAATATGAAAGTTTCCATCAAATCCTTTTGACTTGTTTTTCGTATTTTTTTCCATAAAGTTTCCATCAAATCCTTCCATGAAAATGTCTTAGCAGTACAGTTGTAGCCATAGTAACAGGTCCTCAAATCGTTCAAGATATTTATGCAAGTGTGGTCTCAACGCTCCATTGATGACGGCATGGACCGACTCGAACCCAGGCCATTGTTTCTATGGTTGTGGAATGTATAAGATCCAAGGATACAAACAATGCTCTCATTTTGTTTGGTTGGATGACGAGATGGATACTAGAGCAAAACAAATAATTTCTCCACTAGTAAAGAACTTGAATGATGAGAAGGAAATGGTTAACACCTACAAAGCCAAGGAGGACGAATTGAAGTTGAAGGTGAAGATCCTGAAGAAACAGTCGAAGATTACCTAGATTTTTGTTTATTTATAGGGTTCATTGCATTTTTTGTAATGACGAAATAGGTTATAGTTGATTAGGTTTGTATGTTTACTGATGGTGAAATGGTTGATGTATTGGTTACATAAGATTCATGTGATGATGTTATGGTGTATCTCAAATTTGTGTTGTATTTTTTGTAATGACGAATATGATACAATTAATATTATTATAACAAATCTGTGTTGAATTTTCTGCAGTGATATGGTGAACAATAATATAGGTTAAAAATTGGTATAAATTATAAAAGCAGGATATAATTGTACATTATCCAGAAAATTTAACAACGATTATTTATCATAACCGCTAAAATAACTCGCGCGCTATTCAGGAAAAAATTATAAACAAAACTGCGCAGTTGGAAATCGAACCTAAGACCATCACTTTATCACAACGGTTTATTGGATAAACCATTATGATATGGCGCGCATTTTCCAGTTTATTACAATGGTTACGGGGTTGTAATTGTAAGTATCATATATACAACCACACTCTACATAACAATGTCTGGTCCTGCATGATTATATATCTTTCCCAACCGTTGTTAAATGTCTTTTCTGTAGTAGTGCAATCAGGGCATACTTTTCTTGTATTACCCTCCTTCTTACAATGATAACACTTAATAGTATGAGCATTACCACCAATAGAATTATGTAGAACTTTACCCTTCTTCTTCTCAAATCCACCATCTTTCTTCAAGAATTTCACCTTCATGAATAAACCTTCACCAACAGAAGATGGTTTTTACTTCGTTCGTTCAAATCCTTAGAGTACAAGACATATTGAACATATTCAAAGGTCAATGATTCTCTTCCATACAAGAGAGATTCTTTGAAGTGAGCATGAGAGGGTTTATATAGTGCCCCCAGCGCGTGGCCAACGGTCCTATTTTTGGGGCGAAATAACCGTTTCCCAAAGAATAGTTAACTGCCCAAAACTAGACATTATGTCGGGCAGGGTGCCCAAAACTAGTCGTTATGTCGGGCAAAGGCATAGTTTCAGGCACATGCCATTAGCTGTTCAGGGACTAATGAAGTCGTACAGGACGGGCAACAGTACCGGGGAGGAGCGATGCAATCCTTGCCCGGTAGGAGGGCAGAAAGGTAACTTTTGCCCTTTCACGGATTGGACTTAGGCAATTGGGCTTAGCCATTGGTTCAGTACAGAACACTTCCCAAACAAGTACACTTATTTTCAACACTTCTTTGTCTTTTATAGAAGTAAAAACGCGCTAGAACTAGGTTACATTTACGTCCACGACCTCTCAATTGCTCCCACGATGCTTTTTTCCTGATTGGATCATGACTGCGATGACATGATGTTGCGCCCACGTCGCGCGTGCGAAAAATTCAACGACAAGTGAATTTTTATGTTATTTCTTCATATTTTCACCCTTTTATCTATTTCTTCCACTTCTTCAATTTCTTACCTTTTCTTAATCAAACTAAAGAAACATCAACTAAAAATAGCCAAAAACACTAGTAAATGCTTGTAAAAGTTAGATGATGATAGAGTGTCATCACATACCAAACACCATCACATGATAAATAACTTGTCAAACATCATCACTTAAATAATCATATCAAACACCACTACTTGACTAGCAACATGCCAGACACCATCACTTGAATAATCATATTAAGTACCATCACTTGATTAGCCACATGTCAAACACCATCACTATTATAATCATATCAAGTACCATCACTTGATTAATAACATGTCAAACACCATCACTTGAACAAACACCGCCTTGAACAGTCTTATTGATGAAGACTTCTCTTAAGAGCATTATCAACATCAAAATCAAATCAACAGGTTGTGAAGTTTTGCTATAATCAAACTCCACCGTGTTGGATCACCTTGATAGTACAACAAGCACATATATGAAAATGCATCTCTCAAGGATATAGTAAAATGGAAAACAAACAGGTAAAATTTGGAGTTGTTAAACTCCTTCTCATAAGAGTTGAGAGTGTACTTTACCCCACTAGTAGTATACTTCTTCCCATTTGGAATTATGAAAAAGGTGTGAAAAATACTAGACAAAAATTGTACGCGTACAAGCACATAATTTACTTAGGTTTAACATATTTTACTAGAGAAAGAAAAACACATAAATATAGTAAATCAAATGAGTTTAAGTAAACATGAAAGGTTTTCCTCAATTAAAGCATGCATAATAAAAAAAACCAAGAAATATCATGGAGGAATTGAAAATAAAACAAGTAAGGAAAAACATCTTACAACAAAAAAACACATATACCACATGACCACACAAATAAATTAACATAATACTTGATAAAGAGATGAACAAAAACATAGTCTAGAGTGAGACACTTATGGAATATACTTCTTTTTTTATTGAGATTCCCTTTAGGAGATGATAATATCCCCTTGAATTGATATTGGACTCTAGACATTTTTTTCTTTTTAAAACATCCTTTACTTTCCATTCTCACCCTTTTGCATATAAAATACTCTAAACTTAAGCAAAAGGTTAATAAAAATAATTTGAATAACTAAATATTTTAATAAATTATTTTTTAAAAGGTTAATCTCTGATTGTTAAACCTCTATTAAATGGACTATCTCAAACCTCAATCACACAATGTCTCCATCCCCAATTGCATATTAATCATGCCCAATACATTTATCATAAATGCATATCACAATGTCTCACACATAATCAACCAAATCATGATTTTCCACATATAACCAATGCAATCATAATTCATGCAGATGCAAAGAGACCGACACAACGACTCTCTATGCAAATGCAAATGCGGTACCGACTTCAGGATTTCATATCCAATCACTAGTTCACTCAGGAACTCTGCTGGAACCATCGCTCGTTACATCACTGTAACTCCCCGTCGGGCCTACGATGTTCACCCACCGCTCACACCACCACAAAGGGGCACACGGTGTTTATGGATCGCTCACACCACCACAAAAGGGGCACACGACCCGATCGCTCACACCCCTACAAATAGAGGCACACAATCGTCTATAACCATCGCTTTAAGTCCTCAGGCTTTTCTCACCTCATATTTTCGAGGCACACGATGTTATAGCTGATTCCCCACCGGAACCGCCGTCCCACAAGACGCTACAATGATGCATATCATGATGCTTGACATACAAGGACTCATGACAACCAATGCATCTTCACACATATATGCAGTCACAAACATGCATATATAACCAAATACAACACATTGCATTTATTTGCCTTTCGGCCACAATTCATCACCACACATGTTATCACAAGTATTTTCAATCACACAACAACACATAGCATAATACACATCCATTATGCACACTTACCACGACAAAAGTCGACAATCGACACTATTCACATTTTCCGACATAATTAAATCGGCTAACAAATTCCAAAACATCATAATCACAAAGTACAACTCAATACCTTTCCAACGACACCAAGAATGTCAAAATCAGATAAACCGAACAAAAGTTACGGACGAAAACGAAAACGACCTTTTCAAAAATCACATTTTTCCAATTTCCTGGCCATACGCGTATTGCCCTGAGCCATACGCGTATTGCCCAAAATCCTCGCCATGCCATACGCGTATTGCTCAAGGCCATACGCGTATGGGCAGAACCATTTTCCTTCACAAAAATCCCATTTTAACTCCAATACGCATAAGGCCAAAACCATACGCGTATTGCCCTGCACTGCTACGCGTATCACCATTCTCATACGCGTAATGACCCAAACATAGGCCAATGTTACGCGTAACGCCGAGTCCCATACGCGTATTGCCCCATGGCTCGCCCATGGTACGCGTAATGCCAAGGTCCATACGCGTATGAACATGCCCCATACGCGTATGACCTGGAAAACTAGCAAAAAATTCTGCAGAAACGAGTTCTGCGTTTTCCACCCAAATTCATCATCTAATTCCAGAAAAATACCAATTTGATTCACAACAACACATACCTATCAAGTATCAACAACAAGGAACACAAAAACATCATTTCCAACGCGATTACCTCGAATTCTAACACTTTCCACAAAAATGAGTTTTGTTACATTTTTCATATAATCCAACACAACAACAAACAAACACATACATAATCATACACATGTATAAGATAATTGAATTTCACACCCTTACCCGATTAAATCGATTCCTAGAAGTGGTTTTCTTTGATTCCTAGCTTTTTCCTCTTTTTCTCTCTTTTCTCTTCTTTCCCTTCTCTTTTCTTCTTCTCCTTTTCTTTCTCTTACTATTTTTCTTTCCTTTCTATTTCTATTTCTTTTTCTAACTTAGTAAAATAAATGTGAAATGACCAAAATGCCCCCACACTCAAATATCTCACAACCGTTCCCAAAATGCGATAAAATATAATCACATCGAAAAATAACATAATTTCAGATAAAATTCAAAAATAAAATAATATAATAATACAATAATAAAAAACGATTCAATTAAACAAAAATACTAAAACTGGGGCGTTGCATGAGCAATGGGTGAACATCGTAGGCTCGACGGGGAGTTACATTGGTAACGAGCGATGGTTCCAATAAGTTCCTGAGTGAACTTGAGATGATTGAGTCGGTACCCGCATTGCATTTGCATAGAGTCGTGAGTCGGTCTCTACGATTTACATTTATCATCTTTATATGGTGCATTGATGAATAAACATGAATATGTATGTTTATGTGGAATGGTAATAACTGTGAAAGTATGCATGATGAATGTGCTTGGCTATATATATATATATACATTGTGATGTATATGGGTGAATGGTGATGGAGTGTGGTGAGAAGGAGGAAAATGTGTATTTTTATGTTAAGATATATAATTATATGCATTGTTATTATGATAATATTTCTCACCCTTCTGCTGTTTTATGATGCTCTATGAGGCATTGCAGAGTAGGTATGCTGGTGGTCTTTTTGTGAAGCGTGTCTTCATCCTTTTGGTCGGTCGGCTCTGATATGTAGCATCGGGTAGCTAGGACACTATGATTCTTTTGTGATACATTGTACATGTATCTTGTTGATGAATGTTTAAGTAAACATGAATGATGTTGGTGGATAATACTTGATCATGCATATATGTTAGTTGTTATTCAATGTTTAGATTTTCCGCTTTTATTCTAAATATTGAGATTGTGGGTGTAAGGACTAAGTTCCTCTGTTGCAAAGTTACCCTACTGTTGCATATCAATTGTTGAGCAGGTGTTGAATGTTTTAATTTCATGTATATTGTGACATACCTCTTTTATACCATGTTTATAATTATACTCTGACGAAATATTTTATTATGTGCCAAAATGATTATGTCATTATTTAGGGGTATAGAAAGGGGGTGTTACACCAACCGTGAAAACATCGATTTCTCACTATTTCATCATTATTGCCCTAACCCTCACAAACTATCTAACTCAATCCAAAACTCCCTAAATCACACCAACGAGTATTCCCGATTAAACCCAAACATTATTCGACTGGTCTACACGATCTATTCCAAATTCTAACCGTTAAAACATTAATTCTACCCATTTGTTCTCCAATTCAACCAAAAAGGAAAAGTATATATTTCAACCAAACAAACACAAAACAACACATACATCACTACAAGAAAATTGGCACATTGCGAATGTTATTTTTGCATTTTACGACGGTTAAAACCGCCGTAATTTGCAAGTCACGACGGTTACTTCACTGTCGTAGAAATGTACGTCGCGAGGCCGTATCGCGTCGGTTGTGAAAACCGTCACACCAACTGTCGTTATCTCTCACGACGGTGGGGAACGGTCATAATTTGCATATTGCGACGGTTCTAACCGTCGTAAATTTCAATTTGATTTTTGTTTTTATTGTTGATTACGACGGTTCCAACTGTCGCAAATTTCTGTTCCACAGCTACATCCGCAGGTAAATCCATAGAAAATTTCTTTTCCACAGGTAAATCCGCAGGTAATTTATTTTTAAAATAAAATAAAAATTGTTTGTAGAAATATGAACAAAATGGGAAAGAATATCACATATATTCTTCATTCAACTAAACATATCTATCATATTACATTTATACAAGCATCATGTCACTTTATATCTTAGAAGCTTATCATATTACAATTACATTCAGATAAGGAATCAAATACATTGAAACAAATCAATTTTGTGATTAGTTTGACACTAGAGATGATTCACTTGTTAAATTTGTATATTGAAGAATTCTTTCAACTGATATCATCTTGTTTTCTGCATTAGAAATGTTCCATATAACTGAAGCTTGCAAGACATTTAGATTGATTCCATATGTTACTGCGAACCCTGCAATGCCTGTAACATATAGAGAAACAAATCTTCAATTCCTGTGAAACGCTTTATATGAAAATAACTTAATATGTTTTCATAATACATTGATAATTGATGATCTTAAAGGGTTCAACTTTTATCGTCTGTTATTGATGTTTTCACAATAAAGATTTGTACTTACTTGGATTGATGAAACCTTCGGGAGGCTCACTAGCAAGACAAGTGAAAAGGCGATAACAAAATTTGAAAGCAAATTCAATCTGAAAGAAAGCCATTCCATTGAAGACACATTATGAAACCACGGCCTTGAGAAGCCATCCAAAGGGACAATATTTGTGCTCATGAAACGACCTTCTTGATCGAAAGCTCGTATTGACGCAGCTCCTGCTAAAGATTCTGAAAAATGGTGGAGTATTGGAGTAATCTGTATCTATGCTAACCGAGCCAGCTCTCTTGCCGTCGGATTAACACTTGTCTATAGAAAAACTAGAGATCTCGTATAGTGGAAGTTGAAGTATCTATTACGTATCTGTCTATCTGATGTCCCTTTGTTGTCGAGAATTGAACAGTAATCATAATCTCGTAAAAGTGATACATCTAACGTAAGCTAAATATCAACCAATGTTGTACTGATAAAATAAAATTACGCACCTCTGTAGCTAGAAGTAAGCTAGTACTTTCATCTGCACTTGGTAAGAAATCACCGTAATACTGCCAAAAGTTGTCTTTGCAGTCGAATGAAAACAAGAGAAGGTGGGCTAATCGTAAATCTCAATCTGTCTGCCACAAAGATTTACACAATTACATTAAGCAGATAACTAAAAAAATTAACAAAGTTTCAACTTTTGGTGACAAGTTGGTTATACATATACTTATCATGAAAACAATCAAGAAATCAATTGTATCATATTTTGAACTAATGACTTTAGAGGAGAACGACAATTACCTCTGGATTTGTCGAGTTGATAATATCAAATATCGGATGACCAAGCGGAATTATATCAGGGAAAAACATCCATGGGAGTTTCTTGCTTATTGTTAGCATCAATTCAAGAGGAATTTCCATTATAACCTCTCCAAGTACACACCATTACCCAAAACAGCCATGGGCAAGTACTAACAATATAATCCTGAAAAACATTATATGTTCAATTACGCCGCATGTGCCACTGCCACCAATCACACATCGGCTTTATAACTGTTACAATGTAAGTGGTGTAGAATTTGATTTGAAATGAAATAGTTACCTTCTTTGCAGCAATGAGCTCTCCTTCCACAGCATCCACACGACAAACTGCAGCATTCAGCAGCTCCTCTTTCTCAGGAGGCATCACATTGAGTTTTGACTCTAACTTCTCAACTTTTTCTTCAAGCTCAATGAGTCATTTTATGGTAGAAGACGAGGAAAGGTCTGTCTCTGTCAATCTGGTAGCAAGTTCCTCCTTTTTTACTCCCTTTGTCACACGAAACACTATTGAACGAGCAAAAGCCAAAAAGGCAAACACAAAGCCCGTTATTCCAGTCATAGTTACCACTAGCAGATTTTCTGCATCCATGCCATTAAGAGTTCATGAGCATTGCTACCAAGCATCGACAAGATGATTGACATCCAATATAAGTTTATATCCTAATCTGTAAGATAAACTTATTCTAACCTTTTGAGCCAGATGATTTTTGTGGTGTTGCCTGCTTCTCCTTTAACACTACATCTACAGTCTTGTCAACAATGGGAACGCACTCATCATACATAGGAAAACCGCTGCTACAAACAACCTTTTCAGAAGTTCTTGCCTGGATAAACATAAAAACAGTCATATTCATTCGTTATTTGTTGCAACATTTTTGTTTTGCTGTAACCTCATGAATTATGTATAATCACTTGCCTCATCTTTGACTGGAGTCAAGGTAGGGTTCATAGAATTCCCATATGCTTTAGGAGAGGTGATATCTTCAGCTTCAGATCTTGATTCTCCAGTAGACGTGTAGCCACTTATCTGTGAACTCAGAAACAAAATCTCAAATGATGATTTGTGATAATTATTACATCTCATCATCATACAGTATCTAAGATAGTATCTAAGATAGCACCAATAAAATTTACCGTCGGATAAGATGTTTTATCACATTCAATCACCCTCCCCTCGTCGCTCGAAAGGGTTACTATTCGCTTACAACATTGCACTTTACCACTAAGAACCATCTGCATGCACATAACTGTTCTAGTTGAGTCACACTAAAATGCAAAGTAAAACCAAAAACCAGATTAAAATTTAATAACAAGAGTCCTATGATTATATAATAAGTACGAAACCTTTAAAATGTTCGGGTCTTGCCACGACCCTTTATCAGATCTCATACAACAACCATGATCTTCACAAGTGCAACTACCGCCTAAGAATTTCGGCAGCTCACCGAGAACTTATAGCAGGTCAGAATTTTCAAATAACAATATAAGTAGACTGAGAAATAATGCCAATAACAAAACTAAATGTGAAGTTGCCTCGCATCGATAATCTCAAGTAACTTATTATGGAACTTGTTTCCAAGAACCTAATGGAAAATACAAAAGGTTATTACCTCAATGGAATCTTATAAATATCTGATACATGAAACAATGACTCAAGTAATGAACACATACATGAATCTTTGAAGTAGTTTTGGGATCAAGAAAAGTTTTCACTGTGTTCCAAAGAAGCTTAAAACCAGGACCAACATTGATGATAAACATTTGGCAAAGTGTCTGCATTGTCAAAATTGAATGAGTACTACCATCACTTAAATGAGGCTACTCACTCTTGGTCGGCGAAGAGCCTCAACATCTTTAGAAGCATACACACTAAAACCATTTGGTCCTTCCTTAAAATCAACTCCATAAGCTCGCATGCTTCGGACAAATCCTATCCTGTAGAAATCAGGATGCACAGGCTCCAACTAGAGGAACAAATAAATTAGCACAAGAAACAAAAACTTACAACCAGATATCACATTCTCATCAAAACAGAAGACCCTCTAAAAAAATCATCCTTTCCATATACAAGCTAATTTCTTAAGGCTTTAGTCCTAATTGTTACCTCAGAAGATGAGTCTTCAGCTGCAGGAGGCAGAAACAACGGAAATGGGGCTGCATCAACCGAAGCTTTAACATGTTGTAGTTTGATTTGAGCACAAGAGCCAAACAAGTATGTGGGTCGCCACGGATATCTATGGTGCAAACCTTGAAACTGTTTAGGAATTAAATAAGCATGAGTAACAAAAATGTTGAGATTAAAAATAGAAGGAAAGAGAAAAGTGAACCTGGGTTTTTGAGAAGAAACAAGGCGTTAGTTGATAAAGAGGAAAAGAAGAAGCCATTGAAGCATATGTTGTTGTCTGGTGAAACTAGAGACAGAAACAGAGTGAAGAGTGGAGAATGATATAGACAACAATGTTATCCATTTTATGATCCTAGAGGTTGTAAATATGTCCATTGTTGTAAATATGAGGATGCAACGGAGCCGGATGCAAGAATATGACCTGTAAAACAGAATCACATTAGTTAACATAACACCAGAACTCACAACAGAAAGGTTAATTATTGTGTATATAAATTAATAAGCCAAAAAATAAGAACCTGTGGAGCTTCCATAGGGTAATTCTCAGGAAAATCAACCTGAAGCTGGTAGGTCTCGTTGGTGTAAAGTGTCCCAGAAGCACCAGCCTCTTCAATAACCTGCCTTACATAAATAAATAGAAAAACGATTTTGAAGGACCCGTTAAACATCACAAAAACTACAAAACTAAATTAAGCGGAAAAATTAGGGGATTTAGAATAATCAATCAGATATACTCTCCACCACCCAGTCATTGCTTGCCTTTACGCCAGCCCTAGCAGATTCTGATAACTCCACCTTCACACCATGATCATGTGCGGCAATGGCAGCCACCTGAGAAATCGTCAGCGTCTCACCACCAAGACGAACCACTGACTTCCAGTACTCCTCCACCATACGCTTCACCTCATCCAAGTGACTCCCTTTCATTGCCTCTGTGGCAACACCCCAATTCAAAGGATCAGCGCTGTTAACTTTCATGTTATTATTCTTAGCATTCGTCACGCAAAATGATTCGTAACCGTTGTTTTTTGTTATGGCTGCTGCTACTGTTTCCATTTTAATTGATACTTAAGTAACTAATGTTTCTCTGTTGAGAATTGGTTGCAAGAATTTCAAGAGAATGGAAACTCAAATGATTATGAAAGAAAATGAAAGAATTTCAACAGAACTGGTTTGCTGACAAAACAAAGCATCCACCTTCATGTGCAATATGCTTCATCGATGCTTGCCACAAGTCCTTAGAATTAGTAGTTGGTGCACAATATATTTCCACACCTGTTAAAACCAAGTGACATCAATTTAGATATGTGAACAAACAACTTCAGTACAAGTATATGCAATATCTAATGCTACTAAGGGGAGTTTATCCAATAGTACTTGTTTGGATAAACATGTTAATTTAGCTCTTATAGAATAAGTGATAATCATTTAAGTGTGTATAAACGATTTCTATAAAAAAAATCAAATCAAATTGTTTTCTTAAGTTATCCTGAAGAGCATATGGAAATTGGATAGAAACATTTAATGGAAATGTCATAAGTTGTTTCTATAAGCTCTACCTCCACCTACCAAATAGTGTCACATTTACTATAATAGTAGATAAGCTCAAATAAATCAATACAAAAAGGCCCCAAGTACTATAGAATTATGAACCAGAGTACAGTATAGAATTGACTGTTAAAATAGCCAATCTGTAGGAGTAGGAAAATGCCTCTGGTCTTCTGTGAAGACTACATTCTTGGTGTTAGCAAAAGCCTCTGGTTATTAATGTGCAGACTATATTATTGGTGCAAGAAGTTTGAGCACCATTTACATTGATAAATAGGATGATGCCTTAACGGGAGATTTTCTTTAAATTTAAGCGGGAAAGCCATGTTTCAAGAATCAACTGATTCTCTTTGATTATTTTAGGAAGCATTTATCCTAAGAGGTAGATTTTGAGCAGCATTCGTAACACACAGCCGAAATCCTTGGTCAAAACTCTCCCCTAGAAGATATATTGGAAATAACAACCAACAAGGGTTGATTCAGCCACTAGAAATGGACGACTGTGAATCTTGAGAGACCCACACCACAAAAGTAGAGATGCCAGTGTCACATAAGGCCCGCATCGAAATTATATACTTCAAATGTGGTACTCAAGTCCAATACACCTAAGTCCTAACAGTAAATAAAGTAACAAGTGGAGTTGCTTTTGTACAACTAGAGTGTCACAAGTTCGAGATGTGGAGTCGACCTCGCACAAATGCAAGGTAAGGCTGCATATAATTGATCGTAAATAGGTCTGATCCTTTCCTTCACTCACTGCGTGAGAGTCCTATTACACCAAATTGCCAATCTGCAATTTCACTCCCTTCCAAAACATTTTCATATTCAAACAGTGTCACTTAAGATAGCGTATCTCACATTTCCAACAGAAACACAACATCTAGATGCGTGCAAATGCAATGAAGCTAGAAAGTTCTCTGAAACTCACCTTAAATCGATTACCATCTTCCCCAAAACTCGCCTTAAAATATACAGTAGTACAATACACATATGTTTCCACCTCTGCTGATTCAATTTGTTTCAAACTACAATATGTTCCCATTTCGCCAAACAGTTAACATCCCAGCGAACGGTAAAATTGACTATCTAATTTGTTTAGACACTTCCTAAGGGGTGAATACCACTAGCTTGTAAGTTTTCCTATTATACTAATATCAAATACAAGGAGCGTAGGTTGCTAAATGCATAAACAATCAATATACACATGTTCAATTGAAATAATACAGACCAAAAAGAATAAAACTCACCTTCTTCCTACAAAACTTAAACAGAGGGTTCAAGTATCGTGCGCACTGCTTGAAGGTAGCAACCATGGACTTCCCTTTAGTTGTTCGCTTCTCCGTCTCAGCCATCTCACGCAATTCCTGTTTCCACTCATTCAACAGCTTCTTAAAAAACACCAGAATCTTATCTTCATCACAAAAATCCTCAAAATTTGCCTTCATCCGCTTCAAATCCTTGTCATTATCAGCTCCACTGGATCCACCACAATCACTTAAGTCATCATCACCAGCACCACCGTCACCATCCTCAGTGGCACCATTCTCAGCCTTCTGCCTCTTCCTATCACTCCCAATCCCCGTCTTCTGCCGCTTCCTCAACTCTGCAATATCGCGCAAAAAATCATTAGTATGTCCCTCTGTCATGTCGCTGTCAACTTCAAACAATCCAGCTTTGAGTATGCCTCATACCGAAAAGCAAGCACTCGTATTTGAATCCAGCAATCCTGCAACTACTCATCTTGAATAAACTTTGAATCTGCATAAAAATTTCAACCACAGGTGCCAAAATCTTAAGTTCAATCTTGTAATCAATGATATTCAATGATATTCAGCAAATAATGCAAAAAACCACGTATTGTATTATATCCATTCAGGCATGGGTAGCTGCCCTACCTGGCCAGGTGCTGGCTCCGCCATTGGTTGTAATACGTAAATAATGCACTTGGAGTAGATAGCTGCAGATTAAAATCAAGAGAGGATTTGTATACAGTTGAATAACCGAAATCACTAGGAAATTGAATATGAAGGAATTGTGAATGGAGATTAAGGCATTTAGGGTTCGTAAGGGAAAATGTTTAAGCGAAGAGTTTGGAAAATTGTTTTGTGAGAGCGTCTCTCATTATATTATTTTAATTAAATAAATATTTAAAATATACACGTAGACAGTTGGTAAATGATAATACTATTATATTGTAAATAAATAATTATAATATTTATTTATTAAAATTAATTAATAAAATTGAAAAGGTGGAAAAATAAAAATGAAAGAAAAAAGTGGGAAATTAAAAGAATAAAAAAAAATAGTGATTATGATTGGCTAAAGTAATTGCGACAGTTCGTCTTAACTGTCGCGAGTGTGAAAAGAGGGCGGTTCTTTGGTAACTGTCGCAATTATTTTATACAACATGCCTAAAAAATCTGCGACGGTTGGCTCAAACCGTCGTGAGAACTGTCGTAGTCCAAGAATAAGGACGATATTTTGATAATTGTCGCAAAAAATCTACGACAGTTGACCCTAACTGTCGTGACAACCGTCGCAATCCAGGAATAAGGACGGTTTTGTGATAACTGTCGCAACTCAAGTGTCGTAAATCTCCTTTTTTCTTGTAGTGCATATACATATACAATCGAAATATACTTGAAACTTCTCACCCTTACCCGATTAATCGCGCTTGAAACGGAGCTATTCTCGATTTCCTCTTTTTTTTTCCTCTTCTCCCTTTTCCTTCTCGTCTTTCTCTCTGTTTTTCTTCTTTTCTAACCTTCTCTTTCTCTTTCTTTCTAACCATTATATATATATAATACTTATTATATAATATAAATCTAATAGGGTTAAATATCTCCAATTGATATTTTGTCTTCTAATGCCAATTGATCAATTATTAGAGTTACCTTAAAACACTCTCTTTTCTCTCAAATCTCTATTTATAAAAATGCGATAAAACATAACCATACCGATGAAATATATTTCGGGAAATAAAAGTTGAAAAGAATTTATAATTTATTGCAAATATTTTACCTATAAGAGAAATTAACCAATTAACTCAATTAGCAGGTAAAATAAAATAAATTCCCACATTTCACAAAATTCACATAAATGAAATAAATAAATACAATTAAACAAATCGGGGCGTTACACTCAACTTCTCCAAACAACTCTGCTTTCCTGCAGCTGGATTGAGAGCTTTATCTCAAAATAAGATTGTTTCCCATTACTACAAATACTCGACTTAAGTAACACTCATCAAGAGTGAACTTTGAACTCATCAAGGCCATCATTGAGAAAAATAAGAACACCACCGGGTTATATTTAGAGCAAAAGAAACCTTTCCCGCTTCAAGGATGTCTTGTTTGCTAGCTCTTATGACATGTAAGAAGCTTTTGTTTTCAGCGTTACTTCTTTAAGAAGTTTCCTTATTTTTTTAAATGATGCAAATGTATATTGCTCATTACTATGCACATTATAATTGCGTGAGTTATTTTCTTTTATATTATGTAAAAAATTTGCTGTTATAAGTGCGGACATGCATGTGATTTGAAATCACATACATCATTTGCTGAGTTTAACTAATTAATTGATGGTTGAATTAATTATGTAGATATATGTGGATTTAATTGCCTTCATAAGTTGGAATCGAAAAGATAACAATTTAGCCAACAAGCTTGATTTCTATCTTGATTCAAATTGCAAGTTGTGACTATTTTACTTTGGTTTTGTGTTGATATTAATCTATAAATTGAATTATTGATTATTTTATTATGTATTTTGTTATGATCTTGTTTAGTGTTCAAGATTAAAATTTAGGAGGTGTGATGGGATAGCAGAATTCCCCAACTAATCTTTATTGTTCTTGGATTATTCTGCGGTTGGCCACTTGATTCTTAATTATTGGGGTCTGTCATCTATCTATGCTATTATTTTCATAATTATTTTTGTGAACTAAATTGAAATTTATGACTCCTTTGAAATGAATACAGAAATTCAAAAATACATTGAAAAATAGACGGATGAATTTTATGGAATTAAAGATGTAAATGTAAATGGACTATTAGTATACAGATATGGTGATTTATATTTTTTGTTGCCATTGCTAGACAACAAAACGAAAGCTAGAGGAGTGTTACCTTCACGATCACTAATTTGCACTGACACTCGAAGTCGAAAAGATGAAAGTATTGTGACTGAAAAGGAAATTGTTGTGATTGTAAGAACTTCAATTTTAAATAAATATAAGCTTTTTTTTATAATTCAGATTAAATAGTTTGTAGTTAAGTGGAGTTTCAATATCTGAGACTTGTAAACACTAGATCTTGTTTTTGATAAGCAAATCTCTAGTTTCAAATGAGATCAAACCAATCTTCAACGTGGAAACCAAAGAGAGCAATATTGAAGAAGCTAAAAAGTTATGCACTCGACTTAGTAACATCAAAAGCCATTTGTGGTCCAAGGAACTCAATACGGGAGACGTTCATACACCACTATGTAAAACATCAAATGATGTATAAGTAGAGTTATGAGAATCAACAAATGGAAATGTAACATGTTTTCCAAGAGGATAAAAATGACAAAAAAAAAACATGAATTGATATGTTTACCAAACCATGAACGCCTCTATTCCTAACACTTGATTTGTTTTGCCGTGAATCTTTTAAGTACAACAAGTTTAATCAAATAATTTTTAACAAATATACTTTCACCTAATAATTTGCCAATTGTATGTACTATAAATTTTGAACTAATTAGTTAATTGTTTAAAAACCGATTTTGAAACCGGTTATATTTTTCTAAAACCGGTTTTAAAAAATGGTTTCTAAATCCAATCCATTATATTGATTATTATGTGGATATGGTTTAAATAGTGAAAAATCTAAACCATGAAAAAATTTACGCTTGAGGGGGAGCATAGTGGATAGACTCACATTTGAGGGAAAGATTGTTGAGAAACAAGTGCGGGTTGTGTTAAGAAACAAGTGTGAGTTCTAAGTCTCACATTGCTTTGAAAAATGGAGGCTGGGCACTTAATAAGTGAGAGGACCCATACAAAAATCACCTCAGGGTTTTGGGTGAACATGTGGTATCTCTCTCACTTATTTAGGTTAATCTTTGACATTTAGGTGAGTGTTAGACTTAATGCGTATGTTTTCCCCTCATTATGACCCATGAGACTGTCCTTGCGTTTAACCTGCAAAGAATCACCCGAAAAACAACAATGATATTAGGGTGAGATGATAATCTAAGTGAGTTCCCGTATCTTATGAGTACACTAAGCTTTAAAGGGATATCTTATCAATTCTTAACTTAAGTGTTTCCTCTTACTTTACTTGTCTATTACTCATACTGCAACAAAGACTTAAGCAAGAAGCGTTGGCACCCCTAGTGATAATGAGTCACTAGGAATCCTAAACATCCATTCAACTCCAATAGACTAATCCTTACGGGATCCCACGATCCATGGGTACCAGGGAACAACCCCTGTCTCATGAGAGAATGTTATAACGATTACCGTGTATTATGGTCAATGTACACCATTTATAGCAACTGAGGTTTGTGATTCTATTTATGGGCTAAGCGTGTAATCATTCATTCTTTACGCCAATTATATTTGAATTAATCTAGCCTCAAGTTTGATATTAATTCTATAGTATCCTCACATCATTCTATTTTATTCACACAACACATACTATAACACCCCCTTCTATACCCCCAAATAAACACATATTAATCATTTAGGCATATATTAAAAATTTCATCAGAGTGTAATTACAAAGCATGGCATAAAAGAAGCATGTCACATTATACTTGAAATTAAAACAATCAACACCTGCTCAACAGAGATATGCAACAGTGGGGTAACTTGCACAGAGGAACTTCGTCCTTACACCCACATCTCAATATCTAGAATAAAAGCGGAAAATCTAGACATTGAATAACTTCAAGTATATATACATATATATCATCAAGTATTATCCACCAACATAATTCATGTTTACATAAACATTCATCCATAGATACATGTACAATGTATCCCAAAAGAATCATATACATCCTAGCTACCCGGTGCTACATATCAGAGCCGACCGACCAAAAGAATGAAGTCCTAAGCTTCACAAAAAGACCTCCAGCACTAATCTGCAATGCCTCATAGAGCATTATAAAACAGCAGAAGGGTGAGAAACACAATTATAATATAAATGCATATAATTATATATACCAACATAAAAATACACATATCAAGTATTCTCACCACAATTATCAAATACCAACACATAAAACATATACCGATTATATTCACATAATCACCTATTCTCATACGATGCATACGTTCATACACAAAACCTATCAATTACAATTCACTACATCCAACACCATTGCACAACAATTTCCCAAGGCTTATCATAAGCTCAATCATAAAATCAACCATTTATTAATGCATATCAAACATACACAATACATTTATCATAAATGTACATCACCATTTTCCACACAGATAATCAATCATGACTTTCCGCATATAACAATGCAATCATAATTCATGCAGATGCAAAGAGACCGACACAACGACTCTCTATGCAAATGCAAATGCGGGTACCGACTCCAGGATTTCATATCCCATCACTAGTTCACTCAGGAACTCTGCTGGAACCATCGCTCGTTACTGAGGATCACTCAAGTAACACCCCGTCGGGCCTACGATGTTCACCCGTCGCTTTAGGTCTCCACATGAGCACACGACGTTATGGATTGCTTTAGGTCCCCACATGGGCACACAACCCGATCGCTTTAGGTCCCCACCTGGGCACACGATCCGATCGCTTTAAGTCCCCACCTGGGCACACGATCATCTATAACCATCGCTTTAGGTCCTCACATAGGCACACGATGTCATAGCGGAATTCTCTTTGAATCCCTCAACATAAGAATGCAATCATTATGCTTCACATACAAAATGATTCATGACATTCTTATAATGCATACATGTATACAAACATTGTCATGCATTCATCTCTTACAATCACATACAATTCATCAATATGAATTATTTCACCATCTTTATTCATGCATTATAAATCAATCCAACAATGCATTTTTTTTCGTGCCATACGGCCACCAATTAACATACATTGAACTTCACGTAAGCAATGCATTTTCACCCATACATGTAATCATAAATATGCATATGAAACCAATTACAACATATCATATTCATTTGCCTTTCGGCCACACTTTATCATCACAACATGTCATCACATGCACTATCATTACACCACATCATACAAGGCATACAAATTAATATCAATGCCACATTGTATGTTACACAACCAATATACACATTTAAAACGACAAAAGTCGGTAAATGACACTATTCCCAAATTCTCAACTTTATTTAATCGGCTAACGATTTCAAAATTCTCATCATAAGAAAGTACATTTCATAAGCTTTCCAACGATATAAAGAACGTCCCGATCCGAGTTACGGATCAAAAGTTATGCATTTTTAAAGAAAAGAATTTAGTGAGAAACAGCCAGATTCGCCTGGCCACTTCAGAATTCGCCTGGCCAAACCTCTTTCGCCAGCACTTCGCCTGGCCAATCACCATTCGCCAGCACTTCGCCAGAACTTCGCCTGGCCAATCACCATTCGCCAGCAGTTCGCCTGGCTAATCACCATTCGCCAGCAGTTCGCCTGGCGAGCTAGTGGCGAGTCACCAAATTAGAAAAACCCCAAGAGTTACAGAAGCTACCCCATTTCTGTCATTCCAAATTCGCCTGGCGACTTACAATTTTGCCTGGCAAATCACCCTTCGCCAGCACTTCGCCTGGCGAACGAGTGGCGAGTCCTAATCCGCCTGGCGAATTCCCAATTCGCCTGGCGAATCGCACCAGGACCAGAAAAATGCTGTTACGGGTTACACCATTCCAAAACCCCCAAAAACTTCATTTTTCATTCCAAATCAATTCCAACATCAAAACAATTACCAGCAATGATTCATAAACACATGGTAATCATATAACGCAAATTATATCGATTTCCGACCGTAAAAACATCGATTCCTAATCATTTTATCGTTTTCGACCTAAACCTCAAAAACCATGGAAAGGCAAGAAACATCCAAGCAAACACATACATAATCATACACAATCATACAATAATCGAGTTTCGCACCCTTACCCGATTAAATCGATTCCTAGAAGTTGTTTTTCTTTGATTTCCAAGCTTTTTCTTCTTTTCTCTCTTTTTCCCTTCTCTTCTCTTTCCTTCTTCCTATTTCTTTCTGTCTATTTTCTCTCTTCCCCTTATATTTCTATTTTCTTTCTTTTCTAACTTAGTAAATTATTAGGAAAAGACTAAAATACCCTTACTCTCAATTGTCCCGCAAACGTTCCCAAAACGCGATAAAATATAATAACAATGCAAAACAACATATTATCACACCAAAGTCATAAGTAAAAATAATATAATACTCAAAATAATTAAATCGACTCGATTAAATAAAACGATCAAAACTGGGGCGTTACAACTCTCCCCCACTTGGAAATTTTTGTCCTCGAAAATATAACCGATCCCAACAACTCCAAACACGGCCCTTGCATCTGACCAAACAAACATAGACCGATGAAAGGCACACCATGAATAACACAACTGACAAACCACCTAGCTAACAGCAACAACCACGACAACACGACCACGATGACAATAACGACAAGATGCAAAGCCCATACAATGCACTTGACGACCGACTCGCAACTCAAAGAATACACAAACACGACTTACAGGTTCACTCTTGAACCGAAACACAACAAGATCGTTACCATCGCCGTAGGTAACACAACACTAATTCCTCACACAGGAATTAACCACTCGCACTCGAACCAATTCAATGGAGACGAGGCAACAACACCAACAAGGACAGGAAGTTCCATGACACAACATCGTTCACGAACTCCTACATAGCCACAAGAACAACCTCTTTGTTCACATATCTATGCTATGATTCACCAATCGAACATATCACCAACACATCCATCTACATTGTAGTCTACGAAATAAATTTAAACATTTTACTTAACACTTCCATTCCGGAACGTCCAATAATTTCATCATTCCAACATGTCTCCAATGTCTAACTTATGTACTCTTACAAGTATCACACATTCATACAAAATGGATCACATCACGCTTCCACTGCGCACTCTGATTGCTCAAAACTATCGAGTCCATCAATCTCGCTTCCAAAGTCTAACCCTCTCTCACTAGGTACAAGTCTCTGAACTGCTCAACGATTCTAGCTCTCTTGCCATCAAAACCGACATACATAAAGATTTTCGACTTACACACCAGGCATAACAACTGCCTTTTCCAAGACCAAACCAAATTCATAACTCGCCATGAATCTTAATCGTCTTTGTTGTCTCATACTCTATTCCTTCGGACCAAACAAGTACTCAATACTCTCGAAATCACTAAACACTTCGAATTTCAAAATTATAAAGATAATACTTCCAATACTCCAACACAACACAACCGTAACCAATTCCAACTCCACAATAACACTAATCCTTTCATGAATTCTCCGCTTCCCAACATACTGAAACTTCTAATCTGCCTCGTCTTCAAATATGAAAATCTTCATCAACTCATCAAAATCAATCCATAATCCTTCATTAATTCCGAACAATGTATTCCATTTCACTATTAAAGCCGGAAAGATACGTCTATCTCATCCAACACAATTCCCGTCTGCTATTAACAATAGATTAAGGGTGATCAGTTTCTCAATTTGTCAATAGACAGCCGACAACTATGATGGGGCATAAACCGTCTTCACTAAACTATAATAGCCTTTCTTGCATCCCGTGCACAAAACTACCTAAGGCACAAATCCTTAGTCGACATAAATTTTACCTCTGTATCCTTCCTGAAACCGGAAACTACTCTGTCCAAATAACACTTACGATCTCACAATCCACAACACACCGACTTAACGCCCCACACCCGAGGAAACACGGAGAAGTACCAGCTTCTCCCCCACTTGTCTCATCCTAACACCTGCTGACCACCGAACAGGAAAACCAAAAAGTACTGACGGTGTTTCACACACCCATTAGGTACTAAGGAACAAACAACAAATTCAAACGCTTCACTCACTCATGTGACATAAACGAATGAGTCACTCCGATAATGACAATAGCAACTAAAGGCCTACCATTAATAAGACAAGTACCTGAAGTCTAACGATCCGCATCAGTAGTATCCGTGCCCGCCAATGCAAACACTTTTCCGCCCGCTTGAGCTTGTTTCGGCTTAGCACAATTAGTACTAATGTGACCCGATTCCTCGCAATTGTAACACTTTACCCTATTCCTTCTACAATCGGCGACAGCATGCCCCAAGCCTCCACAGTTGGAACACTTCTCAAGAGTCTTCCTACATTCCAATGATTTATGACCAATTTCTCCGCATTTGAAACATTTCAGAGTACTAGAACTCCCTCCACTCGACTTCTTCTCAAAGTTACTCTTATGCTTGTCCTTATCAACGGGTGTCACATAAGGACCACCACGAGCTTGTTGTTTCCCTTTTCTCTCATTCATACTCTTGTAGTGAGCAGAACGAGCTTTGCTATCTTCCTCGAAGATTCTACTACATTCCACCAAGTCGGGAAACCTTCTTATCCTCTGATAACCAATGGCTTGCTTAATCTCAGGGCGTAGACCATTCTCGTACTTCACACATCTGGAAAACTCAGCAGTAATCGCCGCATAGTGAGGATGAAATTATACCAATTCCACAAACTTCGCAGTATAGTCCACAACGGACATACTACCTTGCTTTAGTTCTAGAAATTCCATCTCTTTCTTTCCCTTAACATGTTCAGGGTAATACTTCCTTAGAAACTCAGTACGAAACAAATCCCAAGTAATTCCCTCCTCATCAATCTCAAGAATTTGACGCATACCGACCCACCAATCGTCGGCTTCTTCCTTCAGCATGTGAGTTCCTAACCTTACCTTGTTCTCTTCCGCACAGCCCATAACTCGGAAAATCCTTTCAATTTCCTTCAACCATATCTGAGCACCATCCGGATCAAATCTTCCCTTGAAGACCGGCGGTTGATTCTTTCTAAACTCATCGTTCGAATTCAAGTTCGCTGCACCTTGCACAACTCTAGCCATAGACTCCATAGCAGCAGCAATAATATTGTCGTTCCTACCAGCCATATTCTGATCATTCTCAACAACGACAACACGGTTAAACAACAGTTCAACCAACAACAACAACAAGACAGACACAAACTGACTCAACACGGGCTCTGATACCACTTAATGTAACACCCCCTTCTATACCCCCAAATAAACACATATTAATCATTTAGGCATATATTAAAAATTTCATCAGAGTGTAATTACAAAGCATGGCATAAAAGAAGCATGTCACATTATACTTGAAATTAAAACAATCAACACCTGCTCAACAGAGATATGCAACAGTGGGGTAACTTGCACAGAGGAACTTCGTCCTTACACCCACATCTCAATATCTAGAATAAAAGCGGAAAATCTAGACATTGAATAACTTCAAGTATATATACATATATATCATCAAGTATTATCCACCAACATAATTCATGTTTACATAAACATTCATCCATAGATACATGTACAATGTATCCCAAAAGAATCATATACATCCTAGCTACCCGGTGCTACATATCAGAGCCGACCGACCAAAAGAATGAAGTCCTAAGCTTCACAAAAAGACCTCCAGCACTAATCTGCAATGCCTCATAGAGCATTATAAAACAGCAGAAGGGTGAGAAACACAATTATAATATAAATGCATTTAATTATATATACCAACATAAAAATACACATATCAAGTATTCTCACCACAATTACAAATACCAACACATAAAACATATACCGATTATATTCACATAATCACCTATTCTCATACGATGCATACGTTCATACACAAAACCTATCAATTACAATTCACTACATCCAACACCATTGCACAACAATTTCCCAAGGCTTATCATAAGCTCAATCATAAAATCAACCATTTATTAATGCATATCAAACATACACAATACATTTATCATAAATGTACATCACCATTTTCCACACAGATAATCAATCATGACTTTCCGCATATAACAATGCAATCATAATTCATGCAGATGCAAAGAGACCGACACAACGACTCTCTATGCAAATGCAAATGCAGTACCGACTCCAGGATTTCATATCCCATCACTAGTTCACTCAGGAACTCTGCTGGAACCATCGCTCGTTACTGAGGATCACTCAAGTAACACCCCGTCGGGCCTACGATGTTCACCCGTCGCTTTAGGTCTCCACATTAGCACACAACGTTATGGATTGCTTTAGGTCCCCACATGGGCACACAACCCGATCGCTTTAGGTCCCCACATGGGCACACGATCCGATCGCTTTAAGTCCCCACCTGGGCACACGATCATCTATAACCATCGCTTTAGGTCCTCACATAGGCACACGATGTCATAGAGGAATTCTCTTTGAATCCCTCAACATAAGAATGCAATCATTATGCTTCACATACAAAATGATTCATGACATTCTTATAATGCATACATGTATACAAACATTGTCATGCATTCATCTCTTACAATCACATACAATTCATCAATATGAATTATTTCACCATCTTTATTCATGCATTATAAATCAATCCAACAATGCATTTTTTTTCTTGCCATACGGCCACCAATTAACATACATTGAACTTCACGTAAGCAATGCATTTTCACCCATACATGTAATCATAAATATGCATATGAAACCAATTACAACATATCATATTCATTTGCCTTTCGGCCACACTTTATCATCACAACATGTCATCACATGCACTATCATTACACCACATCATACAAGGCATACACATTAATATCAATGCCACATTGTATGTTACACAACCAATATACACATTAATATCAATGCCACATTGTATGTTACACAACCAATATACACATTTACAACGACAAAAGTCGGTAAATGACACTATTCCCAAATTCTCGACTTTATTTAATCGGCTAACGATTTCAAAATTATCATCATAAGAAAGTACATTTCATAAGCTTTCCAACGATATAAAGAACGTCCCGATCCGAGTTACGGATCAAAAGTTATGCATTTTTAAAGAAAAGAATTTAGTGAGAAACAGCCAGATTCGCCTGGCCACTTCAGAATTCGCCTGGCCAAACCTCTTTCGCCAGCACTTCGCCTGGCCAATCACCATTCGCCAGCACTTCGCCAGCACTTCGCCTGGCCAATCACCATTCGCCAGCAGTTCGCCTGGCGAGCTAGTGGCGAGTCACCAAATTAGAAAAACCCCAAGAGTTACAGAAGCTACCCCATTTCTGTCATTCCAAATTCGCCTGGCGACTTACAATTTCGCCTGGCGAATCACCCTTCGCCAGCACTTCGCCTGGCGAACGTGTGGCGAGTCCTAATCCGCCTGGCGAATTCCCAATTCGCCTGGCGAATCGCACCTGGACCAGAAAAATGCTGTTACGGGTTACACTATTCCAAAACCCCCAAAAACTTCATTTTTCATTCCAAATCAATTCCAACATCAAAACAATTACCAGCAATGATTCATAAACACATGGTAATCATATAACGCAAATTATATCGATTTCCGACCGTAAAAACATCGATTCCTAATCATTTTATCGTTTTCGACCTAAACCTCAAAAACCATGGAAAGGCAAGAAACATCCAAGCAAACACATACATAATCATACACAATCATACAATAATCGAGTTTCGCACCCTTACCCGATTAAATCGATTCCTAGAAGTTGTTTTTCTTTGATTTCCAAGCTTTTTCTTCTTTTCTCTCTTTTTCCCTTCTCTTCTCTTTCCTTCTTCCTATTTCTTTCTCTCTATTTTCTCTCTTCCCCTTATATTTCTATTTTCTTTCTTTTCTAACTTAGTAAATTATTAGGAAAAGACTAAAATACCCTTACTCTCAATTGTCCCGCAAACGTTCCCAAAACGCGATAAAATATAATAACAATGCAAAACAACATATTATCACACCAAAGTCATAAGTAAAAATAATATAATACTCAAAATAATTAAATCGACTCGATTAAATAAAACGATCAAAACTGGGGCGTTACACATACCACTTAATTGATTAGCATATTAAATCAAGTTACAACTTTTCTGATACTCTTAATAGTATCAATGTATCTTTACTGCTCCAAATTAGAAGCAAGATACTCATATCATTTTCAATCCTTTCGATAGGAACTTAGTCCCACAACTAATGATGACCCCGCTCGATTGGATTTAGTACATGACCTGCCACTACTAATTACAACCCTTCTAATTGGAATTTAACAGGTGTAGCTAGCACACTACTAATTATGACACCGCACGGTTGGATTTAGTAGATGGCTTGCAATTACTAATTACGACTCATTCCGATTAGAATTTAGTGTGTATAACTAACTACGGCTCCATTCGGTCGAATTAATATGTTACTAGGCTTGTACTAATTACGGATCCATTATAGGAACTTAGTACTTCACCATCTCATGTGCATGTATTACATTCCAAGTTCCAATCATATTAACCATATGCAATTAGTACACATACATATCACAACATGATACATGAAACACACATCATAATTCATTATCATTATCCAAACAATATTTGGAACATAAACATGGTTTCTTTTACAAAAAAGGTAGAGCATTGGACTAGTTTTCCAACGCATTCAACCTTACGTTAACCAAAGTCATGGTTCCTGTTTTATGGTGGAAACGAGAACATTAGTCATTTTTTAATGCATTATAACTCGCTTAACGACCTCGAAGCAAGACGAGGCAGAATGTTTATTTTGTTAGATTTCGCCTGTTTCGCTTAGCAAGCCCTGTCGAGACGCCCAAGCGAACTCCAGTGAGACAAAACAAAAAGTCAATTCTTTCAAATATTTAATGTCTCGCCTAGCGAGAAATGTAAAGCTTTTCTGCTATTGCTACTGATAGCCTCGCTTAGTGAGCAAATCTCTCGCCTATCGAGAGTCGCTACACAAAACCAATATCAAAACGAAATAGGAAGGGAGATAAGGAATTATACATCATCACATAACATCAAAATGCATCAACAACATCAAATATCATGGATTATCACATGTAAACATGAAAAACAAAAAGAATATCACATATTAACAACAATTTCATGATCATAGCAAAACACACAAACCCTAATTTCTCATTCATGAAATTTTCCCCACCAAAATTATGTCTAAGAAAATATGATAAATGATAGAAAGAGAATAAATATTTTACCAATTATCTTTATTTGTTATTGTTGTACTTTTATTCTCATTAATGCAAAATAAACAAAATAATAAATTAAGAATATCAACTTAAAAATACAATTGAAAGAAAAAACTAAAAGTGAATTAGAAAACTAAAAGGGAAACTTATTTTAGAACCAATAATTTTTTAAATGTTACATATTCATGTTTAGCTACCAATATTAAAAAGGAATAATAAAAAAGAAAAAAAAATTGAAATTCTAATAAGAATTTAATTCCCTTCCACGTGTACACCTTAATAATAAAGCATAAAAATAGCACATAAAAATTTCCTAAGTATAATAATAAAGCATAAAAATAGCGCATACAATCACATGAATATATACACGTTGATTTTATCAATTTTTAATTATAAATTTAGAATAAAAATATTATTTTAATAATCATATAAGTATGTATTAAACAAAGATAATTTTCTCACATAATAGTCGTCAATTTGGTTATTGTTCAGTATAAAGTAAATTATTTTAATAAAATATTTTTATAAATTAAAATATTTATTTTTGGTTTTTACTTTTTGGAATTGTTTTGGAATGTAGGATTAGTACAAGAGTATTTTTTTTAGAAAAATAGGTTACTTTGATTAAAAAATTCAAAATTTTATTTTTATAAAAATTCTTAAAATTTATATTTGTTAAGATTAAAAGCCCAAAGATTCGGTGGTAGTTTCTCTTAAGGGGTTTATAATCCTTGTTTGTAACCTAGTCTTCAAATAAGTGGCGGCACATAATAAAGCTTTCATCTTTGTTCATCGTGTGCCGTCTTGTTCAATATGAATAGAAAGAAGAATAGTTTTCACAAATCACCCTTCTTTCTCACTAAGATAAAGAGAAAGAAAACTTGTCTCAAATCTCAACCCCAATTTTATTTACCTGATGAGTGCTGGGAGCATGTCTTCAAATTCATCATCAACAGCGGCGACGCTGAAACTGAAAAGAAACAGAAACTCTACTTTAAATCTCTATCTCTCGTCTCTAAACAGTTTCTCTCCATCACCAATAGACTCATTTTTTCTATCACTATTTCCGATCATCCATCCCATCTTCTCCCTCGTTTCTTCCATAGATTCCCCAACCTTAATTCCCTTCACCTCTGCTTCGGCTCTCGTCATCTCGACTCAACCATTGCTTTGGCTCTCCGTAACAGACCAACATTAAAATCTTTATCTATTTTCAATATTGAGCTAAAGGATGCAAACTGTGATACTACACACTACATTGATTCCTTTGTGAGTTTGAAGGGTTTGAATATTCTTAAGTTCTGTTATTCGCATATCTCAGATGATTTGCTCTACTCTATTGCCAAAGAAGGTCTCCCTTTGAAGAGCTTTGTTCTCAATAATTGTACCGGCTATAGTTATGATGGAATTTATTCTTTGTTATCCAAATGTCAGGGGATACAACATTTGGATTTGCATCAAGCTGATTTCTTAGAGGACCATCATATTGCCCAAATATCTTTGTTTCTTGGTGGTTTGGTCTCTATAAAACTTTGTTGTTGTTTGAATCTCACAAAATCAGCCTTGTTTGCACTCATTAGAAATTGTCATTCACTTACTGAGATTACAATGGAAAGGTTAGGCTTTGGAAGAGAAGGTGTAGAGATTTATAATTCTTTGAAGGATTTTGAAGTATACCCTCAATTAAAGTTTCTATGTTTGGCTCACAATTCCTTTATAAAAAATAAAGACATCATATCGTTTGCTTCCATTTTTCCCAATTTGCAGCATCTTGATTTAAGTTATTGCTATAACATAACTGAAAATAGTATTTGTCAAGTTCTAAGTAGATGTTCTAAGCTTAGACATTTGAACTTGACCTACTGTATGGAATTGAGACGACTTAAAATGAACTTTGTAGTTTCCCAATTGGAGGTGTTGAACTTATCAGATACAAGTGTCGATGATAAAACACTCTATCAGATCTCAAAGAGTTGTTGTGGACTTTTACATCTATCACTTAGAGGTTGTAGTGTCACGGAAAAGGGAGTGATGCACGTGGTTGAAAACTGCACACAATTGAAGGGAGTTGATTTGACAAATGTGTATGCTTCTGATGCTGTATCAATGGTTTTGTCAAGGCTTTCATTAAAGAAAAAACTCTTCTCACTTTAGGGATGTCTTGTTGGCTAGTTAGGAATGTCCTTGTTTCCTAAAGTTTTAATTTCTTTTAGATTTGTTTCTATAACAAATTATTTTTTTTGAATATCAATTTACAAATATGTATTAAATTGTCATTTGGTCGATGATAACCATCGAAAAATAGTATTAGATTTTGATGTTTTTCTTTACTCTTTCTTAAATTAGAACTGTGTCATACCCACTTTCTTATATGCAAATATGTAAGAAACAAAAGACAGTGTGGACATGCATCCCAAAACATCAACAACTCAACTGAACTAATTAACTGACCTTTGGATTCCGTATCTGTATCTGTAGGTTGCTGTCTTTGGTTGGAATTGAAAAGATAACAATTTAGTTTAGCTGTTAACTTGATTTCTATTTTGATTCAGCTTCCGAGCTGTGAATAATTTCACAAGGTTTGATGTTATATTATTATACAAGCTGAAGTATTGGTTATCCTCTTAATTTCGTTGGATACTTAAGAAAATATTCTCTTTTGCTTTTTTATGTCAATTGGTGTTTGGATTTTATGTGTTCTTGACCAATGTAGTTATGTTTATAGATCATTTGTTGCTGTTGTTGTTTGAATTTTGAACTTTAATTCAAGTAACTTCGTATTTTTTTTATAGAAGGTTGTTCTTTTCCGCTAAACTTTGACTATGCTGAAACTATATGAATTTTTTTTTTTTAAATTGTGCAATAAATTTTTAGACTAGTTTAATTTGATTCTCTAGATAAGTAAGGATGAAATTTTTAATGGTTGCAACGTTGTTCTATATCATGTGAAAAATCTATGGTGAGCTCGTGTTTTGGAAAATTTTATGATACACTTGAACACTTGAATCACTACTCTTATCAAGAGCTTTTGGATAAATGGATAAATGGGGAATTGAAAAAGAGGTTTGTAGAGTTGAACCAACAAGATGTCTACTCTAATAGACCGTGCAAGAGAGGTGCATACGAGAGGTGAGAGTGCGAGAGATACGAGAGGGTGAGAATGAAAAAAAGAGAGGATGAGAATAATCTTTGTAACATTGGTGACAAGTTAGTAATGTTAAAAGTTTATCTTGAATGTGAGATTTAAACAGTTTTTAGCTGTTGGTGTATGGAAGTGGAATTGGAAATGAAGTGACTATAGTAGGGCTAAAGCACTATTGCTTAGAGGAAATTGAACAAAATGTTTTTTCTACTGTCTATGATTGACAACATTGTCTTGTACAATTTTGGATTTACTCTGTTCTTGGTTTTGCAAAATAAATAAACAAACAATAGTGCTCTTGAGAAAGCACATTCTTTTATAGTTGCAAAATAAATAAACAAACAATAGTGCTCTTGAGAAGGCGTATGACTAAAGGAGTTGATTTGACAAATGTGTATGCTTCTGATGCTGTGTCAATGGTTTTATCAAGGCTTTCATTAAAGAAAAAACTCTTCTCACTTTAGAGATGTCTTGTTGGCTAGTTATGAATGTCCTTGTTTCCTAAAGTTTTAATTTCTTTTAGATTTGTTTCTATAACAATTCTTTTTTTTTGAATATCAATTTACAAATATGTATTAAATTGTCATTTGGTCGATGATAACCATCGAAAAATAGTATTAGATTTTGATGTTTTTCTTTACTCTTTCTTAAATTAGAACTGTGTCATACCCACTTTCTTATATGCAAATATGTAAGAAACAAAAGACAGTGTGGACATGCATCCCAAAACATCAACAACTCAACTGAACTAATTAACCGACCTTTGGATTCCGTATCTATATCTGTATGTTGCTGTCTTTGGTTGGAATTGAAAAGATAACAATTTAGTTTAGCTGTTAACTTGATTTCTATTTTGATTCAGCTTCCGAGCTGTGAATTGTAACGCCCCGATTTGTTTAATTCCATTTATTTATTTCATTTATGTGAATTTGGTGAAATGTGTGAATTTATTGTATTTTACCTGCTAATTGAGTTAACTGGTTAATTTCTCTGATGGATAAAATAATTGTATTAAATTATAATTTCTTTTCAACTTTTATTTCCCGAAATATATTTCATCGATGTTTAAGTTTTATCGCGTTTTGAGAGCGTTTGCGAGATATTTGAGTTTGAGGGGTAAAATAGTCTTTTAGGGGTTTAGATATTTTATATAAATAGAAAGTGGAAAGAAAAAGAGAAAAAAGAAAGAAAAAGGAAAGAAAGAGAAGGGAAGGAAAGGAAGAGGAGAGAAAAGAGGAGAAAAGAGGAAAATCGCGGGAACTCCGTTTCGAGCGCGAATAATCGGGTAAGGGTGAGAAGTTTCAATTATATCTTGCTTGTGTATGTATATGTGTTGTTTGTTGTAATTGTTTTGGTGGTTTCGCGACTTTTTGTATCGATTCAAATTAGGAGCAATTGATAGAAATCGATGTTTTCACGGATGAAATTCGATATAAACCGCGTAGAATACTCGTTGATTATGTCTAAACATGTTTTGGTTGTTCTGGTATGAATTAGAAGGGTTTGGGTGGTAAAAATGATGTATTTTGGTCCCATATGACCTAGGTTGACGCTGCTGCGAATTCTGGGTTTCGCGGGTTCGCCTAGCGAACCCCAGCGAAGGAACGGGCGAATGTTCGCTAGATGGTTCGCCTAGCGAACTTTATGACTGTTTTCCACTGCCTTGGTTCGCTAGGATTCGCCTAGCGAATACTGGGGCGAATATGATATTTTCCAATTTTGTTTTCGTCGTAATTTTCAAACCGTAAGTCCGCTTTGGTCGCCGTTCGAAGCGTTGGAAAGCTAATGAAAAGCTATTTCTATTAAAAATGGTTTGGAGGGCAGTAGATGAATTATTTAGGTCGTGGTTTTGGAAAAGTGTTGGCTTGTCGGGTTTTTATCGCGTACAATGTGTGCGATTGATGTGTTAGCATGATATATGCTTGTGACATGTAACGTGTAGCTTGTAGACCGTTATATGATGTGTGTAACACCCCCTTTCTATACCCCCAAATAATCAAATAATCATTTAGGCACATATTAAAAATTTCGTCAGAGTATAATTATAACATGGCATAAAAGAGGCATGTCACATCATTCACATTTTTACAACATACAACACCTGCTCAAAACATTGATATGCAACAGTGGGGTAACTTTGCAACAGAGGAACTTTGTCCTTACACCCACATTTCAATATTTAGAATAAAAGCGGAAAATCTAAACATTGAACCACATTCAAACATATATACAGAGATATATACTTCACCAAGTATTATCCACCAACATAATTCATGTTTACATCAACATTTATCCACAAGATACATGTACAAATGTATCACAAAAGAATAATATACATCCTAGCTACCCGGTATTTTGGAATGTAGGATTAGTACAAGAGTATTTTTTTTTAGAAAAATAGGTTACTTTGATTAAAAAATTCAAAATTTTATTTTTATAAAAATTCTTAAAATTTATATTTGTTAAGATTAAAAGCCCAAAGATTCGGTGGTAGTTTCTCTTAAGGGGTTTATAATCCTTGTTTGTAACCTAGTCTTCAAATAAGTGGCGGCACATAATAAAGCTTTCATCTTTGTTCATCGTGTGCCGTCTTGTTCAATATGAATAGAAAGAAGAATAGTTTTCACAAATCACCCTTCTTTCTCACTCAGATAAAGAGAATGAAAACTTGTCTCAAATCTCAACCCCAATTTTATTTACCTGATGAGTGCTGGGAGCATGTCTTCAAATTCATCATCAACAGCGGCGACGGTGAAACTGACAAGAAACAGAAACTCTACTTTAAATCTCTATCTCTCGTCTCTAAACAGTTTCTCTCCATCACCAATAGACTCATTTTTTCTATCACTATTTCCGATCATCCTTCCCATCTTCTCCCTCGTTTCTTCCATCGATTCCCCAACCTTAATTCCCTTCACCTCTGCTTCGGCTCTCGTCATCTCTCGTCATCTCGACTCAACCATTGCTTTGGCTCTCCTTGACAGACCAACATTAAAATCTTTATCTATTTTCAATATTGAGCTAAAGGATGCAAACTGTGATACTACACACTACATTGATTCCTTTGTGAGTTTGAAGGGTTTGAATATTCTTAAGTTCTGTTATTCGCATATCTCAGATGATTTGCTCTACTCTATTGCCAAAGAAGGTCTTCCTTTGAAGAGCTTTGTTCTCAATAATTGTACCGGCTATAGTTATGATGGAATTTATTCTTTGTTATCCAAATGTCAGGGGATACAGCATTTGGATTTGCATCAAGCTGATTTCTTAAAGGATCTTCATATTGCCCAAATATCTTTGTTTCTTGGTGGTTTGGTCTCTATAAAACTTTGTAATTGTTTGAATCTCACAAAATTAACCTTGTTTGCACTCATTAGAAATTGTCATTCACTTACTGAGATTACAATGGAAAGGTTAGGCATTGGAAGAGAAGGTGTAGAGAGTTCTAATTCTTTGAAGGATTTTGAAGTATACCCTCAATTAAAGTTTTTATGTTTGGCTCACAATTTCTTTATAAAAAATAAAGACATCATATCGTTTGCTTCCATTTTTCCCAATTTGCAGCATCTTGATTTAAGTTATTGTTATAGCATAACTGAAAAAAGTATTTTTCCCAATTTCCATGTAGGTTCCGTCCCATATCTATCACCCTTCACAATATCAGCTAATGAAACTAGGTCCTCATTCTAATTTATCACATGGTGTTAATAAGATGTCCAAAAGGAGATAACAGTGTGAGGGACAACATACTTTTAAAATTTGAAGAATAACCGCTTTTGTCTATTCTTCAAATTCGACTAAAAGTTAGAAAAAACAGTTTCTCAAACATTGAAGATTGGAAATTCATTCACTAATTTCATTGTATTCTAGCATATCTTCTTCTTGTTCTTGTTCGATGAAGATCTTGTCTGAGCTTTCGTCTCTTGGTTCTGATTCAGTGAAGCAATAGGTCTATCTTCGGCTTAAATTCCTAGCTTTCGAGTTTAGGGGCCTTGGTATTCCTTTTGTTTCAATTGGGTCGGGATTGAGGTGAGTCCTGGGTAGTTTGTTTTCTGGTGAGTTTCGTCTTCCTCTTCTTCGTTTTGCATGCATTCTCTATGGCTTGGGAAAGGGTCAGTAGGAAAAATGGTAAGGGTGTCAGAGGTGGCTTTTCTGTGTGGAAGGAGAATAATGGTAGAGGAGCAACTAATGGGGAAACTATAACTTCTTTTTTCGTAACTGAGTTTCTTGAGCATATGAACGCAAAAGACCTCTTTGAGGTATTCAAGGTTCACGGAGTTATTTCAGAAGTATTCGTTTCGGCTCGAAGAGACAAACGTGGTAAAAGGTTTGGCTTTGCTAAGTTTCAGAAAATCCATGATCCGCGTATTCTTGCTTGTAATCTCGATAGCATTACTTTAGAAGGCAAGAAACTTTTTGTCAATTTACCCAGATTCAACCCGGTGAATAAGAGGCCTCCCCGAGCTTCAGAGAAACCGAAGAAGAATGTTTATCAACAAGCTCATGTTAGAAGGTACGAGAATGCTAAACGTGTTGATAGGACGTTTGCAAATGTGGTGTGTGGAGTGGTGACTGAGGATAAAGGGAAGGGCTTAGGTAGTGAATCTTGCGTTTCTTTAGAGGTGGCTGATGTCTGGATAGAGAGACTTAAACGGATGAGAGTGGGAGTGGTCATGGAGCATGGAAATGCTTTTAACATTCAGAGGGTGATTAACGAGGAAGGCTTTTTCAACATTAAGGCTACTCCTCTCGGAGCCTCAATGTGTTTATTGGAGGACGTTTCTGGTGGAGATATTGAAGAGTTCGTGGAGGAATCTAAAGATTGGATGGAGGTTTGGATCAAATAAATTCGCCTTTGGTCCATGGAGGTGGTCGACAGAGATAGGTTTGTGTGGGTTAAGTGCCGTGGACTACCTTGTATTGCCTGGTGTGACAACAATTTCCGTCTGCTCTTGTCTAGTTTGGGAACTTTCATCAAGTGTGATGATAATACAAGGAGTAGGGCTTGTCTCGATTCTGCAAGGTTACTTATCAAAACTAACCTAGGAGTTATCTTGGATAAGAAGATTAGAGTGGAAGTGAATAGCCAATATTACTCTCTATCCATTTCTGAAGATCTTTCGTGTGGAAGAGTAGACTCTCTGTTTGAAGAGGAAGACGAGGTGATTGACTCAGAAGATTTTGAATCCTCTATTCCTTCAGAATTTGAAGGCGCGTGGGATAATGTTGAAGAGGAAGAGAGTGAGGAGTTCATAGCAATTCAGCGAAGGTTCTTGTGGGCTGGGAATTCTAACGACAGATATGTTTCCTGGGTTTCATGGAATTCTGTTTGTAAGCCGAAGGAGTTAGGTGGTCTAGGTATAAATCATGTTGGTAGATTTAATCGAGCTCTTCTCGCAAAGTGGTTATGGAAGTTTCATAGTGGGGGGAACAAAATTTGGAGGGAGAGCCTCACTATTAGATATGGAGCTCTAGGCGTTAAAGTGCGATCGTATCCTGACATTGGTAAATTGAAGACAGATTCAATGTGGATGAAGGATTTATTGTCGATTTCGGTATTCGATTCCGTTGATAATTTTTGCAATCTCATGGATTGCTCTGTTGGTGACGGTTCGGGTGTGGCGTTCTGGCAGGCGTTGTGGATCGGAGATATTCTGTTGAAAGCTAGATATCCTAGTTTGTTTAAGGCCTGCAGTAGGAAAGCTTTGGTTGTTAGTGATTTGGGCGATTGGGTTGGAGGGGAATGGTGCTGGAATCTCACTGATTTGTTGGATAATTCTGCAAACATCCCAGAACAAGAACGTTTGGATTACTGCAATCTGTTGGGTTCCCATTCGGTTATTAAAGAGGCCCGGGATGAGTGGGGTTGGTCTCTCCATGATTCTAGGAAGTTTACGGTCAATTCTGTTTACTTGTCCTTGGCATTTTCTTCTGCAGTAAATGATATTGAGATTGATTGCGCAGCGATTCTGGATCTTCTTTGGAAGACAGTCATACCGCTGAAAGTGCAGGTTTTCAGCTGGAGGATGGCGTTAGATAGATTGCCTACTAGATCTAATTTGGTGGCGAGAAGGTTAATTATTTGTGTGTTTTGCTTCCGTCAATTAGAGGATGCGTCTCATTTGTTCTTTTCTTGCTTCAAGTCTATATCCGTGTGGAACAAGATTTGTGAGTGGGTGGATATAGATATTATTTCCGATACCTGTAGCAGTCGTCATGTAAAGGTGTGGAACACGAGCCTTAAAGGTCGATGTAAAGCGGAGAAGATCAACTCTATTTGGTTCATAACTTGCTGGTTTTTGTGGAATGTCAGAAACAATATTTTATTTAATGACACCTTGTTTGTTGTTAAGGAAATTGTTATCGATATAAAAATTTCTTCGTGGAACTGGTTGATCCTTGGTATTAAGGGTAGCAAGAAGTGCTCGTTGTACGATTGGTTTAAGTTTCCGTTCGATTTCCTTTAATGTTTTGAGTCTTTTGGTGGTTGTAGTTTGTTGGTCTGAGATTTCCTTAATCTCGTATTAATGAATTTGCTTATCAAAAAATAAAAGTAAACATGTGTCCAATGGACAAAGGAAAAAATTGCGGAAACATAAACATGTGTCCAACGGACAAAGGAAAAATATGCGGAAGCATAAACATGTGTCCAACGGACAAAGGAAAAATTGCATAAAAGTAAAAGAGAGATAGGGAGCGAGAAGGAATTGTAAAGAAGTTAGAAGTTAGTAATTAGTAATTAGTTGTTAGAGTAAGTGATCAATAATGATTGAATAATGTACTTAGGTCAAGGTTAATGAAGACTTGTTAGAAGATTGATAGAATCAAAGCCTCTACAACAACAAGCTTCATAGATTTTGAACCTAATACAAAAGATCAATCAACATTGAGTTGTTTTCCGATGCGGGACATAATGTTGCGCTATGTTAAGCAATCGCCGAGTAATTTATGGAGTAATTACCCTACAATGAGGCCGGTCAATAGCTCTTTGTGCTAATGCATGCTAGATGAACGATATGTAGATTGTCATCTGAAAGCAATACCACACAAAAAGAAAAGAAGGTAATGATCTAGTCTTGACCAAAATTCAACAAAGGAATTCTATGATCCACAAGACTTTCATTGATCAAAAGAAAAGAGAAATAGATGAAGAGAAAGCCAAATTAAACCACACAATTATGTGATCTAAGGCTAAGAACAAAAGGAAAGGGACGAAAAAGGAAAAGGAACCAAAACAGTCCCAAAAACAAGCCAAAATGTGCATTCTGTTTTGAAGTAACCGGTTACTCACCAGGTGTTAAGCGGTTACTTAGTTCAAAATAAGCGCAATTTTTGAAAATTAACACAGAGTAACCGGTTACTCACCAGACGTTAATCGGTTACTCTGCACCAGAATGCAGCAAATTGTGCAAAATTCAGCATGATCCACTTTCAAAACTTTGTACAAACACCTTATGATCATGGAACTGAAATTGCACAAAATTTAAAGTAAAACAACAGTGAAAAACAACAAATAAACACAATTACAAGATCTAAAGGATCAAGTAACAAAGATCACCAAAGATCTACATTATGGAAGATGAAGATGAAGCTTCAATAATGGTGGAAGTTGAATTACCACTTCAAATCTGAAAATTCTTTCAAATTGCTTCAAGATCCAAACTCCAAAGCCTTGATCTATGAGAATTGATGAAGGAAACAAGCTTGGATGAAGGTTTAGCTCAAAGTTGAACAAGATTCAATGTGAATTCTTGTTAACTTTCAAAAGAAGAAAAGTGAGCTTAGGTGAATTTTGGTGGTTGAGGAGAGAATTTGCAAGAGGTTTATTGGCTCTTAAAAGCTTCAAGAGAAATTTTAGCAAGATGAATTTGGCTCTCAAAAGCTTGAAGAATGAATGAAATGAAGGCTCTACTTACAGAGTTTAGGCTCAGAAATTTGGTGGTTTGGAATTTGGTTTGGAAGATCAAAATTAGGCTTGGAATTTGAATTTGGAGGGAAATTCATAAAAGAGTGGTGATTAGTGAAGGTGTATGGTAGGAAATGATCAAAGTGATGTAGGAGAATTAAAATGAGATGGTCTAGAATATTCCTAATGTGATCAAGGGTTGAGATTGGTGCAAATTGCTGAGTTTGAATTTGCTGAATTTTTTTCAAATTTTCACGAGGGTAACCGGTTACTCACCACAAGGTAACCGGTTACTCAGTGCAAAATTTGTGAAAAATGAGCATTTTGTTGCACTGTTGTGGTTCCGGCTCGATTTTTTTTGCTTGTCAAAGAAGGCATGGAAATAAACACATGAACCTTGGAACTCCTTGAATAATAATTAATTAAAACTTGAGGAATCCTTGACCAGATAAATTTGACATGATTGCGGATCAACTTTGACTTTTCTCAGATGAAATTCATTCGAGCTATGGGACTGTTTTTTTGGCATTTTTAACTTGTTCTTCCCCTGAAAATGTGAATAAAGAGAAAACAAAATATTTTTGGGTTTTGGTTAAGGTTAGTAAAATATAGACAAATAAAGCAATAAAGTGAATAAGAAACACACAGATGCTTGGTAAACCTTGCAAGGCATAAACCCAAAGAAGAGAGGGATAAAGGAACCAAAGCATGATCTTGTTTGTGGTAAAGATGCAAAATGAGATGTGAATGATATATTGAATCTTAAGGGTCAAAAATTAGGGTCTTGCAGCTGCCCCTATTTAAGTCTCTTCTATCGGGAGATATGAAGATACTTAAATACAAAAAGCTATATTTTTTAGCCCTAAGATACCACAAGATGATATGAATGCAAAGGATGAAATAGACTGCGGGGAAACTTGAAACAAAGGATACAGTAAATTGAAAGAGACGACACGAAAAGACACGCCGGGGGACACAAACTATTCTGGAGATCTGTCAAGGTGACAAGAAGTATCCATCAATAGTTGGAAAGAGAGGGACAAGACCATGGGGAGACGAGTAGTGACATCCAAGAATGACATTGAATGGACACTAAGAACGAGACAAAAGGTTTGTCAAAAGATGTCCAAGAATGGCTTTGGACAGCAACAAGAAAGTTTCTGGCAAAAGTAGTAGCGTCATCCAAGAATAGCATTGGATGGAGGTGAAAAACATCTACATTGGGGATAAGATATCCAAGTATGGCATTGGATGAAAGGCACTACAACATTCAAGAATGGCATTGAATGGGGCAACAACAAACATCAGAGTCGTCCAAGAATAGCATTGGACATAAACAAAATTCCATTTGAAAACTTCACTGGGGACATCCAAGAATGGCATTGGATGGCAAGGTTAAACATCAGAGATATCCAAGAATAACATTGGACTTGGCTTGGGGAAAGGTGTCCAAGAATGGCATTGGACAGAAGAATCTCAACATCCAAAAATGGCATTGAATGAAGTGAGAAAAGTTTCAAAAAATATATCAGAAGTATCCAAGAATGGCATTGGACTCTGTTGAGGAAAAGATATCCAAGAATGGCATTGGATAAAGGAAGGACTTTCAGGAATGGCACTGAAAGTAAAGGTAAATCACTATATTCAAGAATGGCATTGAATGATAGTGAGAAAGACATCCAGGAATGACACTGAATGCAAAGGAGAAAACTCATTCAGGAATGGCACCGAATGAACAAATAAAACTTTCAGGAATGACACTGAAAGATATCCAAGCAAATCAGTTGGGGATTATAGAAGAAAGGCAAAACTTCTAGGAATAACACTGGGAGAAACAAGAGGAACAAGGTATCCAGGAATGGCACTGGAGATCAAAAGAGACAGACATCTAGGAATGACACTGGAGTGAAAGAAAAACAAAGATCCAGGAATGACACTGGAATGAAAGGAGACAAACATCTAACAACAGTACAAGATACACAGGGAAACGACAATATCCAGGAATGACACTGGAAAGAAAGAAAGAAAATGAACAAGACATCCAGGAATAACACTAGGAAGAAAGAAGACAAACAAGACATCTAGGAATAACACTGGAAAGAAAGAATACAAACAAGACATCCAGGAATAGCACTGGAAAGAAAGAAGACAAACAAGACTTCCAAGATTAGCACTAGAATGAAAGAAGACAGATAAACGACAGCATTCAGGAATGGCACTGAATGACAAGGCAGGTAAAAGTTTTGGTAGGCGCCAAGTAAGTTGGACTTTGATCACAAGGTAAGATGTTGAAAGCAACAGGACCTCGGAAAAATGCATATGAGCGGGAAGCACGCTTCGAGCTATGAAAATATTTCTATGTATGATATATGAATGATTTATGTATGCAATGCAGATGATAGGACAACTGAGATAGACTCTTTTGTGAGGGAAGAATGGAACTCTGATTCCTCAACACAGGGAACACTGCCCACTCTGCTTGGAGAGAAGATGTTGAACATATCTCTGTCACACTTATGAATTGTATCGGCTGGTGGTCTTTTGAGGAAAGACATCTTGAGGATTCTTGAAGTATACTGCCCCAGATTTATTGACTAATGAGGATAAACTGATCATGGCTTCAGTTTGACTGCTCCAGGGGAAAAATTGATCATGGCTTAAATTCTTGAAATGAATGCTGAGGATAAACTGCTCATGGCTTCAGCTTGAATACTGTAGGGGGTGAACTGATCATGGCTTCAGTTCTTGAAATGACTGTTGAGAAGGCTAAACTCAGTATGAATTTGGAAAGAGATCTTCTAGATAACCAATTCTGAGAATAACTTGCATTGAGCAACAAATCTTGAACTGATTCGCAACAGGATCTGGAAGTAATGTGCCCCTGATAGGATCACTGACCAAGTTTCTCAATTGTTTGAAATTTCTTGATGAGGAAAGTTTGCCCGCAAATAGGATTATTCAAACAAACATGGTAATTTTAATGCAAAGCTCAATGCAATTTTGAAGCCAAAAATTATTTTTGGAATGATATTATTGATGTATAGCAAAATGAATCACTTGTCAAAACACGGCGGTTTAGACATGCAAAGTGAAAGATAAAGCAAAGGTATGACATCAAAGCAAATGATTGGCAACAAACATAGGAGTCAATTTACGCAACCTTGCTATAGTATGCTCTCAAAAGAAACCTGGCTTCAATTAGGTCTTTTGAAGGTTGTAACGTGGTTTGGTTTACGGTTTTTTGAAACAAAGGATATAGGCTCAAAGTTTATTTGTACCCAACCCATTCTTCATGATGATCTCCAGTCTTATGCTCAGTTAATTCAAACTATGCATTCAGGTTCCAAGAGATTTTGGAATTGCAACACTGTTATGATGATGGCTTAAGAGATTTTTGAGATGGCAGTCACTTCTCTTACAACCTTTTGTTGTTGATGAGGACCTTAGTCAACTCGTTTTGTCAAAATAAACCGTCGCAATTTGCCAAATTTCTTGTAGTGAACCTCAATGATATGCTCATCAGACATCCTAAAACATAAATATATGATCATTAGACATAGTAGTTTGAAACACTTCATCAGACATAGTATTAAAGTTATGTTAACTTAGACATAGTCATTATTATCACATGTGTAAGGTTAAGGGGATAAAAAAAATAAAAAATTTAACATTGAAGAATCAAAAACTGATTTTTAAAATAGAAAAAATGTTAATAAATATTTATAATCACATAAAATCAATTATAAATAATTATAAATATTTTTAATCTAAACTAAATAATTAATAATTGAAAAATTGACAAAATCAAACGTGCACATTTTTAGGTGATTGTACACGTGGAAGGGAATTTTTATGCATTATTTTTAGGCTTCATTATTTTTGTGTACGCGTGGGAAGGAATTTTTATGCATTATTTTTAGGCTTTATTAATTAATTTATTTTTTTGGTATAATCATATAAATACGTATTAAACAATGTTCTCAGATAATAATCGTGAATTTGATTGTTGTTCAGTATTAAGTAAATATTTGTATAAATTAAAATATTTATTTTATGTTTTTATTTTTTTGGAATTGTTTTGGAACGTAATAGGATTAGTATAAGAGTATTTTTTAAGAGAAATAGGTTATTTGAATTTTTTTTAACTCAAAGGTTATTTGATTAAATAGTTCAAAACTTTATTTTTTCTAAAAATTTCATAAAATTTATATTCGTTAATATTGAAAGCCCAAAAATTCGGTTTCTTATAAGGGGTTTATAATCCTTGTTTGTAACCTAGTCTTCAAATAAGTGGCGGCACATAATAAAGCTTTCATCTTTGTTCATCGTGTGCCGTCTTGTTCAATATGAGTAGAAACAAGAAAAGTTTTCACAAACCACCCTTCTTTCTCCCTAAGATAAAGAGAAAGAAAACTTGTCTCAAATCTCAACCCCAATTTTATTTACCTGATGAGTGCTGGGAGCATGTCTTCAAATTCATCATCAACAGCGGCGACGGTGAAACTGACAAGAAACAGAAACTCTACTTTAAATCTCTATCTCTCGTCTCTAAACAGTTTCTCTCCATCACCAATCGACTCGTTTTCTCTATCACTATTTCCGATCATCCATCCCATCTTCTCCCTCGTTTCTTCCATCGATTCCCCAACCTTAATTCCCTTCACCTCTGCTTCGGCTCTCGTCATCTTGACTCAACCATTGCTTTGGCTCTCCGTGACAGACCAACATTAAAATCTTTATCTATTTTCAATATTGAGCTAAAGGGTGCAAACTGCATTACTTCACACTACATTGATTCATTCGCGAGTTTGAAGGGTTTGAATATTCTTAAATTCTGTTATTCGCATATCTCAGATGATTTGCTCTACTCTATTGCCAAAGAAGGTCTTCCTTTGAAGAGCTTTGTTCTCAATAATTGTACCGGCTATAGTTATGATGGAATTTATTCTTTGTTATCCAAATGTCAGGGGATACAACATTTGGATTTGCATCAAGCTGATTTCTTAGAGGACCATCATATTGCCCAAATATCTTTGTTTCTTGGTGGTTTGGTCTCTATAAAACTTTGTTGTTGTTTGAATCTCACAAAATCAGCCTTGTTTGCACTCATTAGAAATTGTCATTCACTTACTGAAATTACAATGAAAAGGTTAGGCATGGGAAGAGAAGGTGCAGAGAGTTCTAATTCTTTGAAGGATTTTGAAGTATACCCTCAATTAAAGTTTTTATGTTTGGCTCACAATTTCTTTATAAAAAATAAAGACATCATATCGTTTGCTTCCATTTTTCCCAATTTGCAGCATCTTGATTTAAGTTATTGTTATAGCATAACTGAAAAAAGTATTTGTCAAGTTCTAAGTAGATGTTCTAAGCTTAGACATTTGAATTTGACCTTCTGTATGGAAGTGAGACGACTTAAAATGAATTTTGTAGTTCCCCAACTGGAGGTGTTGAATTTATCAGATACAAGTGTCGATGATAAAACACTCTATCAGATTTCAAAGAGTTGTTGTGGGCTTTTGAAACTATCACTGTCATTTTGCGATTATATCACCGAAAAGGGAGTGATACACCTGATTGAAACCTGCACACAACTGAAGAAGATTGATATTAGTAATTGTGATAAAGTGAGTGTTGATGTTGTTGTCTCAATTATTTCATCAAGGCCAGCATTAAAAAAGAGAAAACTCTCCTTCTACTAAAATTTTAGCTCTAAAATGTAGGATGTTTTTGGTTTTTAGATTTGTTTTGTTGAGAAATTACTCTTTTATTTTTAAATTCCAATTTTTAAGTTTAAATGTTTTTCTTTACTTTTCCTTAAACTATATTACATGAATTAAATTTGTGTCATAGTTATTGCCGCTTTCATTGGTTGTAATTGGAAAGGTAACAATTTATTTTAGCACTCAACTGGATTTCTATTTTACTTTAGTCTACAAACTGAAGTATTAATCATCCTCTTGATTCCGTTTGATACTCAAAAAGTAGTATGTTTTAGTTTTCCATATCAATTGGTTTTTGGATCTAATTTGTAAAGTATGAAAGTTTTTGTAAATAGTGAAATTCTCTGTTTTATCATAGACATGGCATACAGTATGGTGAAAACAAAATGATACTTAAATTAAGATATGGAAATAGTTTAAAGAAAACTAATACTATTTCTTCTAATGATCCATTTTCTCCAATGCACGTCTTATTGTTTGCTCTTATAAATTAAATGAGGTCAAATCATGGTGTTAGTTTTTCAGATTGGTGTAGTGCTGATATTTTCTAAAAATTATAGGTGCATGAGGTGTTTGGTTTAGTAAGATATTTTCTCCTGTTTGTATAGTTCTAATCAATCTGTCTAGTTTCTAGAAAATTTTAGAACTATTATTCATTCTACACAAGCCAACCTAGTAATCAAACTACCCATAACAGCATATAAATACCCTGATACTGTTACTGTCATTTGAATTACAATACAGGCAGGTCATACATATTTTAACCACTGTTGGCTTCGGTTCTTATTCATTGCTTTACTACCAGGAGATTGTAATAAGACAAAATATGGGGAAAGATCTAGAGAATGCTGAGTCAGCAATTCAAGTGTGGAGGGGCCCTCATGGAAGGCAAAGGAAAATTTCAGTTGTGCAAGATCCGGAGATTCAGGGAATGCGTAAGAGCAGTAGGGTGCGCAAGGACAACACCCAAATGAAGGATTTCATCACTAATAGCCTTAAATAGAATTATGATAGGGTAGTTGTTTTTTATCAAGTGAATTGTGAAGAACTTTCCTCTCTCTCTTAAAGTACCTTTCAATATAACTCCCTATTTTAACACTGTGCAGTAGTACTACCATTTCATTGGTGCTTTCATTCCACCATGGCAGAAAACACGAGGATGAAAGAGCTGAACATCGAAGTCAAGAAGAATGCAGAGGATATTATGAAGTTGTCTGATGATGTTCAGATCCAATTCGAACGTTTCGGTGTAGCAAATGATGCTCGTTTTCAACGTATGGCGGATCTGCAATCATCAACAGATGGAAAACTGGATCAGATCAACATTTTGATGCTTTCAACTCTTAGCCAGATATTACAAGCCAAATGGAGAGACTTTAATCGAGGGCTTACAACAATATCCTTGAAAGAATTAAAGTTTACTATATCCTCTCTCCCAATACTTGTGTATTCCATTTTGATCTCATTGAGTAAAGGATTGTTCCTAACAAGTGAAAACAAGGCTAATTCTGCGAACATGTTACAATTGCCAAGGTTTATAGACACTAAATGACCCAAAAACAAAGACAACTTCATAACATCTTGAACATTCAAAAAATCAGCACTTTGAAGATTCAAATGTTGTATACATTGACACTTGGATAACAAACCAAAGATTCCAGAATAACTATATCCATGACAATATTGGAGGACAAGCTTTTTCAAAGGAAGACCTCGGGTTGCAATAGAGGAAAGCATTGTTGGGCTTAGTGTCATTTGTGGGGTTTAGTGTCATTGGGCTTAGAGGCCAATTGATTGGGCCTCATTGTATTTGGTATTGCATCTATCATGTACTTGTATATAAGGCATTTGCCAATGTAATAAAATGGCTAATCACCACATTTACCTTACAATTGGTATCAAAGAGTCCGGTTCCATTTTTCTCTCACATTCGCAAAAACGGCAGTTTTTTTTGTTTCAACGGTTCTAACTGTCTCGTGATCTTTCTTTTTCTCCGATTCTTGTGCGTTCATGGCTGAATCCTCTCAATTTCTGCAACCGGCGATTCCCAAATTCGATGGGTATTACGAACATTGGGCAATGCTTATGGAAAACCTTCTCTGATCAAAGGAATATTGGGGACAAATTGAAAATGGCGTCACAACGGCACCGGCAAATGCAACTGAGGCTCAACAACAAGCTGCGGCGGCCAGTAAACTCCACGATTTGAAGGTCAAGAACTATCTCTTTCAAGCTATCGATTGATCGATCTTGGAAACGATTCTCACTCGTGACACTGCACAAGATATCTGGGAGGCGATGCGGAAGAAGTATCAAGGTTCTACGAAGGTTAAGCGAGCAATATTACAATCTTTACGGCGAGAATTTGAGATTCTTGCAATGGGGGAAAATGAGACAGTGGATGATTACTTTGCAAGAACGCTTGCAATTGCGAATCGGATGACAAGTCATGGTGAAAAAATTGAACAAATCACGGTGGTTGAAAAGATTCTCCGTTCTATGCCGGCTAAATTCAACTATGTGGTGTGTTCTATTGAAGAATCAAATGACGTTACAACCCTTTCCATCGATGAGCTACAGAGCAGCTTGCTTGTTCATGAGGGTAGAATGAAGTGTCAGAAGGACCAAAGTGAAGAACAAGCTCTGAAGGTAGCTGGTGCTAGCAGAGGTGGTAGCAGGGGAAGGGGAAGATATTCCTCAAGAGGTAGAGGAAGAGGAAGACAAAGCAAAGAAATTGTTCAATGCTATAAGTGTCACAAATTTAGACACTATCAAAATGAGTGTCCTGAATGGGAAAATGCAAATTATGCTGCAATATACGAGGAAGAAGAAATGCTACTGATGGCTGAGTCGAACTGTGAATGCACCAAAGAGGAGATTTGGTATCTTGATTCTGGCTGTAGCAATCATATGGTTGGCATAAAGGAATGGTTGCATGATTTTGATGACAGTTTCACAGAATCAGTTAAGTTAGGAAATGACTCCAAGATGGAAGTTATGGGCAAAGGCAACATCAAACTAAATATTGGAGGGAAGGTACATGTGATTACTGAAGTTTACTATCTGCCTGGGCTGAGTTGTAACCTGTTGAGTGTTGGCCAACTTCAACAAAGAAATTTAACTATAATTTTCAAAAAGGATATCTGTCAAGTCATTCATGATGAAAAGGGGTTAATTCTCACCACTCAAATTTCAAACAATAGAATGTACAGGATTTTTGCTCCTGTAATTCTACCTAAGTGTCTGCAGATGAGTAAAATTGATGAATCCTACTTATGGCACCACAGGTATGCTCATCTTAGCTTCAAGGGTTTAAAGACTCTTAATCAAAAGAAAATGGTGAAAGGACTGCCAGAGGTGAAAGCTACAGAAGACAAATGTGCAGATTGTTTATCTGGCAAGCAACACAGAGACAACATTCCCAAGAAAGCTAGTTGGAGAGCTTCTCAAAGGCTTGAATTAGTACACTCTGATATATGTGGACCAATTAAGCCAGAATCTAATGGTGGAAACAGGTACTTTATTACCTTCACAGATGATTTCACTAGGAAAACTTGGACTTATTTTTTGCAAGAAAAATCTGTAGCTCTTGAATTCTTCAAAAAATTTAAGTCCTTAGTTGAAAAAGAATCAAACTGTACTATTCAGTGTCTCAGAATAGATAGAGGTGGAGAATTTACATCAACAGCTTTCAATGAATTTTGTAGTACACAAGGGATAAAAAGACAGCTGACTGCAGCTTACACACCTCAGCAGAATGGAGTATCTGAAAGGAAAAATAGGACTATTTTGAACATGGTCAGGAGCATGATGTCAGCTAGAAGTGTTCCCAAGAGATTCTGGCCTGAAGCTGTAAACTGGGCCACTTATGTTATGAACAGGTGTCCTACTTTTGCTGTGCAGGACATGACTCCAGAAGAAGCATGGAGTGGTATAAAACCCTCAGTTCATCATTTTAAGGTGTTTGGTTGTCTGGCACATGTGCATATTCCTGATGTGCATAGAAAGAAATTAGATGGGAAGAGTACAAAGTGCATTCTCCTTGGGGTTAGTGAAGAATCCAAGGCTTATAAATTGTACAATCCAACTGAAAGATAAATCATAATCAGCAGGGATGTTGTGTTTGAAGAACATAAGAGCTGGGACTGGGGTAACAAAGGTAACAGCAGGGGAGAAAATCAGATTGCTGACAATGAAGAGGAGCAAATTGTTGAGGCACAAGATAACCAAGATGAAATTGAAACTGTTAATGAAGATAATAACAATACAGAAGAAGAACAGGAAACTGGAGAAGAACAAGTGACAGTGACAATGTAGAAGAAAGGCCTGCTAGGACAAGACAGCCACCTGGTTATCTCAGAGATTATGTCACAAATTTTCTGGAAGAGCAACATGATTCAATGCAGAGCCTTGCCCTGTTTAGCTCTAAAGAAGATCCTGATACTTATGATGAAGCTGTAAAGCATGAAGTATGGAGAAAAGCAATGGAGTCAGAAATTGATTCAATTAAAAGGAATGACACTTGGGTATTAACTGAACTTCCACAGGGTATAAAGTCTATTGGGGTGAAGTGGATTTTCAAGACAAAATATAATGAGAATGGTAAAATTGAGAAACACAAAGCTAGGCTTGTAGCAAAGGGATATGCTCAAAGATATGGCATTGACTATAATGAAGTATTTGCTCCTGTGGCCAGGTGGGATACCATAAGAACTATACTCTCACTAGCTGCTTTCAAGAGTTGGAGTGTTTTTCAATTAGATGTTAAGAGTGCTTTCTTGCATGGTGAACTAATTAAAGATGTGTATGTGGATCAACCTTTGGGTTTTGAAACAAAGAACAAGAATCAGGTGTACAAGCTCAAGAATGCATTATATGGATTAAAACAAGCCCCTAGGGCTTGGTACAGCAAGATAGAGTCTTATTTTATCATTGAAAAATTCATGAAGTGCTCTCATGAACACACTCTGTTTGTTAAGTGTGAAGGAAAAAACAGGATTCTAATTGTTAGCCTATATGTAGATGACTTAATCTACACTGGAAACAATGAACAAATGATGAAACAATTCAAAGAATCTATGAAGGAGAAATTTGCCATGACTGATTTAGGCAAAATGAAGTATTTTTTGGGTGTTGAAGTGAATCAGACTCAACAAGGAATCTTCATACATCAACATAAATATGCCTCTGAGATACTGAGCAGATTTGGAATGACTGATGGTAACAAAGTGTGCAGCCCAATTGTGCCTGGATGCAAACTTATCAAAGATGAACATGGAAAATCTACTGATGCTACCTACTACAAACAGATGATTGGTTGCCTAATGTATGTGTTGACAACTAGACCAGACATGGCTTACTCAGTATGTCTTGCTGCAAGGTACATGGAAAGGCCCACTGAATTACATGTAGCTGCTATCAAAAGAATTTTGAGATACTTAAAAGGCACCATGAGTCATGGAATTCTGTACAAGCATAGTACTGATGAAAATTTGCAGTTGGTAGGATGGACAGACTCTGACTATGCTGGTGATTATGATGATAGGAGAAGCACATCAGGCTATGTCTTCACTATGGGATCAGGAGCTATATCATGGTGTTCTAAAAAGCAGCCTATAGTTACTCTGTCAACTACTGAGGCAGAATTTGTGGCAGCTGCTTCTTGTGCATGTCAAAGTGTGTGGTTGAGAGCTATAATGAAGCAATTGCAGCAAGAACAAATTGGGAACACTATTGTGTACTGTGACAATAGCTCATCCATAAAGTTGTCAAAGAATTCAGTCATGCATGGGAGGTCTAAACACATTGATGTGAGATACCACTTCCTTAGAGAATTAAGCAAAGATGGAGTTATTGAACTGAAGCATTGTAAATCTGAAGAGCAACTTGCAGACATCATGACCAAGGCGCTAAAGCTGGAAACATTCTGCAGATTAAGGGAGGGACTGGGAATGTGTGATCTTAGTTGTCTTTTGTAATTTTTCTATCTGCTGTGCTGTCTGTTTTTCATGTTTATTTTTTTAGTTGATATCTGTTGTGATATTCAACTTAAGGGAGGGTTTGTTGGGCTTAGTGTCATTTGTGGGGTTTAGTGTCATTGGGCTTAGAGGCCAATTGATTGGGCCTCATTGTATTTGGTATTGCATTTATCATGTACTTGTATATAAGGCATTTGCCAATGTAATAAAATGGCTAATCACCACATTTACCTTACAAGCATTCCATCCGAGATACGTGTAAATGACAAATCAAGACAAGTTAAGTCAATCAAACTCACGAGAGAGTCAATTAAGTGTGAGCTAATGTTGTCATTGCTTGACATCCAACTAATTGATAGAGACTTTAAAGTTGGTCTCTCACGGATGGTAGAAGCAATGTTGTGATGAGTTAATAGTGAGTAGTTCGACACACAATATCTTCAAGAAACTCAGAATTCTTACATACTTGTAAAAGCCACGCGTCAGTCATATATGTATGGATACGACCATAGAGATTAACTTTGCTCACCTTAGGAAACACCATTGACATATTAACATTTAGCCTAAAACTGATCCGGTTAGTGAGGTCAAGTTCTTGCTTAATTAGGACAAAACCGCCTTTTTATCTGCACATGATCTTTCATTGGCATTGTCCGAACTCCGCAAAGTTAACTTGTCTCATAATTATTATATCTACAACGAAGTACTTTTCCACTTGTTCAAGAACTGTAAACTTCTCGAAGAGGTTAGCATCATTAATTGTCGGTGCATAACCCTGTCTCATAATAACGATTGCTTGATGTTGAATATTGTGACATGATTTGAGTGCTGGATCGTAAAGATAACAACAATTTTTGAGTTTTTTCTGGTCAAGGAGAAGACTAACAACAAGTTCTAGGATTTTTTTGGGTGCAAATGGGGATGAACACCACTGTAGGGTGGGGATTAGGGATGTTCATGGACGATTAATTTTAATAACCAATCCATAACCATAAATAATCCATATATTATAACCGGTTATTAAAACCAATTGTCATAATCGGTTTTCATATTTTAAAATTGTTATAAACCGGTTATATCCATAACCAATTTTAAAACTTTTGATTTAATTTTATTTTAAAATTAATTTTTAAAAAAAAAAAAATTATGTTCAAAAATATTTTTTTTTTATTTTTTGGAAAAAAATATTTTTTTATTAAAAATATTTTTTTTTTTTTAAATATTTACTGAAAAAATTTTGTAAAATTATTTGTTTGAAAGAACTTATAAAAATATTTTTAGAATATTTTTTAATTTATTTTCATAAAATTTTCATGATAACTAAACTTTATTTTTCATATTTTAATTTAAAATACAAAATATATTATATTAAAAATAAATTTATTCATATTTATTTAAATATATTGATATTTAAAAAGTTTTGTGTGGTTAGTCTTTTTAGTAAATAGACTTATAAAAAAATCTATGTATTTTAAAAAATTAATCTAACCTAACCCGATTAATCTATGTAGGTTAGACTCTAAATCTATATTAATATGTTTGACTTACTCCCACCACTAACTGTAATCCTAAAAAATTAAAACTTCTAATATTACAAATAAACTGATTTAAAATTAGTATAAGATATACACAAAACACCAAAAACAAAATGCAAATAGTCCAAAAAAATCCAAAGTCCAAGGTTGATTTTCCAAAATTTGAATTTAACCTAAATTTGATTTTCTCAAAATCAACGATGACTATGGCGGCGGCTTCTTCCTCTTCATCCAGACAAACTAGAAGCAAAAAAGTAGCTAATGTTTATTTACCAGATGAATGTTGAGAATGCATCTTCAAATTCCTTATCAACCACCGTTGCTAATGTCATCCGAAGCCTCTTTCCATTGTATTCAAACAGTTCCTCTCCGTCACCAACCGTCTTCGTTCATCTCTCACTATCTATGATCCAACTTGCCAACTCTTTGATAGCCTCAGCCTCTTCCGTAGATTCTCCAACATCTCCTCCCTCAACCTATCCTGTTAAAGTTTAAGGATTCACCATTAATGGACAATGAAAATAGCTAACATAACAAAGAAAGAGGGAAAAAGAAGAAGATCAAGTGTATTATTTTCACAACTGATTGAACCATAGTGTACACATTGGTATATATAGAATACCACAGTTAGTTATCCTCTAACTAATTACAGTTATTCTACAACTAACTATCTAACAAACTTATGAATTAGTTTGTTGCTTGTACAACAAGTAATCTCATTTACATGGTGGGTACATCTTGTTTAACATCCCCCCTCAAGCTGGAATATATGTCCATCATTCCAAGCTTGCTCTGAAGATTACTGAATGGTCCAATGTGCAGAGATTTAGTAAAAATGTCTGCTACTTGATCTTTGGAAGAAATCGACAGAAGATGAACAATTCCTGCCTGCACTTTATCTCTCACAACATGGCAATCGATTTCAATGTGTTTTAACCTCTCATGAAACACAAGATTGGCTGCTATATGAAGTGCTGATTTGTTGTCACAATAAATCACAAATGGATATGTATGTTTGACCTGCAAATCTCTTAACAGGTACAAAATCCATTGTCCTTCACATGTTGCTTGTGCCAAAGCTCGATACTCAGCCTCTGATGAAGATCTGGATACAACTGTTTGTTTCTTGCTTTTCCAACTTATCAATGAATCACCAAGGAAGAAACAAAAGCCAGTGGTAGATCTTCTAGTGTCACGGCAAGCTCCCCAGTCTGAATCTGAGAACCCTTTGAGAGCAAGGTCTGATGAAGATCTAAAGAACAAACCATTGCCAGGATTGTTTTTGAGATATTTCAGCACATGAATGCCAGCTATCATGTGTTCATCAGTAGGGTTGCTTAAGAACTGACTTAGCTTACTTACTGCATATGAGATCTCAGGTCTGGAATGTGTGAGATACAACAATCTTCCTATTAATCTCCTATATTCAGTGGGATCTGAGATTAACTTGCCAGATTTTGTGTGTAATTGGAGATGAGGTTGCATAGGTGTGTTGTATGGTTTTGCTCCAGTTAGGCCTGCATCCTGCAACAAATCCAATGTATATTTTCTTTGACAAATAGTAATGCCATCTTTGGATCTGCTTACTTCAAAGCCAAGAAAATATTTGAGATCTCCTAGATCCTTGATGCTGAATTTGTTGTGCAAGATGGTCTTAACATTGTTTATCTCATCAATGTCTGTCCCCCCTAAGACCAGATCATCTACATAAACAAGGATGCCTGTGAAATGTTGACCATTGGTTTTGGTGTACAAAGTGTAATCTGTCTTGGACTGAACAAAACCAGACTGAAGCAGTGTTTCAGTAAGTTTGGTGTTCCATTGCCTACTGGCTTGCTTCAAGCCATAGAGGGATTTTTGAAGTTTGCACACCAGGTTGGATTATGGTAAATGTAAGCCAGGTGGAGGCTGCATATACACTTCTTCATTTAGATCACCATGTAAGAAGGTTGTGTTGACATCAAGTTGAAACAAGGGCCAGTGATGAGCAGCAGCAATGGTGAGGAATGTAACGCCCCGATTTGTTTAATTGTATTTAATTATTTCAATTATGTGAATTTTGTGAAATGTGTGGAGTTATTGTATTTTACCAGCTAATTGAGTTAATTGGTTAATTTCTCTGATAGATAAAATATTTGCATTAAATTATAATTTCTTTTGAACTTTTATTTCCTGAAATATATTTCATCATTGTTGTTATGTTTTATCGCATTTTGAGAGCGTTTGCGAGATATTTGAGCTGAGGGGTATTTTGGTCTTTTGCTTGGTTATATTTTTCATAAAATAGAAACTTTGAGAGAAAAAAAGAGAAAAGAGAAAGGAAAGAAGGAAAAGAAGAAGAAAGAAAGGGGGAAGAGGAAAAAAGAGGAAAAGCTAGGATTGGATCAAAACAACTTATAGGAATCGATTTAATCAGGTAAGGGTGTGAAATTCAATTATCCTATACATGTGTATGATTATGTATGTGTTTGTTTGTTGTTTTGTTGGATTGTATGAGAAATATAACAAAACCCAATTGTGTAGAAAATGTTAGAATTCGATTTAATTGTGTCGGAAATGATGTTTTCTGGTTCCTTGTTGTTGATACATGATAGATATATGTTGTTGTACATCAAATTGGTATTTTTCTATGTTTAGATGATGAACTTAGGGTGTTTTGGATTGGGACCCGTAAGCAAAATTATGCAGAAGAATTTTTCTGGTTTTTCCAGGTCATACGCTTATGGGGCATGTTCATACGCGTATGGACCTTGGCAATACGCGTATGGTGGGCGAGCCATGGGCCAATATGCATATGAGAAGGTTATTTTGCTCGGCCATCTGCCCATTTGCGTATGATACGCGTACCACTTCAGGGCACTTCGCGTATGTTGGGATGCACTACGTGTATTGGGTTTAAAATAGGAATTTTGGGAAGAAAATGGTCTCTGCCCATACGCGTATGGCCTTGGGCAATACGCGTATGGCATGGCGAGGATTTTAGGCAATACGCGTATGGCTCAGGGCAATACGTGTATGGCTAGGAGGATGGTAAAATGAGACTTTTCAAAATATCGTTTTCGTTTTCTTCCGTAACTTTTGTTCCGATTATCCGATTTTTACATTCTTAGTATCGTTGGAAAGCTATTGAGTTGTACTACGTGATTATGATGATTTGGGAATTGTTAGCCGATTAAATTATGTCGGGAATTTGGAATAGTGTCAGTTTGTCGACTTTTGCCGTATTAATTAAGTGTAATTGATGTGTATCATGCTAAATGTAACGCCCCAGTTTTAGTATTTTTATTTAAGTGAGTCGTTTTTGATAATTTTATTATTATATTATTTTATTTTCGACTTTTATCTGAAATTATGTTATTTTTCGATATGATTATATTTTATCACATTTTGGGAACGGTTGCGAGATATTTGAGTGTGGGGGCATTTTGGTCATTTCACATTTATTTTACTAAGTTAGAAAAGAAAGAAAAAGAAATAGAAATAGAGAGTATTAGAGAAGAAAGAAAAATAGTAAGAGAAAGAAAAGGAGAAGAAAAAAAGAGAAGAGAAAAGAGAGAAAAAGAGGAAAAAGCTAAGAATCGAAGAAAAACAACTTCTAGGAATCGATTTAATCGAGTAAGGGTGTGAAATTCAATTATCTTATACATGTGTATGATTATGTATGTGTTTGTTTGTTGTTGTGTTGGATTATATGAAAAATGTAACAAAACCCATTTTTGTGGAAAGTGTTAGAATTCGATGTAATCGTGTTGGAAATGATGTTTTTGTGTTCCTTGTTGTTGATACTTGATAGGTATGTGTTGTTGTGAATCAAATTGGTATTTTTCTGAAATTAGATGATGAATTTGGGTGGAAAACGCAGAACTCGTTTCTGCAGAATTTTTCTGGTTTTCTGCAGGTCATACGCGTATGGGGCATGTTCATACGCGTATGGACCTTGGCATTACACGTAACATGGGCGAGCCATGGGGCATTACGCGTATGAGATGGTGTTTTGCTCGGCCATCTGCCCATTTGCGTATGATACGCGTAGCATTGCAGGGCAATACGCGTATGGTTTTGGCCTTACGCGTATTGAAGTTAAAATGGGATTTTTGTGAAGGAAAATGGTTATGCCCATACGCGTATGGCCATGGGCAATACGCGTATGGCATGGCGAGGATTTTGGGCAATACGCGTATGGCCTTGGGCAATACGCTTATGGCCAGGAGATTGGTAAAATGTGATTTTTGAAAATGTCGTTTTCGTTTTCGTCCGTAACTTTTGTTCCGTTTATCTGATTTTGACATTCTTGGTGTCGTTGGAAAGGTATTGAACTGTACTTTGTGATTATGACGTTTTGGAATTTGTTAGCCGATTTAATTATGTCGGAAAAGGTGAATAGTGTCGATTGTCGACTTTTGTCGTGGTAAGTGTGCATAATTGATGTGTATTATGCTATGTGTTGTTGTGTGATGAAAATACTTGTGATAACATGTGTGGTGATGAATTGTGGCCGAAAGGCAAATAAATGCAATGTGTTGTATTTGGTTATATATGCATGTTTGTGACTGCATATATGTGTGAAGATGTATTGGTTGTTATGAGTTCTTGTGTGTTAAGCATCATGATATGCATCATTGTAACGTCCTGTGGGACGGCGGTTCTGGTGGGGAATCAGCTATAACATCGTGTGCCCCTTTTGTGGTGGTGTGAGCGATGGTTATAGACGATCGTGTGCCCCTCGTGTGGTGGTGTGAGCGATCGGGTCGCGTGCCCCTTTTGTGGTGGTGTGAGCGATCCATAAACACCGTGTGCCCCTTTTGTGGTGGTGTGAGCGGTGGGTGAACATCGTAGGCCCGACGGGGAGTTACAGTGATGTAACGAGCGATGGTTCCAGCAGAGTTCCTGAGTGAACTAGTGATGAGATATGAAATCTTGGAGTCGGTACCGCATTTGCATTTGCATAGAGAGTCGTTGTGTCGGTCTCTTTGCATCTGCATGAATTGTGATTGCATTGGTTATATGTGGAAAATCATGATTTGGTGATTATGTGTGAGACATGGTGATATGCATTTGTGATAAATGTATGGGCATGATTAATATGAAATTGGGAATGGAGACATTGTGTGATTGAGCTGTGATAGCATTTGTGTATTGATGTGCATGCGTGTTAAATACATGGAATTATGAATGATATGTTTTGTATATAAACATATGCATGAAGTGTGAATATGGGATTATGTGAATATAATCTGTAGATGCTTTATGTGTTAGCATGTGGTAATGGTGGTGAGAATATTTGGTATGTGTATTATTATGTGACATATATAATTATATGCATTTATATTATGGTTGTTTTTCTCACCCTTCTGCTCGTTTTATAATGCTCTATGAGGCATTGCAGATTAGAGTTGCTGGAGGTCTTTTGTGAAGCTTATGTCTTCACCCTTTTGTCGGTCGGCTCTGATATGTGACACCAGGTAGCTAGAGTGGCCGTTTGTGTTTATTGTGTACTATGTATATGTATATATTTTGGTTGGTGCATGTACAACTTGGTGTATGACAAACGTTTTACATGATATATGTTTATATGTTAATCAGATTTTAGATTTTCTGCTTTAATTCTAATTTCTGAAAATGTGGGTGTAAGGAACGAAGTTTCCTCTGTTGATTGCTACCCCACTGTTGCATATCTTTATGGGCAGGTGTTGTATGGATTGTTTGGTTTCAATTTGATGTGACCCTTGGTCTATGCCATGTTTTTAAATATACTCTGATCAAATTTCGAATTTTCTTTTATTGCTTTATATGCATGATTATTTGGGGGTGTAGATTGGGGGCGTCACATTAAGTGGTATCAGAGCCAGTCTGTGTCAGTTGTGTCAGTTGTGTCTGTCGCTTTGAGCGAGTTGCTGTTGAACGGAAGTTGTGTTCTGGTGAGTTGTTGGTTAACCATAGTTCTGTATTTGGATGAACAGAATATGGCCCGAGCTGTGCAGGGTGTACCGAATGTTGCGGGTAATAATGAGTTCGGAAGGAATAAGCTGCCTATCTTCAAGGGAAGATATGATCCTGATGGTGCACAATTTTGGTTTGAGGAAGTTGAAAGAATCTTCCATGTGACGGATTGTGCTGAAGAGGATAAGGTGAGACTGGGTACTTACATGCTGGAAGAAGAAGCGGCTGATTGGTGGGTTAGTTTGCGCCATATGTTGGAAGTGGATGATGAAGAGGTTACTTGGGATTTATTTAGCCGAGAGTTTCGGAGGAAGTATTATCCTGAGGGTGTGAAGGAAAAGAAAGAGATTAATTTTTTGGAACGAAAACAAGGCAATATGTCTGTTGTTGACTATACTGCTAAGTTTGTGGAACTGGAGCAGTTTTATTCTCATTATCCGGAAACGACTGCTGAATTTTCTAAGTGTGTGAAGTATGAGAACGGATGTGTGTCCGGAGATTAAACGGGCAATCGCTTATTAGAGGATTAGAAGGTTTTCTGATTTGGTGGACAGTTGTAGGAGTTACGAAGAAAATCGTAAGGTGCGTGCTACTCCCTATGAGAATGTGAATGACAGGAAAGGGAAACAACAGTCTCGTAGTGAGGGAGGAATGTCTAGTCCTCTGAGATGTTACATTAAGTGTTACAAGTGTGGGGAAATAGGACATCGTCAGATGGATTGTTGGAGGAATAAACTGAAATGTTCCAAGTGTGGAGGTTCGGGACATGTCGCAGCGGATTGTAGGAAAATTAATGTGCGATGTTTCAACTGTGGTGAAACAGGTCATATCAGTACGGGGTGTACGAAACCGAGGAGAGCTCAGACTGGTAGGAAAGTTGTTGCATTGGCAGGAGATGAGACTACTAGTGCGGATCGTTTGACTCAAGGTACTTGTTCATTAATAGTATGCCTTTAATTGCTATTATTGATATTGGGACGACTCATTCGTTTATTTCGTGTGAGTGCGTGAAGTGTTTGAATTTGTTGTTGTCTTCTTGGGATAGTAAGATGGTTATCGATACTTATGCTTAGGGATCGGTAATTTCTTCTTTGGATTGTTTAAATTGTTCTTTGACCATTTATAGTAAAGGATTTGTGATGGATTAGGTGTATTTACAGTTGGAGAGATTAGAATGAGATAAGTGGGGGAGAAGCTGGTACTTCTCCATGTTGTTTCAGGTGTAAAGCGCTGGCGCAGTGTGTTATGAATTACAAGATTATAAGTGTGGTTTCTGGTTCAAGGAGGAATGCAGAAGTAGGGTTTACGTCAAATCAGGATTTGTGCCTTAGGTAGTTTTGTGCATAGGATGTAAGGCATGCTATTACAGTTTGGTGGAGACGGTTTATGCCTCATCATGATTGTCGGCTGTCTATTGACAAATTGAGGAACTGATCACCCTTAATCTCTTGTTGATAGCAGACGGGAATTATGTTGGATGGAATGGACGTGTCTTTCCGGCTTTGATAGTGGTGCGGAATGGATTACTTGAAATTTAAGGAAATGATTGAGGATTATTTTGTCAAGTTGAGGAAGGCTTTATATATGACGGTGATACGGAATCAAGATTTTGTTTGATGGTTGCAGATTGCGTTGTTGAGTCGATGAGAATTCTTATATTAGAAGGTGAGACGGATTAGAGGTTTGTGTATGTGGATTAAGTTGAAATGTCTCTGAGGGATAATGATTGGGTATTACTAAGGGTTGTTCTCAGAGAGTAGAGTGTGAACTTAGTTGGACAACAGTGAATAGTCGAGGCTATATCTGCTAAGTGAGTAGTATGGGAACTTGCGGTTGTGTTTTGCATAGCTTCAGTTTTGAATTGTGACGAATTGCAAACGATTTGAAATTCTTTGATGGTATAGAGATTACGGGAAATCTTGAGGAAACCTTAGGGGTTGATGTGATATATGAGAGTTCTTTTTTTGGTTGGATGTTGCAATAGGATGGAATTGGATTGTCAAGAGCAGGAATTTTGTGTGGAGTACGGACTGTGGTATAGGGTGACGATTGAGAATAAGTGTTTACTTTCAGGATTAAGTAAAGGGTATGTTATTGGTTGAGTTTGATTAGAATTACAATTGTTGTAATGTTTGATAAGCGTAGTGATGGTTTGAGTAGAGGCTTCGAAGTTAGTTAAAGGTGATTAGAAACTTGTTGGATTTTGTTGGTTATTATCGAAGGGTATGGAAGGCTTTTCCAAGATTAATGTTTTCGTTACTTCGGTTGACTTACAAAGGGGAAGTCGATTGTTTGGGATGTATCTTGATGAGTATAGTTGGTGTGTTAATGTAAGAGAGTAAAGTCGTGGCTTGTGTTTTGCAACATTTGGGGATTCGTGAAAGGATCAGTACTATTGTGGAATTGGTTGTAGTGGTACTATGTTGGATGATAGGAAGTATTATCTTTATGAGTCTAGATTCGAGGTGTTTGGTAAGTACAAGAATATTGAGTACTAGTTTGGTCCGAAGGAATGAAGATGACGAGAATGGTTAGAATTGTGATGAGTTATGAATTTGGCTTGGATTATCCTTTGGGAAAAGTTATTGTTGTGACTGAGGAGTTAAGTCGGAAGTTGTTATGTATGTCTATTTTTGATGGTCCGTGAATTAGAATTGTTTGAGCAGTTCAGAGGCTTGTGTCTGGTGCGTAAGATAACACGAAAGAAGTGAACAGTGGTTTTAGGGAAGTATGCGAAAGAGTTAGACTTTGGGCTTGAGATTGGGAGACTTGATAGTTACAAGTCATCAGAGTGCGCAGCGGAAGCGTGAAATGGCACATTTCGTATATGCGTGTGTGACTTGTAAGAGTTTTAGGTGGAACATTGGAAATCTGTAGAAATGATGAGACTAATGGATGTTTCAGAGTGGAAGTGTTAGGTGAGAGGTTTGAATAATGTTTATGGGTCACTAAGTGGATGGATGTTTTGGTTATATGTACGATTGGTGAATCGGGGCATTGTTGTGATAAGGTTGTGTGACAAGGGTGTTGGTATTCTGGTTTGTTGATGTTGTGGACACCTTGTCGTGTCGTGGAACTTTATGTTCTTGGTTGTGTAGTTGCCTCGTTTCCATTGTGTTGGTTCGAGTGCGTATAATTGATTCCTATGTGAGGAATTAGAGGTGGGTTACCTACGGTGATGGTAACGATCCTGTTGTGTTTCCGTTCAAGATTGAACCTGTGAGTTGTGTTCTGTGTATTCTTTGAGTCGTGAGTTGGTCGTCAAGTGCACTGTATGGGCTTTGCATCTTGTCGTTGTTGTCGTCGATGTCGTGTCATTGATTGTATCTGCTGTTAGCACGGTGGTTTGTCAATGGTTTTATTAGTGGTGCGCTTTTTGTTGGCATGTTGGTTTGTTAGTCGGATGCGAGAGTCGTGTCTGGAGTTGTTCGTCTCGGTTATATTTTCAAGGACGAAAATTTCCAAGTGGGGGAGAGTTGTAACGCCCCAGTTTTAGTCTTTTTATTTAAGTGAGTCGTTTTTTATTATTTTATTATTATATTATTTTATTTTCGACTTTTATCTGAAATTATGTTATTTTTCGATATGATTGTATTTTATCGTATTTTGGGAACGGTTGCGAGATATTTGAGTGTGGGGGCATTTTGGTCATTTCACATTTATTTTACTAAGTTAGAAAAGAAAGAAAAAGAAATAGAAATAGAGAGAATTAGAGAAGAAAGAAAAATAGTAAGAGAAAGAAAAGGAGAAGAAGAAAAGAGAAGAGAAAAGAGAGAAAAAGAGGAAAAAGCTAAGAATCGAAGAAAAACAACTTCTAGGAATCGATTTAATCGGGTAAGGGTGTGAAATTCAATTATCTTATACATGTGTATGATTATGTATGTGTTTGTTTGTTGTTGTGTTGGATTATATGAAAAATGTAACAAAACCCATTTTTGTGGAAAGTGTTAGAATTCGATGTAATCGTGTTGGAAATGATGTTTTTGTGTTCCTTGTTGTTGATACTTGATAGGTATGTGTTGTTGTGAATCAAATTGGTATTTTTCTAGAATTAGATGATGAATTTGGGACGATTTTGGGTGGAAAACGCAGAACTCGTTTCTGCAGAATTTTTCTGATTTTCTGCAGGTCATACGCGTATGGGGCATGTTCATACGCGAATGGACCTTGGAATTACGCGTAACATGGGCGAGCCATGGGGCATTACGCGTATGAGATGGTGTTTTGCTCGGCCATCTTCCCATTTGCGTATGATACGCGTAGCATTGCAGGGCAATACGCGTATGGTTTTGGCCTTACGCGTATTGAAGTTAAAATGGGATTTTTGTGAAGGAAAATGGTTATGCCCATACGCGTATGGCCATGGGCAATACGCGTATGGCATGGCGAGGATTTTGGGCAATACGCGTATGGCCAGGAGATTGGTAAAATGTGATTTTTGAAAATGTCGTTTTCGTTTTCGTCCGTAACTTTTGTTCCGTTTATCTGATTTTGACATTCTTGGTGTCGTTGGAAAGGTAGTGAACTGTACTTTGTGATTATGACGTTTTGGAATTTGTTAGCCGATTTAATTATGTCGGAAAAGATGAATAGTGTCGATTGTCGACTTTTGTCGTGGTAAGTGTGCATAATTGATGTGTATTATGCTATGTGCTGTTGTGTGATGAAAATACTTTTGATAACATGTGTGGTGATGAATTGTGGCCGAAAGGCAAATAAATTCAATGTGTTGTATTTGGTTATATATACATGTTTGTGACTGCATATATGTGTGAAGATCTATTGGTTGTCATGAGTTCTTGTGTGTCAAGCATCATGATATGCATCATTGTAGCGTCCTGTGGGACGGCGGTTCCGGTGGGGAATCAGCTATAACATCGTGTGCCCCTTTTGTGGTGGTGTGAGCGATGGTTATAGACGATCGTGTGCCCCTCGTGTGGTGGTGTGAGCGATCGGGTCGTGTGCCCCTTTTGTGGTGGTGTGAGCGATCCATAAACACCGTGTGCCCCTTTTGTGGTGGTGTGAGCGGTGGGTGGACATCGTAGGCCCGACGGGGAGTTACAGTGATGTAACGAGCGATGGTTCTAGCAGAGTTCCTGAGTGAACTAGTGATGAGATATGAAATCTTGGAGTCGGTACCGCATTTGCATTTGCATAGAGAGTCGTTGTGTCGGTCTCTTTGCATCTGCATGAATTGTGATTGCATTGGTTATATGTGGAAAATCATGATTTGGTGATTATGTGTGAGACATGGTGATATGCATTTGTGATAAATGTATGGGCATGATTAATATGAAATTGGGAATGGAGACATTGTGTGATTGAGCTGTGATAGCATTTGTGTATTGATGTGCATGCGTGTTAAATACATGGAATTATGAATGATATGTTTTGTATATAAACATATGCATGAAGTGTGAATATGGGATTATGTGCGTATAATCTGTAGATGCTTTATGTGTTAGCATGTGGTAATGGTGGTGAGAATATTTGGTATGTGTATTATTATGTGACATATATAATTATATGCATTTATATTATGGTTGTTTTTCTCACCCTTCTGCTCGTTTTATAATGCTCTATGACGCATTGCAGATTAGAGTTGCTGGAGGTCTTTTGTGAAGCTTATGTCTTCACCCTTTTGTCGGTCGGCTCTGATATGTGACACCGGGTAGCTAGAGTGGCCGTTTGTGTTTATTGTGTACTATGTATATGTATATATTTTGGTTGGTGCATGTACAACTTGGTGTATGACAAACTTTTTACATGATATATGTTTATATGTTAATCAGATTTTAGATTTTTCGCTTTAATTCTAATTTCTGAAAATGTGGGTGTAAGGAACGAAGTTTCCTCTGTTGATTACTACCCCACTGTTGCATATCTTTATGGGCAGGTGTTGTATGAATTGTTTGGTTTCAATTTGATGTGACCCTTGGTCTATGCCATGTTTTTAAATATACTCTGATCAAATTTCGAATTTTCTTTTATTTCTTTATATGCATGATTATTTGGGGGTGTAGATTGGGGGCGTCACACTATATGCTTTTAATATGTAACGTGTAGCTTGTGGGTCGTTATATGATGTGAATATTCATGATGGTTTATGGCTTTATGACAAATATGTGCATTGTTTTGGATGTGAATCATACAATAGTGCATTGATGTGAATGTATATAGATTGTAAGTGAGTGTATGAGATGAATGCATGAATATATTGTGAATATGTATGCATTTCAAGAATGTCTTGAGTCATTTTGTATGTGAAGCATAATGATGTACATTCTTGTGTGGTGTGATTCTAATGAGAATCCGTGGTATCATCGTGTGCCTAGGTGAGGTGTGAGCGATGATTACAAATGATTGTGTGCCTAGGTGAGGTGTGAGCAATCGGGTCGTGTGCCCATGTGGGGTGTGAGCGATCCATAAATGATGTTGTTGTGTGTTAAAATACATTGTTTGATTGAATATCAATGTATGTTGTTATGATGTGTTGTGGGTAGCCTTTGTGGTGTGAATCCCTTGCGGAAGTAATTGTGATTGTATGATTGTTGTGGTTTGTGATGATATGCATTGTTTGAATTAGTTTCAATGCATGAATAATGATGATGAGTTGAAATATATGCATGTTTATGGTTGCATATATGTGTGAAGATGCATTTGATTGTCATGAGTTCTTGGGTGTCAAGCATCATGATATGCATCTTGTAATGTCGTGTGCCCATGAGGGGTGTGAGCGACGGATTGGTTCCAGAGGGAATCCGGTATAACGTCGTGTGCCCATGTGGGGTGTGAGCGATGATTATAGACGATCGTGTGCCCATGAGGGGTGTGAGCGATCGGGTCGTGTGCCCGCGTGTGGGGTGTGAGCGATCCATAAACATCGTGTGCCCGCGTGTGGGGTGTGAGCGGTGGGTGAACATCGTAGGCCCGACGTGGAGTTACAGTGATGTAACGAGCGATGGTTCCAGCAGAGTTCCTGAGTGAACTAGTGATGAGATTTGACGGAGTCGGTACCGCATATGCATTTGCATAGAGTCGTTGTGTCGGCCTCTTTGCATCTGCATGAATTATGATTGCATTGGTTATGTGTGGAAAATCATGATTTAATTGATTATGTGTGAGACATTGTGATATGCATTTGTGATAAATGTATTGTGCATGATTACTATGAAATTGGGAATGGAGTAATTACGTGATTGAGCTTGTGATAGCCTTTGCGAATTGATGTGCATTCGTGTTAAATGCATTGAATTATGAATGATATGCTTGGTGTACAAACATATGCATTATGTGTGAATACGTGATGATGTGAATATAATTGCTATATGCTTTATGTGTTGGCATATGATAATTGTGGTGAGAATACTTGATATGTGTATTTTTATGTCGATATATATAATTATATGCATTTATATTATGATTGTGTTTCTCACCCTTCTGCTGTTTTATAATGCTCTATGAGGCATTGCAGATTAGAGTTGCTGGAGGTCTTTTGTGAAGTTTATGTCTTCAGTCCTTTGTCGGTCGGCTCTGATATGTGACACCGGGTAGTTAGGGAGACCGTTTGTGATTATTGTGTATTATGTATATATGTCTTTTGGCTTGTGCATGTATACCTTGATGTATGATAAAATTTTCAAGTGATATATATATATATATATATATATATATATATATATGATATTCAGTTTTAGATTTTTCGCTTTTATTCTAAAATCTGAAATGTGGGTGTAAGGAACTGAGTTCCTCTGTTGATTGCTACCCCACGGTTGCATATCCTTATGAGCAGGTGTTGTATGTTTTGTTTCAAATAAATGTGATTCTCCCTGTCTATGCCATGATAATTTGAATATACTCTGATGAAATTTTGAATTTTTATTTATCGCTTTAATAGATTGGGGGTGTTACATTAGTGGTATCAGAGCAGGTCGGTCCGTCCGACCAAGTTGTTGAGTCAGTTGGTGTGACAGTTGAATACTTTCGATGTGTTTGTTTATTAGTACTTGATATGTGTGTGGAACACTGTCAGTATTTTCTAGTTTTTCTAGTTCTTTGTCTGCAGGATTTAGATTGAGATAAGTGGGGGAGAAGCTGGTACTTCTCCATGTTGCTTCAGGTGTGGAGTGTTGGCTCAGCGGGTTGTGAATTGCAAGATTGTAAGTGTTGTTTGGACAGTGTGGTTCCCGGTTCCAGAAGGAATGCGGAGGTAAGGTTATGTCAACTAAGGATTGTGCCTTACGTAGTTTTGTGCACAAGATGTAAAGAATGTTATTATAGTTTGGTAAAGACGGTTTATGCCCCATCATGATTGTTGGATGTCTATTGACAAATTGAGGAACTGATCACCCTTAATCTCTTGTTGATAGCAGACGGGAGTTATGTTGGATGGAATAGACGTGTCTTTCCGGCTTTGTTAGTGTGTGAAATGAATTGTTTGGAATTAAGAAAATGATTACGGATTATTTTGATGAGTCGATGAAGATTCTTATATCGGAAGACGAAATGGATTAGAGGTTTTGGTATGTTAGTCCAGTTGGGAAGTCATTGAGAAAGAATGATTGTGTTTTATTTAGGGCTGCTTCTCAGAGAATAGAGATTGAACTTAATTGGACGAAGGTGAATAGTTGAGGTTTGGATCTGCTAAGTGAGTAGGACACTCTTTGGAGTTGAGACTAAGGTGTTTGTTATAATTGTGAGGCCAGTGATCTGGAAATTGGCAGGAAAGTCACAGTGTTCGGCCGTCAGTTGTGCACAGTTTTCAGATGCGTTTTGGATGGAACATTAAGGTGTTGTCTTAGAGAGCTCCAGTATTGTTAGTAACAAAAAGGAAGGATGATTGAATGAAATAACAAGCATGATGTGTATAATGGTATTGAGACTATGGAAAGTAAAACTTAGAGTTTTGATGAGTTTTGGAGTTCTGAAAGTTTTAGAGCATTAATGAAAATCTTGAGAAAATCTTAGGCGTGGATGTAATATTTGAGAGTTCTTTTGGGTTGGTTGTTGCTACATGTTGGGATTTATGGAATTTGGACGGTCAAGCGAAGGAATTGTGTATGGATTACTAACAGTTGAATAAGGTAACGATGGAGAACAAGTGGCCACATTCATGAACAGATGACTGGAATGGTTTGGATGGGTTTGAGTGATATTGCAATTGTTTGGAATGTTGGATTAGAGTGGTGAATTGTGTGAGTTGAGGCTTTGATCGATTTGATGTGACTGGTTATGTTTGTTGTAACGCCCCGATTTTGATTAGTTGCCAATTATGTGGAGTCTTTTATTTTAATTGGATGATAAATTATTTTAATTGTGAATTTGGTGTGTTAAATGTTATTTTACCGTTTTGAGAGTTTTCGGGGAAATTAGAATGGAGAGTATTTTAGACTTTTCTCAATTAATGATGAATTAGAAATTAAGCGGAATTAGAATTTGTGAGAAAAAATGAATTAATTGATTGTTTGGAAAATGAGAGAAAATAAATAGAAAGAAAAGAGATAGAAGGAAAAATAGTAAGAAAAGAGAATTAGGGAAAAAGAAGAGAAAGAAAAAGGAAGAAGAGAAAAGAAGAGGAGAAAGTTTGGGAAAACTAGGAAAATTCATCAAGATCAATCACATAGCAAGTTGGAATCCGGGTAAGGGTGTGAAATCTTGTTATCTTAGCAATGTGTACGATTATGTATGATTGTATTGTTGATTTTGTTGATTTTCATGAGTTTTGGTATAAACCCATTAGTGTAGAAAATGGTAGAAATCGATGTTTTCGCGGATAGAAATCGATATAATTTGTGTTGTATAATCTCCATATGTTTATGAATCATTGCAATTGACTGTTTTGCTGATGGAAGTGATTTGGGGGAGAAAATGGAGTTTTTGAGGGTTTTGGAACAGTGTGCACGCAGCAGAATTTTTCTGCATCTGGTGCAGAGCGTCGGGCGAAAGCCTTGGAGCGCTGGGCGGTTCGTGCCTTCGCCGGGCGAAATTGAGAGGCGAGAGGGTGTCAAGCTACTGGTTTGGTTCACGTTTGTGGGGATTTCCTTCGCCCCTTCTTCGCCAGGCGAAGCGAAGGCGGAAATGAAGCGTCGCCGGGCGAAACTTTCCTGTCGCCGGGCGCTTTTGTTTTTTTTCATATAATTTTCTTTTTTTTTTAAATTCATAATTCTCGAACCGTAATTCCGATTTAGGCGTTCTTTATATCGTTGGAAAGCTATTGAGCTGTACCTTGTGATTATGATGGTGTTGAGACTGTTGGTCGATTTTATTATGTTAGAAAGTCGGGAATAGTGCTATTTAGCGACTTTTACCGTTTTGACTGTGTGTTTGAATGCGAATTATACAATAGTGCATTGATGTGAATGTATATAGATTGTATGTGATTGTATGAGATGAATGCATGAATATATTGTGAATATGTATGCATTTCAAGAATGTCTTGTGTCATTTTGCATGTGAAGCATCATGAAATACATTCTTGTGTTGAGCGATTCTAATGAGAATCCGTGGTAACATCGTGTGCCTATGTGGGGTGTGAGCGATGGTTACGAATGATTGTGTGCCTATGTGAGGTGTGAGCAATCGGATTATGTGCCTAGGTGAGGTGTGAACAATCGGGTTGTGTGCCCAGGTGGGGTGTGAGCGATCCATAAACATTGTGTGCCCATGTGGGGTGTGAGCAATGGGTGAACATCGTAGGCCCGACGGGGAGTTACTTTGGTAACGAGCGATGGTTCCAGCAGAAGTTCCTGAGTGAACTTGAAATGATTGAGTCGGTACCACATTGCATTTGCATAGAGTCGTGAGTCGGTCTCTATGATTTGCATTTATCATCTAAATAATGATGTGTTGTTGAGTAAACATAATTGTGTATGTTTATGTTGAATGATTTGGAATTGTGAAAATATGCATGATGAATATGCTTGGTTGATATATAGATATACATTGTAATGTATATGGGTGTATTGTGATGATCGGTAATGAATTGTGGTGAATTGCGGCGAGCATGTGGAATATGTATATTTTTATGTTTATATATATAATTATATGCATTGTTATTATAATAATATTTCTCACCCTTCTGATGTTTTATGATGCTCTATGAGGCATTGCAGAGTAGGTATGCTGGAGGTCTTTTTGTGAAGCGTGCCTTCATTCTTTTGGTCGGTCGGCTCTGATATGTAGCACCGGGTAGCTAGGATGGCTAGGATTCTTTTGCGATACATTTGTATATGTATCTTGTTGATGAATGTTTATGTAAACATGTATGATGTTGGTGGAGAATACTTGATGATTCATGTATATATGTATATATGTATATATGTTGTTGTTATTCAATGTTTAGATTTTCCGCTTTTATTCTAAATATTGAGACGTGGGTGTAAGGACTAAGTTCCTCTGTTGCAAAGTTACCCCACTGTTGCATATCAGTGTTGAGCAGGTGTTGTATGCTTTAATTTAAAGTATAATGTGACATATCTCTTTAATACCATGTTTATAATTATACTCTGACGAAATTTTTATAATGTGGCTAAATGATTATGTGATTATTTGGGGGTATAGAAAGGGGGTGTTACATTAAGTGGTATCAGAGCCAGAGTTGAGTCAGTTGTGTCTGTCTTGTTGTCGTATTGTTTGAATTGTTGTTTAAATTTGTTGTTATTTTTGGGAATGATTAGAATATGGCTGGTAGAAACGACAATGCGATGGCTGCTGCTTTGGAGGCAATGGCTAGGGCAGTGCAAGGTGCGCCGAATGTGAATGCTAATGACGAGTTCAGGAAGAATCAACCACCGGTCTTCAAAGGAAGATTTGATCCCGATGGTGCTCAACTTTGGTTGAAAGATATTGAAAGGATCTTCAGGGTCATGGACTGTGCGGAAGAGAATAAGGTGAGGCTTGGGTCTCACATGCTGAAGGAAGAAGCCGATGATTGGTGGGTCGGTATGCGCGAAGTTCTTGAGGTGGATGATGAAGAAGTAACTTGGGACTTATTTCGTACCGAGTTCTTGAGGAAGTATTACCCTGAAAGTGTGAAAGGGAAGAAGGAGATGGAGTTCCTTGAATTGAAACAAGGTAGTATGTCTGTGGTGGACTATACTGCTAAGTTTGTGGAGTTGGTTCAATTCCATCCTCACTATGCTGCAATCACTGCTGAGTTCTCAAAGTGTATTAAATATGAGAATGGTTTGCGTCCTGAGATTAAACAAGCTGTGGGGTATCAAAGGATAAGAAGGTTTTCGGATTTGACGGAATGTTGTAGAATCTTCGAGGAAGATAGCAAGGCTCGTTCTACACATTATAAAAGTTTGAATGAGAGGAAGGGAAAGTAACAAGCTAGAAGTGGACCGTATGTGACACCCGCTGATAAGGGCAAGCATAGGGGAAACTTTGAGAAGAGATCTGGAGGAGAAGGTTCTGGTCCCATTAAGTGTTACAAGTGTGGTGAAATGGGTCATAAATCATTTGAGTGTGGGAAGCCAATGGTGAAATGTTCTAACTGTGGAGGTCTTGGGCATGTTGCTACAGATTGTAGAAGGAATATGGTGAAGTGCTATAATTGTGGAGAAGTTGGTCACATTAGTACTAAGTGTACTAAGCCGAAACAAGCTCAAGCGGGCGGAAAGGTGTTTGCATTGGCGGGGACTCAAACTACTAGTACAGACCGTTTGATAAAAGGTACATGCTTTATTAATAGTACGCCTTTAGTTGCCATTATTGATACCGGAGCGACTCATTCGTTTGTTTCGTCTGAGTGCGCAAAGCGTTTGAATCTTGTGTTGTCTCTGATGGATGGTAAGATGGTTATTGATACTCCAGCAATGGGGTCAGTAACCACTTCTATGGTTTATGTGAGTTGTCCTTTGACCATTTATGGTAAAGACTTCGAGATGGATTTAGTGTGTTTGCCATTGGAAGGTTTAGACGTAATCTTAGGTATGAACTGGTTGCGATTTAATCGAGTTCATATAGATTGCTATCACAAGTTAGTAAGGTTTCCTTCTTTGGAAGATGATGAAGATGAGAGTTTCCTATCCACTAAAGAATTGAAGAAACTTTTAGCGGACGAAGCTCAATTGTTCGGTTTGTTTGCATCATTGTCTGTGGATAGTCAAGTGTCCCTTGATGTGTTTCCAGTTGTTTGTGATTTTCCTGAAGTGTTTCCTGAGGATATTAAGGGTGTACCGCCGGAGAGATAGGTTGAGTTTTCTATTGATCTAGTTCCGGGTACTAGACCGATTTCGATGGCACCGTATCGTATGTCGGCATCGGAGTTGGTAAAATTGAAGAAGCAATTGAATGATTTGTTGGACAAGAAATTTGTAAGGCCAAGTGTTTCTCCTTGGGGTGCTCCGGTATTGTTGGTAAAGAAAAAGGATGAGAGTATGCGGTTATGCATTGATTATCGACAATTGAACAAGGTGACAATTAAGAACAAGTATCCGCTTCCAAGGATCGATGATTTGATGGACCAATTGGTTGGTGCGCGTGTTTTTAGCAAGATTGATTTGAGATCGGGATATCACCAGATTCGTGTGAAAGAAGAGGATATTCAAAAGACGGCCTTTAGGACACGGTATGGCCATTACGAATATTCCGTGATGCCATTCGGGGTTTCTAACGTGCCGGGTGTGTTTATGGAATACATGAATCGTATTTTTCATGAACAGTTGGATCGTTTTGTGGTTGTGTTCATCGATGATATTTTAATTTACTCTAAGTCTCAAGAGGAGCATGAAGAGCATTTGAGGATTGTGTTACAAATTTTGAAAGAGAAACAATTGTATGCTAAGTTGTCGAAATGTGAGTTTTGGTTATCGGAAGTATGTTTTCTTGGACATGTTATTTCCGGTAGTGGTATTAGTGTTGATCCATCCAAGATTGATGCGGTGATGCAATGGGAGGCCCCTAGATCGGTTACGGAGATTCGAAGCTTTTTAGGATTGGCGGGTTATTATCGGAGGTTTATTGAGGGATTTTCGAAGTTGGCACTTCCGTTAACGCAATTGACTTGTAAGGAAAAGGCTTTCATTTGGGATATTCATTGTGAAGAGAGTATCAATGAGTTAAAGAGAAGGTTGACAACGGCTCTGATCTTGATTTTTCCAAATCCAACGGAACCATTTGTTGTGTATTGTGATGCTTCATTGGTTGGTTTAGGTGGTGTTTTGATGCAAGACGGAAAAGTTGTGGCTTATGCTTCAAGACAATTGAGAGTGCATGAAAAGAATTATCCTACACATGACTTGGAGTTAGCGGTCGTGGTGTTTATTTTGAAAATTTGGAGGCACTATCTTTATGGAGCAAGATTCGAAGTTTTTAGCGATCACAAGAGCTTGAAATATTTATTTGATCAAAAAGAATTGAACATGAGACAAAGAAGGTGGTTAGAGCTTTTGAAGGATTATGATTTTGGTTTGAATTACCATCCGGGTAAGGCAAACGTGGTGGCCGATGCTTTGAGTCGGAAGTCGTTACATATGTCCTCATTGATGATGAGAGAATGGGAACTTTTGGAGAATTTTAGAGACTTGAGTTTGGTTTGTGAAATGACGCCGAGAAGTGTGAGACTTGGTATGCTACATGTTATAAATGATTTTCTTGCAACTGTGTGTGAAAAACAAAAGTTGGACCTGAAGTTTGTTGATTTGATAATGAATGAAAATGAGGATTTCAAGGTTGATAAACTTGGAGTTTTGAGATTCCGTGGTCGTATCTGTAGTCCCGATGATGCGGAGTTGAAAAAGATGATATTGGAAGAAGGACACCGAAGTAACTTAAGTATTCATCCGGGAGCGAATAAAATGTATCAAGATTTGTAGAAACTCTTTTGGTGGTCCGGGTTAAATAGAGATGTGGCTCGATTTGTGTATGCGTGCTTAACTTGTCAAAAGTCGAAGGTAGAACATCAAAAGCCTAGTGGATTGATGCAACCGTTGGACATTCCGGAGTGGAAATGGGATAGTATATCGATGGATTTTGTTACGGGATTGCCGAATACACAAAGAGGTCATAATGCTATTTGGGTAATTGTTGATAGGCTTACTAAATCTACTCACTTCATTCCAATTGATATTAGCTATCCTTTGGAGAGGTTAGCTGAGATTTATGTTCTTGTGGTTGTGAAGTTGCATGGGGTTCCTAAGAGTATTGTATCAGATAGAGATCCTAGATTCACATCGAGGTTTTGGGAGAGTTTACAAAAGGCTTTGGGTTCTAAGCTAAGATTGAGTTCGGATTATCATCCGCAAACGGATGGTCAAACCGAGAGGACAATTCAATCGTTGGAGGATTTATTGCGTGCTTGTGTGCTTGAGCAAGGTGGTGCTTGGGATAGTTATTTGGCGTTGATTCAGTTCATCTACAATAATAGTTTTCATTCAAGTATAGGTATGGAACCATTTGAGGCTTTATATGGTCGGAGATGTCGAACACCCTTGTGTTGGCATGAAACAGGTGAGAGGACGGTAGTTGGACCGGAAATGGTACAACAAACGACGGAGAAAGTGAAGTCTATTCGGGAGAAGATGAAAGCTTCTCAAAGCAGACAAAAGAGCTATCATGACAAGAGAAGAAAAGATCTTGAGTTTCAAGAAGGAGGCCATGTGTTTTTGAGAGTTACGCCGATTACGGGTGTGGGTCGTGCTTTGAAATCGAAGAAGTTGACTTCTCGTTTTATTGGTCTGTATCAGATTTCTGCACGAGTTGGTGCTGTGGCTTACCGTGTGGCGTTGCCTCCAAATATTTCAAATTTTCATGACGTTTTCCATGTTTCGCAACTTCGGAAGTATGTTCCGGATCCGTCACATGTTATTCCAATGGACGAGGTTGAAGTGAGAGGTAACCTTACGGTTGAAGTTTTACCGATTAGGATTTTGGATCGTGAAGTTAAGAAGCTAAGAGGCAAGGATATTGCGCTTGTGAAAGTAGTGTGGGGAGGCGCTGCGGAAGGCGATATGACTTGGGAGCTAGAGAGTAGGATGCGAGAGTCGTATCCGGAGTTGTTTGAATCAGGTATTATTTTCGAGGACGGAAATTTCTAAATTGGGGGAGAGTTGTAACGCCCCGATTTTGATTATTTCCCAATTATGTGGAGTCTTTTATTTTAATTGGATGATAAATTATTTAAATTGTGAATTTGGTGTGTTAAATGTTATTTTACCATTTTGAGAGTTTTCGGGGAAATTAGAATGGAGAGTATTTTAGACTTTTCTCAATTAATGATGAATTAGAAATTAAGTGGAATTAGAATTTGTGAGAAAAAATGAATTAATTGATTGTTTGGAAAATGAGAGAAAAGAAATAGAAAGAAAAGAGATAGAAGGAAAAATATTAAGAAAAGAGAATAAGAGAAAAAGAAGAGAAAGAAAAAGGAAGAAGAGAAAAGAAGAGGAGAAAGTTTGGGAAAACTAGGAAAATTCATCAAGATCAATCACATAGCAAGTTGGAATCCGGGTAAGGGTGTGAAATCCTGTTATCTTAGCAATGTGTACGATTATGTATGATTGTATTGTTGATTTTGTTGATTTTCATGAGTTTTGGTATAAACCCATTAGTGTAGAAAATGGTAGAAATCGATGTTTTCGCGGATAGAAATCGATATAATTTGTGCTGTATAATCTCCATATGTTTATGAATCATTGCTATTGACTGTTTTGCTGATGGAAGTGATTTGGGGGAGAAAATGGAGTTTTTGAGGGTTTTGGAACAGTGTGCACGCAGCAGAATTTTTCTGCATCTGGTGCAGAACGCGGGGCGAAATCCTTGGAGCGCCGGGCGGTTCGTGCCTTCGCCGAGCGAAATTGAGAGGCGAGAGGGTGTCAAGCTACTGGTTTGGTTCACGTTTGTGGGGATTTCCTTCGCCCCTTCTTCGTCGGGCGAAGCAAAGGCGGAAATGAAGCGTCGCCGGGCGAAACTCTCCTGTCGCCGGGCGCTTTTGTTTTTTTCCATATAATTTTCTTTTTTTTTTTAATTCATAACTCTCGAACCGTAATTCCGATTTAGGCGTTCTTTATATCGTTGGAAAGCTATTGAGCTGTACCTTGTGATTATGATGGTGTGGAGACTGTTGGCCGATTTTATTATGTTGGAAAGTCGGGAATAGTGCTATTTATCGACTTTTACCGTTTTGACTGTGTGTTTGAATGCGAATCATACAATAGTGCATTGATGTGAATGTATATAGATTGTATGTGATTGTATGAGATGAATGCATGAATATATTGTGAATATGTATGCATTTCAATAATGTCTTGTGTCATTTTGCATGTGAAGCATCATGAAATACATTCTTGAGTTGAGCGATTCTAATGAGAATCCGTGGTAACATCGTGTGCCTATGTGAGGTGTGAGCGATGGTTACGAACGATTGTGTGCCTATTTGAGGTGTGAGCAATCGGATTGTGTGCCTAGGTGAGGTGTGAGCAATCGGGTCGTGTGCCCAGGTGGGGTGTGAGCGATCCATAAACATTGTGTGCCCATGTGGGGTGTGAGCAATGGGTGAACATCGTAGGCCCGACGGGGAGTTACTTTGGTAACGAGCGATGGTTCCAGCAGAAGTTCCTGAGTGAACTTGAGATGATTGAGCCGGTACCGCATTGCATTTGCATAGAGTCGTGAGTCGGTCTCTATGATTTGCATTTATCATCTTTATAATGATGTGTTGTTGAGTAAACATAATTGTGTATGTTTATGTGGAATGATTGGGAATTGTGAAAATATGCATGATGAATATGCTTGGTTGATATATAGATATACATTGTAATGTATATGGGTGTATTGTGATGATCGGTAATGAATTGTGGTGAATTGCGGTGAGCATGTGGAATATGTATATTTTTATGTTTATATATATAATTATATGCATTGTTATTATGATAATATTTCTCACCCTTCTGCTGTTTTATGATGCTCTATGAGGCATTGCAGAGTAGGTATGCTGGAGGTCTTTTTGTGAAGCGTGTCTTCATTCTTTTAGTCGGTCGGCTCTGATATGTAGCACCTGGTATCTAGGATGGCTAGGATTCTTTTGCGATACATTTGTATATGTATCTTGTTGATGAATGTTTATGTAAACATGTATGATGTTGGTGGAGAATACTTGATAATTCATGTATATATGTATATATGTATATATGTTGTTGTTATTCAATGTTTAGATTTTCCGCTTTTATTCTAAATATTGAGACGTGGGTGTAAGGACTAAGTTCCTCTGTTGCAAAGTTACCCCACTGTTGCATATCAATGTTGAGCAGGTGTTGTATGCTTTAATTTAAAGTATAATGTGACATATCTCTTTTATACCATGTTTATAATTATACTCTGACGAAATTTTTAATATGTGCCTAAATGATTATGTGATTATTTGGGGGTATAGAAAGGGGGTGTTACATTTGTTATCGGGATAGGTTATAATTTACTCGGTTAAGCTGGTATATGAGTAACCAGTTCCCTAGTGGAAAGTTTTGCAAAAGGTAAGTCGTTTATTTGGGATGTTCATTGTGAGGAAGTTTCAGAGAACTGATGTAGAAGTTGTCTACGGCTCCGGCTTTGATTCTGGGTGATCCTGATAAACTGTTTGTGAGGTGTTGTGATGTGTCCTTGACAAGTTTAGTTATTGTGTTAATGTAAGAGGGTAAAGTCGTGGCTTATGCTTTACGACAATCGTGGATTTATGGAAGGATCTAAACTATTTTGGATTTGGAATTGGTTGCGGTCATATTGTGTTGGAAAATTTGGAGGTATTATCTTTAAGGTTCTAGGTTCGAAGTGTTTGGTAATCACAAGAGTTTAGAGTGCTTGTTTGGTATGAAGGAATAGAGTATGAGACAACGAGGAAGGTTGGAATTCGTGACGAGTTATGAATTTGGCTTGGATTATCCTTCGGAAAAAGCTAAGGTTGTGCCTGATGAGTTAAGTCGAAAGTTTTGTTACATGGTTGTTTTGATGGTCAGAGAATTAAGAATTAGTTGAGCAGCTCCGAGACTTGCGTCTGGTGTGTGAGTTAACACAGGAGAGTGTGAGGTTGGAAATATTAAAGTGAACAATGATTTTTGGCGAATATGAGGAAGAGTTAGACTTTGGATGTGAAGTTGATAGTTTTGATGGTTACGAGTAATCAGAGTGTGCAACGGAAGCGTTAGGTGGCATAATTCATATATGAGTGTGTGACTTGTAAGAGTTCGTAGGTTGAATGTTGGAAATATGTAAGAACGATGGAACCATTGGACGTTTCAGAAGGGAAGTGATAGTTGCAGGGTTTAGCTATTATTCGCGGGAATCGTAGAACTGTTGTAATAATGTGGTGTGACAAGGATGTTGGTATTGTGGTTATGTAGAGGTTGTTGAACGAAGTTGGGTTGTGGAACTTGTGTTCTTGTTGTGTTTCGGTTCAAGAGTGAACCTGTGTGTGTTCGTAACTTGTGGATCCTTAGAGTCGTGAATTAGTCGTCAAGTGCATTGTATGGGCTTTGCATCTTGTCGTCGTTGTCGTGTCGTTGTTGTAGTTGTCGTCATTGTCGTGTTATTGTTGTAGCTGCTGTTAGCAAGGTTGTTTGTCGGTTTGTGGTATTCATGGTGTGCCTTTGGTTGGCATATTGGTTTGTTGGTCGGATGCGAGAGTCGTATCCCGAGTTGTTCGTATCACTATATTTTCGAGGACGAAAATGTCTAAGTGGGGGAGAGTTGTAACGCCCCGATTTTTTAATTATATTTAATTATTTCAATTATGTGAATTTTGTGAAATGTGTGGACTTATTGTATTTTACCTGCTAATTGAGTTAATTGGTTAATTTCTCTGATAGATAAAATATTTGCATTAAATTATAGTTTCTTTTCAACTTTTATTTCCTGAAATATATTTCATCATTGTTGTTATGTTTTATCGCATTTTGAGAGCGTTTGCGAGATATTTGAGCTGAGGGGTATTTTGGTCTTTTGCTTGGTTATATTTTTCATAAAATAGAAACTTTGAGAGAAAAAGAGAGAAAAGAGAAAGGAAAGAAGGAAAAGAAGAAGAAAGAAAGGGGGAAGAGGAAAAGCTAGGATTGGATCAAAACAACTTCTAGGAATCGATTTAATCGGGTAAGGGTGTGAAATTCAATTATCCTATACATGTGTATGATTATGTATGTGTTTGTTTGTTGTTTTGTTGGATTGTATGAGAAATATAACAAAACCCAATTGTGTAGAAAGTGTTAGAATTCGATTTAATTGTGTCGGAAATGATGTTTTCTGGTTCCTTGTTGTTGATACATGATAGATATATGTTGTTGTACATCAAATTGGTATTTTTCTGTGTTTAGATGATGAACTTAGGGTGTTTTGGATTGGGACCCGTAAGCAAAATTATGCAGAAGAATTTTTCTGGTTTTTCCAGGTCATACGCTTATGGGGCATGTTCATACGCGTATGGACCTTGGCAATACGCGTATGGTGGGCGAGCCATGGGCCAATATGCATATGAGAAGGTTATTTTGCTCGGCCATCTGCCCATTTGCGTATGATACGCGTACCACTTCAGGGCACTTCGCGTATGTTGGGATGCACTACGTGTATTGGGTTTAAAATAGGAATTTCGGGAAGAAAATGGTCTCTGCCCATACGCGTATGGCCTTGGGCAATACGCGTATGGCATGGCGAGGATTTTAGGCAATACGCGTATGGCTCAGGGCAATACGTGTATGGCCAGGAGGATGGTAAAATGAGACTTTTCAAAATATCGTTTTCGTTTTCTTCCGTAACTTTTGTTCCGATTATCCGATTTTTACATTCTTGGTATCGTTGGAAAGCTATTGAGCTGTACTACATGATTATGATGATTTGGGAATTGTTAGCCGAGTAAATTATGTCGGGAATTTGAAATAGTTTAGGTTTGTCGACTTTTGCCGTATTAATTAAGTGTAATTGATGTGTATCATGCTATATGCTTTTAATATGTAACGTGTAGCTTGTGGGTCGTTATATGATGTTAATATACATGATGGTTTATGGTTTTATGACAAATATGTGCATTGTTTTGGATGTAAATTATACAATAGTGCATTGATGTAAATGTATATAGATTGTAAGTGATTGTATGAGATGAATGCATAAATATATTGTGAATATGTATGCATTTCAAGAATGTCTTGAGTCATTTTGTATGTGAAGCATAATGATGTAGATTCTTGTGTGCTGTGATTCTAATGAGAATCCGTGGTATCGTCGTGTGCCTAGGTGAGGTGTGAGCGATGATTACAAATGATTGTGTGCCTAGGTGAGGTCTGAGCAATCGGGTCGTGTGCCCATGTGGGGTGTGAGCGATCCATAAATGATGTTGTTGTGTGTTAAAATACATTGTTTGATTGAATATCAATGTATGTTGTTATGATGTGTTGTGGGTAGCCTTTGTGGTGTGAATCCCTTGCGGAAGTAATTGTGATTGTATGATTGTTGTGGTTTGTGATGATATGCATTGTTGAATTGTTTTCAATGCTTGAATAATGATGATGAGTTGAAATATATGCATGTTTATGGTTGCATATATGTGTGAAGATGCATTTGATTGTCATGAGTTCTTGGGTGTCAAGCATCATGATATGCATCTTGTAATGTCGTGTGCCCATGAGGGGTGTGAGCGACGGATTGGTTCCAGAGGGAATCTACTATAACGTCGTGTGCCCATGTGGGGTGTGAGCGATCGGGTCGTGTGCTCGCGTATGGGGTGTGAGCGATCCATAAACACCGTGTGCCCGCGTGTGGGGTGTGAGCGGTGGGTGAACATCGTAGGCCCGACGGGGAGTTACAGTGATGTAACGAGCGATGGTTCCAGCAGAGTTCCTGAGTGAACTAGTGATGAGATTTGATGGAGTCGGTACCCGCATATGCATTTGCATAGAGTCGTTGTGTCGGCCTTTTTGCATCTGCATGAATTATGATTGCATTGGTTATGTATAGAAAATCATGATTTAATTGATTATGTGTGAGACATTGTGATATGCATTTGTGATAAATGTATTGTGCATGATTACTATGAAATTGGGAATGGAGTAATTACGTGATTGAGCTTGTGATAGCCTTTTCGAATTGATGTGCATTCGTGTTAAATGCATTGAATTATGAATGATATGCATGGTGTACAAACATATGCATTATGTGTGAATACGTGATGATGTGAATATAATCGCTATATGCTTTATGTGTTGGCATATGATAATTGTGGTGAGAATACTTGATATGTGTATTTTTATGTCGATATATATAATTATATGCATTTATATTATGATTGTGTTTCTCACCCTTCTGCTATTTTATAATGCTCTATGAGGCATTGCAGATTAGAGTTGCTGGAGGTCTTTTGTGAAGTTTATCTCTTCAGTCCTTTATCGGTCGGCTCTGATATGTGACACCGGGTAGTTAGGGAGGCCGTTTGTGATTATTGTGTATTATGTATATATGTCTTTTGGCTTGTGCATGTATACCTTGATGTATGATTACATTTTCAAGTGATATATATATATATATATATGATATTCAGTTTTAGATTTTCCGCTTTTATTCTAAAATCTGAAATGTGGGTGTAAGGAACTGAGTTCCTCTGTTGATTGCTACCCCACGGTTGCATATCCTTATGAGCAGGTGTTGTATGTTTTGTTTCAAATAAATGTGATTCTCCCTGTCTATGCCATGATAATTTGAATATACTCTGATGAAATTTTGAATTTTTATTTATCGCTTTAATAGATTGGGGGTATAGATTGGGGGTGTTACAAGGAAGACTCTAATGGTGGTCATCTTTACAACAGGGCTGAAGGTATCCATGTAATCCAGACCTTCAGTCTGAGTAAAATCCTTGGCCACTAATCGAGCTTTATACCTCTCTATAGAACCATCAGCATGTTGTTTGAGTTTGAAAACCCATCTACATCTAATGGCTCTTTTGTGTTAAGGTAGAGTAACTAAGGTCCATGTATCTATCTGTTGGAGAGCTTTCAGTTCAGACTGAATAGCATCATGCCAATGTTTGTTACTAATGGCTTCTTCATAAGTGTGAGGTTCAGAAATAGAAGATAAATGAAGAATGTATTGATTGTGTGCATGAGACAGATTATGGTAAGATAGAAAATTAGATAATGGATACTTACTAGTAGAAGATAATTGAGCATCATCTGAATTGTGAGGTGGAACTGTATTCTCAATAAGGTTGCAGTGGTAATCTTGAAGATAGTTTGGAGGTTTGCTATCTCTAGTAGATTTTCTTAAAGGAGGATTGGGATTAGAGGAGGTGGTAGGGATATTAGGAGAGGATGAAGGACTGTCAGAGATAACAGGTATATGTGTGTTATCTGAGGAAGATAGTGGTGTAGTGTCAGGTGAAGGAGAATGAGAAGGAGTGTTGTGTTGTGTATCAGGGTCAATAATGAAGGGAAAGTCAAGGAGTGTGTTAGGATTTGGGGGAGGAATGGAAGTGTGTTTGGCAGATGAAGATGAGGACTGTTGGTAAGGAAATATGGTTTCAAAGAAAACAACATCTCTAGATAAGAAGAGTTCCTTGGATTGTAAGTCAAATAATATGTGGCCTTTAACTCCGGTTTTGAAACCAAGATAAAGACACTTCTTGGATCTGAGATTAAGTTTCTTCCTATGTGTTGGCAATGTAGCAGCAAAGCATAGACAGCCAAACACTCTAAGGGATTGGATATTGGGAATGGTGTCATACAGTAGTTGAAAGGGTGATTTCTGATTTAAAAAAGGGGTAGGAAGTCTGTTAATGAGATGAGTGGCATGACTGATAGCATATGACCAGAAGATTTGGGGAAGGTGGGCTTGAAACATGAGTGCTCTAGTAATGGCAAGGAGATGTTGGTGCTTCCTCTCAACTATCCCATTTTGTTGAGGGGTGCCAACACATGAGGTGTGATGTATAATTCCTTTGGATTTATAGTAATCAACCAGTAGGAATTCATTTCCATTATCTGTTCTGATACATTTAATGGTTTTGTTGTGTTGGGTTGAGGCCATAGTCACAAAGGCTTTGAGTAAGTTACTAGTTTCTGACTTGTGTTTCATGAGAAAAATCCAGGTAAAACGACTCTTATCATCAACAACAGTTAGGAAGTATCTATGACCAGTGATAGATGGAATGGACAAAGGTCCCAAATATCCATGTGGACTAAATCAAAAAAATATTTAGATTTGTGGTTGCTATCAGAGAAAGGAAGGCGTTTTTGTTTGGCATAAAAACAGGTATCACAAGGTGCATTATTATTTGCAACAGTCACAAAAGGAAAATGTTTCTTTATTTCAATCATCTTGGCATTGGGAAGGTGACCAAGCCTCCAATGCGAAATATTACAGGTAGTTGTGTGGTCATGATTTACAGAGGGATTAGTTGAATTATCTAGAGTGTTGATGGTTGGATGAATAGGGGAAGGTATTGTAACTGAGGGTTTATTGAGAATGTACAGTCCTCCCTTCAATTCAGCTACAACAATCATCCTCTTGGAGTAAGTGCTCTGTATGAAACAAGAAGATTTATCAAAAATCAGTTAACAAGTCAAATTAGATGTGAGCTTAGGCACAAAAATGAGGTTAAAAGTAAAATGAGGCATGTATAATACAATGGTCAAGACAAAATCATCATCAAAATGTATAGTACCAGCAAAAATGGTTGAGACTAGAGAACCATTTGGTAATTTGACAGTAATCTCAGGAATTTTTGTTAGGCAAGTAAATAATCTTTTAGAGAAACATACATGATCAGTTGCTCCTGTGTCCAAAATGAAAGACTCAACTGTGTCTTGAGAAGGAAAGGCACAAATAATACCTGAATTAGATGAATTATGAGTAACCATGTGATTTACACTATGAGAATTGGATGATTGCTGAAGTAATGCTAAAAGAGCTTTGTGTTGAGCAGGTGTGAAACCAGTAATGCCAGATGAATTGTCCTTAGATGATTCTTCAGAAGTCTCTTGTGGATCTTTATCTTTATTGTCTTGATCAGTAGAAATGTTGTTTATTTGACCTTGCTGCTGCCAGTGGGGTGGATAGCCATGCTTCTTGAAGCACGTGTCAATAGTGTGATTAGTCATGCCACAATGAGTGCACACTCTCATATTTCTGCCACGACCATTAGAGGTTCTGCCACCTCTTGAATCTTTGCCTCGAAAACCATTGTTGCCTCTGCCTTGGGATTGATTACTAGGAACAGCCAAAATCTTGGCTTCATCAGTAGGTGTAATAAATTGTCTTTCTGGTTGAACATGTAAAGAATACACTTTACAAATATTAGGGAGTGGATCCATCAACATGATTTGAGATCTTACTGCAGAGTAAGTATCATTCAAACCTTTCAAAAATCGGATCACTTGATCTGAATCACGATAGGTACGCATCTTAGTAACAGCTATGCAAGAAGTATTGCCTTCACACACATGAATAGGACGAAAATTGTCTAGTTCTTGCCATAGCATTTTCAACTTTGTATAATAAGATGAAATAGAAGAGTCACCTTGTCTAAGAGTGGAAATCTCTTCCTGAATTTTAGAAGTTCTGAATACATCACCATGATAAAACCGATCCTTGAGTTCTTGCCATATGCCTGAAGCTGTTTCCATCCATAAAACACTTTGAGAGATTTCTGATTCCACTGAATTGTTCAACCATGACATGATCATCGTGTTGCATCTATCCCATGCGATAGAATCACGATCTTCATCAGATGGTCGAGGGAGGGCACCATTGATGAAGTGGAGTTTGTTCTTGGATCGTAATGCCATTGTCATGGAGCGTGACCAAGAATGATAATTGCTAGCATTCAACAATGGAGACACAAGAACCAGAGCAGGGTTCTCATTGGGATGCATGAAGTATGGGTTAAGAGTATCGTTTTGATAACCCTTGTTCGCATTGAGATTGGAGTGAGTTTCATAGTTGGACGAAGAAGAATGTTCAAGAGACATGATAAAGCAAGAACAGATCGACAGAAAATCGAAGAAGAAGAAGAGTTGTGAAGAATATGAAATCAATGAATGCAGCGGAATGGGAAGAATAAGCCACAGGTCGATGATACCATGTTAAAGCTTAAGGATTCACCATTAATGGACAATGAAAATAGATAACATAACAAAGAAAGAGGGAAAAAGAAGAAGATCAAGTGTATTATTTTCACAACTGATTGAACCATAGTGTACACATTGGTATATATAGAATACCACAGTTAGTTATCCTCTAACTAATTACAGTTATTCTACAACTAACTATCTAACAAACTTATGAATTAGTTTGTTGCTTGTATAACAAGTAATCTCATTTACATGGTGGGTACATCTTGTTTAACATATCCTCCTCCTCCTACTACTGTGATCTCGACGTTCTTCTCGTCCAAATCTCTCGTTTTCCATTCAAAATCACATCACTCAATCTCTCAAACCAACTCAAGATTCCATTAAAAATCACATCACTCAATCTCTCCTATGTTCTAACATTGTTACGTTGTATGACACCGAAGTGTTATTCATTGCCTATTACTTCCCTTTGCTCGAAGAACTTGACATCAGTAACCCTACACAGTTGAAATTTCACGAAACCACCTTTTTATTTGCACAGGATCTTTCATTGGCACTATTTAAACTCCGCAAAGTTAACCTGTCTCATAATTATTATATCTACGACGAATTACTTTTCCACTTGTTCAAGAACTGTAAGCTTCTCGAAGAGGTTAGCATCATTAATTGTCGGAGCATAACGCTGTCTGGCATTGCAGCTGCTCTCCGCGAGAGGCCAACATTGAGGTCTTTATCTTTTCGCAATTCCTTTTCAGCAAGCTTTTCCGACAATGTTACTTCACCTTTCATTGACTCATTGTTGAGTATGAAGGGTTTGACTTGTCTTAATTTGTCTGCTTGGAGAATATCGGATGAGTTGCTCTCCTCTATTGCAATGGAGGGTCTTCCTTTGACAAGGCTTGATCTCAAAAATTGTGAAGGGTATAGTTATACTGGAATATTTTCTTTGTTATCCAAATGCCCATCTATACAACATTTGAATCTGAAAAGGGCTTATTTTTTGAATGATCAACATGTTGTCGAGTTGTCTTTATTTCAGGGTGATTTGATGTCAATAAACCTTAGTCATTGAAACAGACTCACATAATCAGCCTTGTTTGCACTCGTTAGTAAATGTCCTTCACTTATTGAGATCAAAATGGAATCGACATCTATTGGAAAAATTGGAAAAAGTGTAAGGAATTCTAATTCTTTGATGGATTGTATTGTAAACTCTCAATTAAAGTCTCTCTGTTTAGCTTATTGTAAAGGGTTAAAAGATGAAACTATCATAAGCTTTTCTTCCATTTTCTCCAATTTAGAGCTGCTTGATTTGAATTCTTGCCAATCTATATTTGATGAAGGTATCGATCAAGCTTTAAGGAGATTTTATTAGACATTTGAACTTAGCCAATTGTTCAAGAGTGGAGCTACTTGTTGGAATGAACTTTGAATTTCCCAAATTGGAGGGGTTGAATTTGTCATATACACCCGTTCACGATAAAAACACTCTATGCAATCTCAAAGGGTTGTCCTGGGCTTTTGTAATTGCACCTTGAAAATTGTCATTATGTCTCATGGAAAGGAGTGAAGTATGTGCTTGAAAACTGCACACAACTAAGAGAGATCAATTTGCGGAATTGTGATAAAGTGGATGGTAATGTTACCTCAATGTTATCGTCAAGCCTGTTTTTAAGAAAGATAATTGCCCCACCTCATTTAAATTTCAGCAGAAGAAATATAAAACTCTTCTCACATCATAGATGCTATATTTGCTAGAATTCTAAAAGTGCTCTTTTGAATTTTGAACTCTTAAATGTAAGTTTTTTTTTCAACATTAATTCTATGAGAGTTTACTTTGTTTTAGATGTCAACATACAAAGAGTATTTACTCATTAGTCTGCATATGATGATTCTGCAAACATCTGAGTGTTACATGCAATTTTTAATTGTATTGCTTTTCATCATTTTGTCTAGAATTATTATATTACTTTGATAAGATTTGTGCCATACTTATTGCGGTCCTCCTTGGTATATTGGGTTTTGCATACTTCCTGTAGCCCGATTTTCTCTGCTGTTACTTTTCTGAGTTTTCTCTCTCCTCTTAAATGTTTTGCAAACTTTTTCCATCATTTCGTGGGTGAGTTGGAATACGATTTGTAAACCAAAAAGTGTTGGTGGTTTGGGTGTTAAGCACGTTGGTCTTTTCAATAGGGCATTAATCGCGAAATGTATATGGAAGTTCTTTCAACCCGGAAACGAGTTATGGAGGCCGTTGATGATTGCTAGATATGGAAACCTTGCTGAGAAAATTCAAGACTTCGGAACTGTTGGTTTTGCTAAGTCTGGTTCCCTTTGGATGAGGGATACTCTAGCCACGTCTGTCGCAAAAGATCATACCAGCCTGTTGAATTTTATTCAGTGTAAAATTAGTCCTAATTCTTCTGCGCGGTTCTGGTCGTGCATCTAGCTTGGGGACTGCTCTTTCAGTTCCTATTTTCCTATGCCCTACGATGTGTCCACTGCTAAATGTTGTGCGATTGCTGATGTCGGAATCTGGGATGGCAATAAGTGGATATGGGATTTGAGGAAAGCAGGTCTAGGGGAGGGTCGATCAACAGAAGGAGATGTGGATGAGCTGGAACTTTTCCTGCTTAATTCAAGTATCAGTTGGCAGGTGGAAGATTCTTGGTGGTGGTTACCGGATGCTACGAATGGTTTCTCTGTTAAAGATTACTACGGTATTTTAATTGATAACTCTCACTTGTTGGGTTATGATACTGTTGTGGCAGCTGGTATTGAGCGGATTTGGGAGGCGAGAATACCGCTTAAAATCCAAATTTTTGCTTGGAGATTAGCCCTTGACAGACTTCCTACCCGGATGAATCTCGCCGCTAGAGGAATCATTGATAACCCTCATGACAAGTGTAACGCCACGATTCCGATTATTCCCATTTTGTTGAGTCTTTTATTTAAATTGAGTGATAAATTATTTTATTTGTGAAATTGGTGTGTTAATATGCTATGTTGACATGTTATGATATTTTACCGTTTTTGAGAGTTTTCGGGAAAATTAGAATGGAGAGTATTTTGTACATTTCTCAATTAAGGATAAGTTAGAAATTTAGTGGAAATAGAATTATGTGAGAAATTTAGTAAAATTGGTAGAAAAGTGATTAAGTGTAGAATTTTGTGAGAAAATGAATTAATTGAATTTGAGTAGAAAATAAGAAAAGAAAATGAGAAAAAGAAAGAAAGTAGGAAAAGAAATAGAAAAGAAAAAGAGATAAGAAGAAGAAATAGGAGAGAAAGAGAAAGAAAAGAGAAATAGAGAGAAAAAGGAGAGAGAGAAAGAGGAAGAAGAGAAAAGAGAAGAAAACTTGGAAAAACCTAGAAAACCATCAAGAACAATCATCTAGCAAGCTTGGAATCCGGGTAAGGGTGTGAAATCTTGTTATCTCATCAATGTATATCATTATGTATGATTGTGTTGTTGTTGTTGTTGTTGATTTTTATGAGTTTTTGTATAAACCCTAAATGTAGAGAATGTTGGGAATGATGATCAAAACATGATTTTGGATGCATAAATGTGTTGTTGATGTTGTTTGAGGTTTGGGTACTGATATGGATGTTATTTATTGCTGTAAAAATGAGTTTGGAGTTGGGATACTCATTGGTATGATTTAGGGAGTTTTGGATTGAGTTATATAGTTTGTGAGGGTTAGGGAAATAATGATGAAATAGTGAGAAATCGATGTTTTCAAGCTTAGAATTTGGAATAAGTTATGTAGTGTAGTCGGGTAAGGTTTGGGTTTAATCGGGAATGGTTGTTTGCGTGTTTTTCCGCAGTTTCGATCGAGTTCGAATTTAGAATTCAATGATAAAATTATGTTTCAAAATATTTCAACCGTGGAAAATGTGTTGGATGGCCTTTTAATGATGAAAATATTGTAGTACGTTGAATTTTGAGATCGCAGCTTTTTACGAAATCGAAAATGGATGTCCGGAAGTCTAAAAATTGTTTTTTTAAGGCTGAAATCACAACAGGTTTCGCGCTCAGCGCGCAGTCTGGGAGCTCAGCGCGCAGGTCTGGGCAAAAGGGAAAATTTCCGGAACTTCAAAAATTCATAACTTTTTATCCGTAAGTCCGTTTTGGTCCCCGTTCAAAGCGTTGGATAGCAATTGAGCTATAGTTTCTTATGGTCAGGAGTTTGGGGTTGTTAGCCAATTAAATAAGTCGGAAAGTCGGGAATAGTGTTATTTAGCGACTTTTACCGTTTTGAATGTGTGCTTTGGATGTTAATCATACAATAGTTCATTGGTGTGAATGTATATAGATTGTATGTGATTGTATGAGAAGAATGCATGAATATATTGTGAATATGTATGCATTTCAAGAATGTCTTGAGTCATTTTGTATGTGAAGCATAATGATGTACATTCCTGTGTTGAGTGATTCTAATGAGAATCCGTTGTAACGTCGTGTGCCTATGTGAGGTGCGAGCGATGATTACAAACGATTGTGTGCCTAGGTGAGGTGTGAGCAATCAGATTGTGTGCCTATGTGAGGTGTGAGCAATTCATAAACATTGTGTGGCTATGTGAGGTGTGAGCAATGGGTGAACATCGTAGGCCCGACGGGGAGTTACATTGGTAACGAGCGATTGTTCCAATAAGTTCCTGAGTGAACTTGAGATGATTGAATCGGTACCGTATTGCATTTGCATAGAGTCGTGAGTCGGTCTCTATGATTTACATTTATCATCTTTATAATTGTGCATTGATGAATAAACATAAATATGTATGTTTATGTGGAATGATAAGAATTGTGAAAGTATGCATGATAAGTATGCTTGGTTTTGTATATATATACATTGTGATGTATAGGAGTGAGTTGTGATGAGTTGTGGTGAGAATGTAGAATATGTGTATTTTTATGCTAAAATATATAATTATATGCATTGTTATTATGATAATATTTCTCACCCTTCTGCTGTTTATGATGCTCTATGAGGCATTGCAGAGTAGGTATGCTGGTGGTCTTTTCGTGAAGCGTGTCTTCATTCTTTTGGTCGGTCGGCTCTGATATGTAGCACCGGGTAGCTAGGATATATATGATTCTTTTGTGATACATTTGTACATGTATCTTGTTGATGAATGTTTATGTAAACATGAATTATGATAATACTTGATGATATATATATATATATACATATATATATATATATATATATATATATATATATATATATATATGTATATATGTTTGATGTTATTCAATGTTTAGATTTTCCGCTTTTATTCTAATTATTGAGATGTGGGTGTAAGGACTAAGTTCCTCTGTTGCAAAGGTACCCCACTGTTGCATATCAATTGTTGAGCAGGTGTTGAATGTTTTAATTTCATGTATAATGTGACATACCTCTTTTATACTATGTTTATAATTATACTCTGACGGAATTTTTAATATGTGCCGAAATGATTATGTGATTATTTGGGGGTATAGAAAGGGGGTGTTACATTAAGTGGTATCAGAGCCAGTGTTGAGTCAGTTGTGTCTGTCTTGTTGTTGTGATGGTTGAATTGTTGTTTAACCTGGTTGTCAATTTTGGGATTGATCAGAATATGGCTGGTAGAAACGACAATGCGATGGCTGTTGCTTTGGAAGTATCAACCACCGGTCTTCAAAGGAAGATTTTGGGATTGATCAGAATATGGCTGTTGCGGTGCAAGGTGTGCCGAACGTGAATGCTAATGACGAGTTCAGGAAGAATCAACCACCGGTCTTCAAAGGAAGATTTGATCCCGATGGTGCTCAAATTTGGTTGAAAGAGATTGAAAGGATCTTCAGAGTCATGGACTGTGCGAAGGAGAATAAGGTGAGGCTTGGGTCTCACATGCTGAAGGAAGAAGCCGACGATTGGTGGGTCTGTATGCGTCAAGTTCTTGAGGTGGATGATGAAGAGATAACTTGGGATTTATTTCGTACTGAGTTCTTAAGGAAGTGTTACCCTGAAAGTGTGAAAGGGAAGAAGGAGATGGAGTTCCTTGAACTGAAACAAGGTAGTATGTCCGTGGTGGACTATACTGCTAAGTTTATGGAGTTGGTTCAATTCCATCCTCACTATGCTGCAATTACTGCTGAGTTCTCAAAGTGTATTAAGTATGAGAATGGTTTGCGTCCCGAGATTAAACAAGCTGTGGGATATCAAAGGATAAGAAGGTTTACGGATTTGACGGAATGTTGTAGAATCTTCGAGGAAGATAGCAAGGCTCGTTCTACACATTACAAAATTTTGAATGAGAGGAAGGGAAAGCAACAAGCTAGAAGTGGACCTTATGTGACACCCGTTGATAAGGGCAAGCATAGGGGAAACTTTGAAAGGAGATCTGGAGGAGGAGGTTCCGGTTCCGTTAAGTGTTACAAGTGTGGTGAAATGGGTCATAAATCATTTGAGTGTGGGAAGACCGTGGTGAAATGTTTTAACTGTGGAGGCCTTGGGCATGCTACTACCGATTATAGAAGGAAATGGTGAAGTGCTATAATTGTGGAGAAGTGGGTCACATTAGTACTAAGTGTACTAAGCTGAAACAAGCTCAAGCGGGCAGAAAGGTGTTTGCATTAGCGGGGACGGACACTACTAGTGCAGACCGTTTGATTAAAGGTACATGCTTTATTAATAGTACGCCTTTAGTTGCTATTATTGATACGGGAGCGACTCATTCATTCATTTCTCATGAGTGCGCTAAGTGTTTAAATTTGTTTATGACTTCCTGGGGTGGTGAGATGGTTATTGAGACTCCTGTTTCAGGGTCGGTAACTACGTCTTTAGTGTGTGTAAGTTGTCCTTTGACCATGCATGGTAAAGACTTCATTATGGATTTAGTGTGTTTGCCGTTGGAGGGATTGGACGTAATCTTGGGTATGAACTGATTGCAATTTAATCGAGTTCATATAGATTGCTATCACAAGTTAGTGAGGTTTCCTTCTTTGGAAGATGATGAAGATGAGAGTTTCCTATCCACTAAAGAGTTGAAGAAACTTTTAGTGGACGAAGCTCAATTGTTCGGTTTGTTTGCATCATTGTTGGTGGGGAGTAAAGTGGAGCTTGATGTGTTCCCAGTGGTGTGTGATTTTCCAGAAGTGTTTCCGGAGGATATTACGGATGTACCGCCGGAAAGAGAAGTTGAGTTTTCTATTGATCTAGTTCCGGGTACTAGACCGGTTTCGATGGCACCATATCGTATGTCGGCATCGGAGTTGGTAGAATTGAAGAAGCAATTGAATGACTTGTTGGACAAGAGATTTGCAAGACCAAGTGTTTCTCCTTGGGGTGCTCTGGTATTGTTGGTAAAGAAGAAGGATGGGAGTATGCGGTTATGCATTGATTATCGACAATTGAACAAGGTGACAATTAAGAACAAGTATCCGCTTCCAAGGATCGATGATTTGATGGACCAATTGGTTGATGCGCGTGTTTTTAGCAAGATTGATTTGAGATCGGGATATCACCAGATTCGCCTGAAAGAAGAGGATATTCCAAAGACGGCCTTTATGACACGGTATGGCCATTACGAATATTCCGTGATGCCATTCGGGGTTTCTAATGCGCCGGGTGTGTTTATGGAATACATGAATTGTATTTTTCGTGAACAGTTAGATCGTTTTGTGGTTGTGTTCATCGACAATATTTTGATTTACTCTAAGTCTCAAGAGGAGCATGAAGAGCATTTGAGGATTGTGTTACAGATTTTGAAAGAGAAACAATTGTATGCTAAGTTGTCGAAATGTGAATTTTGGTTGTCGGAAGTAAGTTTTCTTTGACATGTTATTTTCGGTAGTGGTATTAGTGTTGATCCATCCAAGATTGATGCGGTGATGCAATGGGAGGCTCCTAGATCGGTTACGGAGATCCGAAGCTTTTTAGGCTTGGCGGGTTATTATCGGAGGTTTATTGAGGGATTTTCGAAGTTGGCACTTCCGTTAACGCAATTGAGTTGTAAAGGAGAGGCTTTCATTTGGGATATTCATTGTGAAGAGAGTTTCAATGAGCTAAAAAGAAGGTTGACAACGACTCCGATCTTGATTTTTCCAAATCCGACGGAACCATTTGTTGTGTATTGTGATGCTTCATTGGCTGGTTTAGGTGGTGTTTTGATGCAAGATGGAAAATTTCTGGCTTATGCTTCAAGACAATTGAGAGTGCATGAAAAGAATTATCCTACACATGACTTGTAGTTAGCAGTCGTGGTGTTTGTTTTGAAAATTTGGAGGCACTATCTTTATGGTGCAACATTTGAAGTTTTTAGTGATCACAAGAGCTTGAAATATTTATTTGATAAAAAAGAATTGAACATGAGACAAAGAAGGTGGTTAGAGATTTTGAAGGATTATGATTTTGGTTTGAATTACCATCCGGGTAAGGCAAACGTGGTGGCCAATGCTTTGAGTCGGAAGTCGTCACATATGTCTGCATTGATGATGAGAGAATGCGAACTTTTGGAGAATTTTAGAGACTTGAGTTTGGTTTGTTAAATGACGTCGAGAAGTGTGAGACTTGGTATGCTACATGTTACGAATGATTTTCTTGCAACCATATGTGAAAAGCAAAAGTTGGATTTGAAGTTCGTTGATTTGATGGTGAATGAGAATGAGGATTTCAAGGTTGATAATTTTGGAATTTTGAGATTCCGTGGTCGTATTTGTATTCCCGATGATGCGGAGTTGAAAAAGATGATATTGGAAGAAGGACACCGAAGTAACTTAAGTATTCATCCGGGAGCGAATAAAATGTATCAAGATTTGAAGAAAATCTTTTGGTGGTCCGGATTAAAGAGGGATGTGACTCAATTTGTGTATGCGTGCTTAACTTGTCAAAAGTCTAAGGTGGAAAATCAAAAGCCTAGTGGATTGATGCAACCGTTGGACATTTCGGAGTGGAAATGGGATAGTATATCGATGGATTTTGTTACGGGATTTCCGAATACTCAAAGAGGTCATAATGCTATTTGGGTAATCGTTGATAGGCTTACTAAATCTGATCACTTCATTCCAATTGATATTAGTTATCCTTTGGAGAAGTTAGCCGAGATTTATGTTCTTGCGGTTGTGAAGTTACATGGAGTTCCTAAGAGTATTATATCGGATAGAGATCCTAGATTCACGTCGAGGTTTTGGGAGAGTTTACAAAAGACTTTGGGTTCTAAGCTAAGATTGAGTTCGGCTTATCATCCGCAAACGGATGGTCAAACCGAGAGGACAATTCAATCGTTGGAGGATTTATTGCGTGCTTGTGCGCTCGAGCAAGGTGGTGCTTGGGATAGTTATTTGGCGTTGATTGAGCTCACCTACAATAACAGTTTTCATTCAAGTATAAGTATGGCACCATTTGAGGCTTTGTATGGTCGGAGATGTCGAACACCTTTGTGTTGGCATGAAACCGGTGAGAGGACGATAGTTGGACCGGAGATGGTACAACAAACGACGGAGAAAGTGAAGTTTATTCGTGAGAAGATGAAAGCTTCTCAAAGTAGACAAAAGAGCTATCATGACAAGAGAAGGAAAGATCTTGAGTTTCAAGAAGGCGACCATGTGTTTTTGAGAGTTACGCCGGTTACAGGTGTGTGTCGTGCTTTGAAGTCGAAGAAGTTGACTTCTCGTTTTATTGGTCCGTATCAGATTTCTGCACGAGTTGGTGTTGTGGCTTACCGTGTGGCGTTGCCTCCGAATCTTTCGAATTTGCATGATGTATTCCATGTTTCGCAACTTCAGAAGTATGTTCCGGATCCGTCACATGTTATTCCTATGGACGAGGTTGAAGTGAGAGATAACCTTACGGTTGAAGCTTTACCGATTAGGATTTTGGACCGTGAAGTTAAGAAGCTAAGAGGCAAGGATATTGCGCTTGTGAAAGTAGCGTGGGGAGGCGCTGCGGAAGGCAATATGACTTGGGAACTAGAGAGTGGGATGCGAGAGTCGTATCCGGAGTTGTTCGAATCAGGTAATATTTTCGAGGACGAAAATTTCTAAAGTGGGGGAGAGTTGTAACGACCCGATTCCGATTATTCCCATTTTGTTGAGTCTTTTATTTAAATTGAGTGATAAATATTTTTATTTGTGAAATTGGTGTGTTAATATGCTATGTTGACATGTTATGATATTTTACCATTTTTGAGAGTTTTCGGGGAAATTAGAATGGAGGGTATTTTGGACATTTCTCAATTAAGGATAAGTTAGAAATTTAGTGGAAATAGAATTATGTGAGAAATTTAGTAAAATTGGTAGAAAAGTGATTAAGTGTAGAATTTTGTGAGAAAATGAATTAATTGAATTTGAGTAGAAAATAAGAAAAGAAAATGAGAAAAAGAAAGAAAGTAGGAAAAGAAATAGGAAAGAAAAAGAGATAAGAAGAAGAAATAGGAGAGAAAGAGAAAGAAAAGAGAAATAGAGAGAAAAAGGAGAGAGAGAAAGAGGAAGAAGAGAAAAGAGAAGAAAACTTGGAAAAACCTAGAAAATCATCAAGAACAATCATCTAGCATGCTTGGAATCCGGGTAAGGGTGTGAAATCTTATTATCTCATCAATGTATATCATTATGTATGATTGTGTTGTTGTTGTTGTTGTTGATTTTTATGAGTTTTTGTATAAACCCTAAATGTAGAGAATGTTGGGAATGATGATCAAAACATGATTTTGGATGCATAAATGTGTTGTTGATGTTGTTTGAGGTTTGGGTACTGATATGGATGTTATCTATTGGTGTAAAAATGAGTTTGGAGTTGGGATACTCATTGGTATGATTTAGGGAGTTTTGGATTGAGTTATATAGTTTGTGAGGGTTAGGGCAATAATGATGAAATAGTGAGAAATCGATATTTTCACGGTTGAAATTTGGAATAAGTTATGTAGTGTAGTCGGGTAAGGTTTGGGTTTAACCGGGAATGGTTGTTTTCGTGTTTTTCCGCAGTTTCGATCGAGTTCGAATTTAGAATTCAATGATAAAATTATGTTTCAAAATATTTCAATCGTGGAAAATGTGTTGGATGGTCTTTTAATGATGAAAATATTGTAGTACGTTGAATTTTGAGATCGCAGCTTTTTACGGAATCGAAAACGGATGTCTGGAAGTCTAAAAATGGTGTTTTTAAGGCTGAAATCACAGCAAGTTTTGCGCTCAGCGCGCATTCTGGGCGCTCAGCGCGCAGGTCTGGGCGAAAGGGAAAATTTCCGGAACTTTAAAAATTCATAACTTTTGATCCGTAAGTCTGTTTTGGTCCCCGTTCGAAGCGTTGGATAGCTATTGAGCTGTAGTTTCTTATGGTAAGGAGTTTGGGGATGTTAGCCGATTAAATAAGTCGGAAAGTCGGGAATAGTGTTATTTAGCGACTTTTACCGTTTTGAATGTGTGTTTTGGATGTGAATCATACAATAGTGCATTGGTGTGAATGTATATAGATTGTATGTGATTGTATGAGATGAATGCATTAATATATTGTGAATATGTATCCATTTCAAGAATGTCTTGAGTCATTTTGTATGTGAAGCATAATGATGTACATTCTTGTGTTGAGTGATTCTAATGAGAATCCGTTGTAACGTCGTGTGCCTATGTGAGGTGTGAGCGATGATTACAAACGATTATGTGCCTGGGTGAGGTGTGAGCAATCAGATTGTGTACCTATGTGAGGTGTGAGCAATCCATAAACATTGTGTGCCTATGTGAGGTGTGAGCAATGGGTGAACATCGTAGGCCCGACGGGGAGTTACATTGGCAACGAGCGATGGTTCCAATAAGTTCCTGAGTGAACTTGAGATGATTGAGTCGGTACCCGCATTGCATTTGCATAGAGTCGTGAGTCGGTCTCTATGATTTGCATTTATCATCTTTATAATTGTGCATTGATGAATAAACATAAATATGTATGTTTATGTGGAATGATAAGAATTGTGAAAGTATGCATGATGAGTATGCTTGGTTTTGTATATATATACATTGTGATGTATAGGAGTGAGTTGTGATGAGTTGTGGTGAGAATGTAGAATATGTGTATTTTTATGCTAAGATATATAATTATATGCATTGTTATTATGATAATATTTCTCACCCTTCTGCTGTTTTATGATGCTCTATGAGGCATTGCAGAGTAGGTATGTTGATTGTCTTTTTGTGAAGCGTGTCTTCATTCTTTTGGTCGGTCGGCTCTGATATGTAGCACCGGGTAGCTAGGATGTAAATGATTCTTTTGTGATACATTTGTACATGTATCTTGTTGATGAATGTTTATGTAAACATGAATTATGATAATACTTGATGATATATATATATATATATATATATATATATATATATATATATATATATATATATATATATGTTTGATGTTATTCAATGTTTAGATTTTCCGCTTTTATTCTAAATATTGATATGTGGGTGTAAGGACTAAGTTCCTCTGTTGCAAAGTTACCCCACTGTTGCATGTCAATTGTTGAGCAGGTGTTGAATGTTTTAATTTCATGTATAATGTGACATACCTCTTTTATACTATGTTTATAATTATACTCTGACGGAATTTTTAATATGTGCCGAAATGATTATGTGATTATTTGGGGGTATAGAAAGGGGGTGTTACAACAAGGTCTGTATTTTGTGCTTTCATAACCCTGAAGATGTATCTCATGTGTTTTTCTCCGGTAGTAAAGTTAGAATGATTTGGAATTTGGTGTGTGATTGGGTTGGTATCGCTAGAATTTTGGATTCCGGCGGTGCTTCCCATTTAGAGTCGTGGATGAGGCGAAAAAATAGAAAAGGTACTCTAGCAACTTTCTCGGCTATTTGGTTTATTTCGTGTTGAGTCATTTGGTTGAGTAGGAATGACATCCTTTTCAACGACGACATTTGCGATATTCATTCCATATTGCATAGAATTGTGACTACTTCGTGGTCCTTGTTGGCTTTTGATATAAGAGGTAGGATGAAATGTAGGATGTATGATTGGTTTAAGCTCCCTTGGGACTTCTTTTAAGGTGTCGGTGTAGGAGGGTTTGTGACGATGTTTATTTGGCTGTGTTGTTTTGGACTAAGTCCTTATTGTAAAACTTTCGTTTCGGAGATTTTCTTATTCTCCTTTAATATATTTGCTTATAAAAAATAAAATAAAAATTGCAACTTCCTTAATTCTACTATATATTTGATTAAAAACTATACCCACTTCTTTATTCAAATGTGGATTGTAGTCACACTAAGAAGCTTATCACAATAATCAGTAACAAAACTTACCAAATTCGGATCACTTCCATCCGCGGGAGGACAAGCTGGTCTCTGCAACTTTACATGCTTTTGAGCCGATTTTCTCAAATACAATAGTAAGTAGCTTGTATTCAACCAAAAGAAGTTTCTTAACAACCTACTCCAAATGCTTTTCACATTTATCTATACAATTCTCCATTCAATGTGCAACTTCAAACTCAATTGCTGAAATCTCAAGGAAGCTCAAATCCAAAGTCTTCAAACTTCTTCGAGAATTCATTCCACGAACTTCAACATACATTGTTTGACACTTGTTTAGCTTATTATTTGCAAACTAGTAACTAAAGACAGAAACCAGCCTGATAAAAAAATTAACCACCTTCCAGAAACTAGAAATAAAACAACAGAAAAAATCCCAAACAAGAGGAAAAAACTGACTAAACACCTAAGCACTGCTGCCCTGAGACCGCAGCGACCGCCTCCAACATGCAGAACAACAAACAACAACAAAACCTTGAGAAAAAACGCCACTAAGAAAACGACATCACCACAAAGCACCTCACATCGCGACCCAATCTCCTACCAAAAAAAAACTCCGAGCAGGATAAGCAGCACAACGGAGAACATGCGATATGAACTATATGAACCGAGGTTGAAATCAGAATAACACCTCTATTACACCCATCCCTAAACTCATCAGAACAAGAAGGAAAATACCGCCCAGGATAAACCCTCTCAAAGCAGACGAACTCGAATGAGGAAAAAATAGCCCAGGACCACCTCCACAGAAATGATACCAGCCCAGACTCTCAAAAGAAACACCTGCGAGCCACCTGCAATACGATTAATTAGCCAAGAAGCCAAGACAAGCAGCAGGATTCGAACACCACACACGAATATTATCCGAGATCATGTTTTTATCAATTTTGGTCACTATTTTTCAGAATATTGAGATATATCTTTGTCAGCTCTATGTTGTGTGTGTTAGCTTTTTTTAAGAGAAAACTATACCATTAATCTCTAAGTTACATATGATGATGCCATTACATTTGTTAATCACTCTGATTTTAAAAGTAACTTTTGCTTCTTGTTCCAATCTTGTTTCTTTCTACTTGTTAGGTCAATGATCATGACTAAGTAAACATGGCATTGGTCAACTGAATTTTTAAAATCTATTGGTACCAATGAATTAAGTGCATGATCTTGAAAATACTTATTATTATAGAAACTGCAATGCCCTGTATAATATACATCTAGAATAATACAATGCACGCATTTTATTTGGTACTGACACATCAAAAGTGCCTAATGGCATAATTTACATACCTGTCCATTAACTAAAACATAAATACAACAAATGGCGCAAGTCATAGAAAGTAGCCAGAAATGAAAATCTAAGAACATTATACAATATTCCTCATTGTATAAGAATAATAAAATACACAACGGAATAAGCTTAACTAAGCTCCTCTTGAAACATCTCTGCATCGATCCACTTGTAACCAAGCCTGCACCTGAAATAAAGTAACTATAGTGGGGGTGAGATACATCAAATCTCAGTGAGTTCCCTATCCTATAGATTCTCTCGGCTTTACAGGGTCCTATCCATCCTAACTCAAGTCAAGGGGAAGGGAAAGACTTTGAGCACACAAATTCCACAATCTCACACTATATGGAAACACGCTATTGAGCCCGTTACTCAAAAGTATCACTTATCGATAACCTGTCAAGGCATCCCCTTTCTCCCCACCTCTTCTACGTCTTGAAGTAGGAACGAGTCATGGACCCTCGTAGATTTCTTGGCATACGAAATGGATTCGGGATCATGGTCCGTACACCGTGATCCGTCACTTCACACGGCCCGTACACCGTCACAAGTCTCTTTACCCGTAGGCTCCATTCGTATTATAACATTGGGAATCAAACCTACCAAGAAATCGTGCATTCATTACAGAGGAGCTCGTTACTCATGAAATGGCACGTAATGGAATAATGGTTACGATCTCGTGATTTCACATACAACCATAATTGTATACAACATTTCTAGGCCACATTAGCCTTTAGGCCTCTTTTGCCTTTATCAATATAACATAAATAAATACACGTGTTCCATACTAGTGTTCACTCTCTCATAGGCCAATACTCGTTACTGATGCACCGTTATACACCAAGTACCCGAGCATCACCAACTAGGTTATCTACTCCAGGCCAGAACTCGTCAGTGAATGCACGAGTGTCGCCATCCAGAGTTTCTATCACAGTTCTAATCACAACCTAGAATTATACCATTTTGGTTTGGGGTAAGTTTCCTCACTCTTCCTAATTCATATTTTAAGCATGCATATTTCTTTCAATCAAGTTAAACATCAATAATGGGAAAAGCATGTCACAATTGCACATTTGAACCACACATAATGATTCAATCATAAGTTACACCAAAGCATACTACATTGTATAGTGGAACCACACATAATGATTCAATCACATAAAGTACTACTTTCCTTCATTATCACTAAAATAATTTGTCCCACATCATACCCAATATTTCCACTTTTTATCAGATAGAGGGTCGTCATAGCTTTCTAATGACACCAAGAACGTCCCGATCCAAGTTACAGATCAAAAGTTATGAAGGAAAGAAAACTGCACAAACTGTCATGTTCGCTGGGCGAACCTCCTAGCAAGCATTCGCTTTTGCATTCGCTAGGCGAAGCCCCTGGGGAATGAACAAACAGAACAAAACAGACATAAAATTCGCTTCGCAAACTCCCTGGCGAACATTCGCCTCGCCCTTCGCTTCGTGAACAACTCAGCGAAGCAAGGCAGAACCAAACAGCACTGAAAAGGCACAAAGTTCGCTAGGCGAACGTCATCAGCGGACCTTCACTGACCTTCGGTGCTGGGTTCGCTAGGCGAACCCTCGAAAATCTGCTCGCTGCGACTCGCCCCAGGTTCGCTAGGCGAACCATGCGAAACCCAGAAATCTCAGTAGCGTCACAGCTGGGCCTTTGGGGTCCAAAACCCACTCCAAACACCACCCAATGCACAAACAAGCATTAATAGATGATTCTACACACGCATTGATCATACAAAACAGTTTATAACTCATTTTATCCGTTAGATTCATTGATTTTATCCGATTAATAATTTCTCTCAAATCTAACCTAAGTTCAAATCATTGATTTCTAGAACTTAGAGTTTCTATCTAGAACCCACCTGATAAACGAAGAGGAGTTTGAAGAAGATGATTAATCCAAGTTTTTCTCTCTTTTCCTCTTCTCTTCCTTTCCCTTCTTCCTCTTTTTCTTCTTCTTCTTTCTATTTCTTTTTCTTTCTAACAAAATATATATATATATTAACTTATAATAATATACAATCCAACAGAGCCAAATATCTCCAATTGATATTTTATCATCTCAATCTAACCGATCAATTATTAGGGTTGCCTTAAAATTCTCTTTTAAACTAATAAAATCAATCCGTCTCTTTAATAAAATAATTGATCTCTTCTGATATCCAATTGAGCAATTTAATAATACGGGGTATTACAGAAACCTTGGTGCTCAGTTAGAAAAACTTCAATTATTGAAAACACATATATCAGATTAGCAATTGAAATCCAACAACATACTAATTTCATTATTGTTGTTGTGAAGATCTGAGAGAGTTTCTTCTCTTCCTTTTCATATTGTTTATGTGGTGTATTCAATTCAACTTCCTGTCAATGGTAAAACCTTTTATATAATTTTAGTAAAACAAACTGCTGCTCCATGAGAGCATTTGTGAAAAAGATTGATTTGCTATATATGATGCAAAAACGTTTTATATTACAAAAATGACCTCTTGTTGTCTTTGTCTAAAGATAAAGATAAAATTAAAGTAGCATCCTCTCAAATTTTAGAGGACTATACTAAAAATTCTAAGGACTAAAAAACAATTTTCATCTATAAGTGAATTAATAACAAATTCAGAGGAACTGAAGTGAAAGTTTTCATGGATAAAAGTAATCATATATTCAACAGTAGATATTGCATTGCTACTTCTGCGATAAGGAAACTTACTGATACTTCACCATATTTATCCGGTATCATTATATGCCTTAGAAATGTTGTTTTTCCATATTGTTATTCACTTGTTATTGATACTCTTATTACCAGGGTTATGTAAGACATTCATGATGCGAGAAGAGTTTTCTATTCATCTCTTAAAATAAAAATATGGTGGAACAGTTATCTCTTTCAGCTGATTTCGAGACAACAACTTCAACATTCACTTTATGACAAAATCTCAAATCAATTTCCTTCAATTGTGTGCAGTTTTCAACGACGTGGATCACTTCCTTTTCTGTGACATGTTTACAACATCTAAGTGATAGATGCAAAAGTCCACAACAAGCCGTTGAGATCTGATAGAGTGTTTTATCATCAATACTTGTATTTGACAAATTCAATACCTCCAACTCAGAAATTACAAAGTTCATTTGAAGTAGCCACACTTCACGACAGTCGCTCAAGTTTAAATATTTCATCTTACAACATCTACTTAATACCTTTTTCAGAAATGCTATTGCAAGAACTCAAATTAAGAAGCTGCAAATTGGGGAAAATGGAAGCAAACATTAAGGGTTGACATCAAAATCCTTGAGAGAATAAGAACACTCTACACTCTCTCTTTCAATGCCTTCCATTGTCATCTCACTAAGTGAACGACAGTTCCTAATAAGTGCAAACAAAGCTGATATAATGAGCTTCCAACAATCACAAAGTTTTATAGACACCAAACAACCAAGAATCAACGATAATTGAGAAATATGATGGTTATTTAAGAAATCATCTCGATGAAAACCCAAATGTCGTATCTCCTGACATTTGGATAACAAACAATAAATTCCATCGTAACTATAGCCAGTGCAACTTCCGAGGACAAACCTCTTTAAACAAAACCCTTCCCTCACAATAGAGCAGAGAAAATCATCAGATGTTTGAAACCCCAACAAATCAAGACAAGTCAAATCCTTCAAACTCAAAATTTATTCAATAAAATGTGAAATAAAGCAGTTTTCATCGTCGGGATCAAAGTTGGAAATGGATATTGAATTCAATGTTATTCTGTCCCGGAGAGCTGAAGAAATTGCTGCATCAAGGCGATGAAAGGATAGGTGAAGGGAATTGAGGTTGGAGAATCTGTTAAAGAGACGGTGGAGGACAGAGGGTGTTGGATCAAAAATAGTGATAGATAATATGAGACGGCTGACGATGGAGAGAAAGGGTTTAGAGACGAGGGAGAGAGACTTGACATAGTGGATGAGGTTGTCTTCGGTGTTGTCGTTGTTGATGAGGAATGTAAAGATACGCTCCCAGCAATCAACTGGTCAATTAAAAATAGCTTCTGCTGCAATAGTTGTTTATATGAGAGAAAATGAATATTTGAGACAAGTTTTCTTCACTGACGAAATAAAGGTTTGGTTATGTATCAAAACAAATCGGTTACACGAGGAAGAAAGATTTTTTTTTAAATAAGCAAAATGAGTATTATATATCTAGGATATTATGGTGTATCCAAAACCATTTACAAAAGAATGTCCCTCCTAAAATCAGAACCTACAAAAATTCACAAGGGGCATTAACCCAATTATAGTAATTACAGTTAGTTGCGTTTATGTGCTTTTTTTCTATCCACCACCAAGAGAACAAAATGACACGATTAGTAATAGAATCCAAGTCCCAAAACTCATCCCTAAACATAATATTGTTTCTGGATAACCAAATTGCCCAACAAACAATGAGCCACAACCCTATAGCATTCCTAATAGTAATCTTCTTCTTCTCACAACCATTCATCCAGCTTAATAGGTGGTTCATGATATCTCCAAAATAGTACTCCTCAATTCCTAACCACCGAAAACAAAACTGCCATACCTAGACCGATTTATGACAGTGAAAGAAAATGTGTTCAAAAATCTCCTCATCCAAAAAGCATAATGGACAAACCGCAGCATGAACATCAATAATTATACCTCTTCTTTTAAGGTTCTGGCTGTAACGCCCCAGTTTTAGTATTTTTGTTTAATTGAATCATTTTTGATTATTTTATTATTATATTATTTTATATTCGACTTTTATTTGAAATTATGTTATTTTTCGATGTGATTATATTTTATCGCATTTTGGGAACGGTTGCGAGATATTTGATTGTGGGGGCATTTTGGTCATTTCACATTTATTTTACTAAGTTAGAAAAGAAAGAAAAAGAAATAGAAATAGAGAGAATTAGAAAAGAAAGAAAAAAAATAGTAAGAGAAAGGAAAGAATAGAAAAGAGAGAAAAAGAGGAAAAAGCTAGGAATCGAAGAGAAACGACTTCTAGGAATCGATTTAATCGGGTAAGGGGGTGAAATTCAATTATCTTATACATGTGTATGATTATGTATGTGTTTGTTTGTTGTTGTGTTGGATTATATGAAAAATGTAACAAAACCCATTTTTGTGGAAAGTGTTAGAATTCGATGTAATTGTGTTGGAAATGATGTCTTTGTGTTCATTGTTGTTGATACTTGATAGGTATGTCTTGTTGTGAATCAAATTGGTATTTTTCTGGATTTAGGTGATGATTTTGGGTGGAAAACGCAGAACTCGTTTCTGCTGAATTTTTCTGGTTTTCTGCAGGTCATACGCGTATGGGGCATGTTCATACGCGTATGGACCTTGGCATTACGCGTAACATGGGCGAGCCATGGGGCATTACGCGTATGAGATGGTGTTTTCCTCGGCCATCTGCCCATTTGCATATGATACGTGTAGCGTTGCAGGGCAATACGCGTATGGTTTTGGCCTTACGCGTATTGGGGTTAATATGGGATTTTTGTGAAGGAAAATGGTTCTGCCCATACGCGTATGGCATGGCGAGGATTTTGGGCAATACGCGTATGACTCAGGGCAATACGCGTATGGCCAGGAGATTGAAAAAAAAAGGTGAATTTTGAAAATGTCATTTTCGTTTTTGTCCGTAACTTTTGTTCCGTTTATCCGATTTTGACATTCTTGGTGTCGTTGGAAAGGTATTGACTTGTACCTTGTGATTATGATGTTTTAGAACTTGTTAGCCGATTTAATTATGTCGGAAATGTGAATAGTGTCGATTGTCGACTTTTGTCGTTGTAAGTGTGCATAATTGATGTGCATTATGCTATGTGCTGTTGAGTGATGAAAATACTTGTGATAACATGTGTGGTGATGAATTGTGGCCGAAAGGCAAATAAATGCAATGTGTTGTATTTGGTTATATATGCATGTTTGTGACTGCATATATGTGTGAAGATGCATTGGTTGTCATGAGTCCTTGTATGTCAAGCATCATGATATGCATCATTGTAGCGTCCTGTGGGACGGCGGTTCCGGTGGGGAATCAGCTATAACATCGCGTGCCTCGAAAATATGAAAGGTATGAATAGCCTGAGGACCTAAAGCGAGGATTATAGACGATCGTGTGCCTCGAAAATATGAAAGGTATGAATAGCCTGAGGACCTAAAGCGATCGGGTTGTGTGCCCTGCGGGGACTTAAAGCAATCCATAAACACCGTGTGTCTGCTTGTGGGGTGTGAGCGGTGGGTGAACATCGTAGGCCCGACGGGGAATTACAGTGATGTAACGAGCGATGGTTCCAGCAGAGTTCCTGAGTGAACTAGTGATGGGATATGAAATCCTGGAGTCGGTACCGCATTTGCATTTGCATAGAGAGTCGTTGTGTCGGTCTCTTTGCATCTGCATGAATTATGATTGCATTGGTTATATGTGGAAATCATGATTTGGTTGATTATGTGTGAGACATTGTGATATGAATTTATGATAAATGTATTGGGCATGATTAATATGCAATTGGGGATGGAGACATTGTGTGATTGAGCTGTCATAGCATTTGTGTGTTGATGTGCATTCGTGTTAAATGCATGGAATTATGAATGATATGTTTCGTGTATAAACATCTGTATGATGTGTGAATATGTGATTATGGGAATATAATCTGTATATGCCTTATGTGTTGGCAGGTGATAACTGTGGTGAGAATATTGAATCTGTGTATTTTTATGTTGATATATATAATTATATGCATTTATATTATGGTTGTTTTTCTCACCCTTCTGCTCGTTTTATAATGCTCTATGAGGCATTGCAGATTAGAGTTGCTGGAGGTCTTTTGTGAAGCTTTGTGTCTTCACCCTTTTTGTCGGTCGGCTCTGATATGTGACACCGGGTAGCTAGGGTGGCCGTTTGTGGCTGTTGTGTATATACATCTTTTGGCTTGTGCATGTATAACCTGAATTATGACCAACTTTTTATGTGATATAATTGATGTTCAGTTTTTAGATTTTCCGCTTTTATTCTAAAAACTATGAAATGTGGGTGTAAGGAACTGAGTTTCCTGTGTATGTATGCTACCCCGCTATTGCATATCTTTATGGGCAGGTGTTGTATGTATGTTTGGTTTCAAATTGATGTGACCCTTGGTCTATGCCATATTTTTAAATTTACTCTGACGAAATTTTTATTAAGTGCTATTTCCCTTACTGTTGATTGGGGGTATAGATTGGGGGCGTCACATTAAGTGGTATCAGAGCCAGTCCGTGTCAGTTTGTGTCAGTCCTTGTTGGTCTTTGTGGTTCGGTGAGCTGTTTGTTTAACCATAGTTGCTGTTATTGGAAATGAACAGAATATGGCTCGGGCTGTGCAGGGTGTACCGAATGTTGCGGGTAATAATGAGTTTGGGATGTTCAAGGGAAGATATGATCCGGATGGTGCACAATTTTGGTTTGAGGAGGTTGAAAGAATCTTCCATGTGATGGATTGTGCAGAAGAGGACAAGGTGAGACTGGGTACTCACATGCTGGAGGAAGAAGCAACTGATTGGTGGGTTAGTTTACGCCAAGTGTTGGGAGTGGATGATGAAGGAGTTACTTGGGATTTATTTAGCCGAGAGTTTCAGAGGAAGTATTATCCTGAGGGTGTGAAGGAAAAGAAAGAGATTGAGTTCTTGGAGTTGAAACAAGGCAATATGTCTGTGGTTGACTACACTGCAAGGTTTGTGGAACTTGTGCAGTTCTATCCTCATTATCCGGAAGCGACTGCTGAATTTTCTAAGTGTGTGAAGTACGAGGACGGATTGCGTCCGGAGATTAAAAGGGCAATCGGTTATCAGAGGATTAGAAGGTTTTCGGAATTGGTGGACAGTTGTAGGATTTACGAAGAGGATCGTAAGGTGCGTGCTACGCCCTATGAGAATGTGAATGACAGGAAAGGGAAACAACAGTCTCGTAGTGGGGGAGGAATGTCTAGTCCTCCGAGGTGTTACGTTAAGTGTCACAAGTGTGGGGAAGTAGGACATCGTAAGTTGGATTGTAGGAGGAATAAACTGAAATGTTCTAATTGTGGAGGTTCGGGATATGTCGCAGCTGATTGTAAGAGAATTAGGATGAAGTGTTTCAACTGCGGTGAAACAGGTCATATCAGTACGAGGTGTACGGAACCGAAGGGAGCTCAGACTGGTAGGAAGGTTGTTGCATTGGCAGGAGATGAGACTACTAGTGCGGATCGTTTGACTCAAGGTACTTGTTTATTAATAGTATGCCTTTAATTGCTATTATTGATATTGGGACGACCCATTCGTTTATTTTCGTGTGAGTGCGTGAAGTGTTTGAATTTGTTGTTGTTTTCTTGGGGTAGTAAGATGGTTATAGATGTTTCTGCATAGGGGTCTGTAATTACTTCTCTGGTTTGTTTAAATTGTTCTTTGAGCATTTGTGGTAAATTCTTGGGATGGAATTAGTGTGTTTACAGTTGGAAGGATTAGAATGAGATAAGTGGGGGAGAAGCTGGTACTTCTCCATGTTGTTTCAGGTGTAGGGCGCTGGCTCAATGTGTTATGTATTGCAAGGTTATAAGTGTGGTTCTGGTTCAAGAAGGGATAACAGAAGTAAGGTTTACGTCAACTAAGGATTTGTGCCTTAGGTAGTTTTGTGCATAGGATGTAGTGGATGCTATTATCGTTTGGTGGAGACGGTTTATGCCTCATCATGGTTGTCGGCTGTCTATTGACAAATTGAGGAACTGATCACCCTTAATCTCTTGTTGATAGCGGACGGGAATTATGATGGATGGAATGGACGTGTCTTTCCGGCTTTGATAGGGGTGCGGAATGGATTACCTGAAATTTGAAGGAATAATTGCGGATTATTTTGTCAAGTTGAGGAAGGTTATATATCTGACGGTGACGCGGAATCAAGATTTTTGTTTGATGGTTACAGATTGCATTGTTGAGTCGATGAGAATTCTTATATCAGAGGATGAGATGGATTAGAGGTTCTAGTTTGTGGTTAAGTGGTGAAGTCATTGAGAGTTCCTTTTTTTGTGGCGGGATGTTGCAATAGGATGGAATTTGGATTATCAGGAGCAAGAATTGTGTGTGGAGTACGAACAGTGATATAGGGTGACGATTGAGAATAAGTGTTTACTTTCAGGATTAAGTAAAGAGTATTGTATTGGTGGAGTTTGATTAGAATTGCATTTGTTGGAATGTTTGATAAGCATAGTGATGGTTTGAGTAGAGTCTTCGAAGTTAGTTAAAGTTGATTAGAAATTTGTTGGATTTTGTTGGTTATTATCGAAGGGTATGGAAGGCTTTTCCAAGATTAGTGTTTTCGTTACTTCAGTTGACTTGCAAAGGTGAAGTCGATTGTTTGGGATGTATCTTGATGAGTATAGTTGGTGTGTTAATGTAAGAGAGTAAAGTCATGGCTTGTGTTTTTCGACATTTGAGGATTCGTGAAAGGATCAATACTATTGAGGAATTGGTTGTAGTGGTATTATGTTGGATTAGAGGAAGTATTATCTTTATGATTCTAGATTTGAAGTGTTTGGTAATTACAAGAATATTGAATACTGGTTTGGTCTAAAGGGATAGAGACAACGAGGATGGTTGGAATTTGTGATGAGTTATGAATTTGACTTGGATTATCATTTGTGAAGAGTTATTGTTGTATCCGAGGAGTTAAGTCGAAAAGTTTCTATGTATGTCTATTTTGATGGTCCAAGAATTAGAATTGTTTAAGCAGTTCAGAGGCTTGTGCCTGGTGTGTAAGATAACACGAAAGAATGTGAACAATAGTTGTTGGGAAGTATGTGAAAAGTTAGACTTGGGACGTGAGATTGGTAGTTTTGATGGTTACGAGTCATCAGAGTGCACAGCGAAAGCGTGATGTAGCACGTTTCATTATGTGTGTGCGACTTGTAAGAGTTCTTAGGTGGAATATTGGAAATCTTTAGAAATGTTGAGACCATTGGATGTTTCAGAATGGAAGTGTTAGGTGAAAGGTTTGAATGGTATTCATGGGATATTAAGTAGGAGGATGTTTTGGTTGTATGTTCGATTGGTGAATTGTAGCATTGATATGATAAGGTTGTGTGACAAGGAGGTTGGTATTCTTGTTTTGTTGATGTTGTTGAGACCTTGTCGTATCGTGGAACTTTATGTTCTTGTTTGTGTTGTTGCCTCGTTTCCATTGTGTTGGTTCGAGTGTGTGTAGCTAATTCCTGTGTGAGGAATTAGAGGCGGGTTACCTACGGTGATGGCAACGATCCTGTTGTGTTTCGGTTCGAGAGTGAACCTGTGAGTTGTGTTTTGTGTATTCTTTGAGTTGTGTGTTAGTCGTCAAGTGCATTGTATGGGCTTTGCATCTTGTCGTTGTTGTGGTCGTTGTTGTATCTGCTGTTAGCAAGGTGGTTTGTCAGTTGCGTTATTTGTGGTGTGCCTTTTGTAGACCTGATGTTGTTAGTCGGATGCGAGAGTCGTGTCCGGAGTTGTTCGTCTCGGTTATATTTTCGAGGAAGAAAATTTCCAAGTGGGGGAGAGTTGTAACGCCCCAGTTTTAGTATTTTTGTTTAATTGAATCGTTTTTGATTATTTTATTATTATATTATTTTATTTTCGACTTTTATCTGAAATTATGTTATTTTTCGATGTGATTATATTTTATCGCATTTTGGGAACGGTTGCGAGATATTTGAGTGTGGGGGCATTTTGGTCATTTCACATTTATTTTACTAAGTTAGAAAAGAAAGAAAAAGAAATAGAAATAGAGAGAATTAGAAAAGAAAGAAAAAAAATAGTAAGAGAAAGGAAAGAAGAGAAAAGAGAGAAAAAGAGGAAAAAGCTAGGAATCGAAGAGAAACGACTTCTAGGAATCAATTTAATCGGGTAAGGGGGTGAAATTCAATTATCTTATACATGTGTATGATTATGTATGTGTTTGTTTGTTGTTTTGTAGGATTATGTGAAAAATATGACAAAACCCATTTTTGTAAAAAGTGTTGGAATTCGATTTAATTGTGTTGGAAATGATGTCTTTGTGTTCATTGTTGTTGATACTTGATAGGTATGTCTTGTTGTGAATCAAATTGGTATTTTTCTGGATTTAGGTGATGATTTTGGGTGGAAAACGCAGAACTCGTTTCTGCTGAATTTTTCTGGTTTTCTACTTGTCATACGCGTATGGGGCATGTTCATACGCGTATGGACCTTGGCATTACGCGTAACATGGGCGAGCCATGGGGCATTACGCGTATGAGATGGTGTTTTGCTCGGCCATCTGCCCATTTGCGTATGATACGCGTAGCATTGCAGGGCAATACGCGTATGGTTTTGGCCTTACGCGTATTGGGGTTAATATGGGATTTTTGTGAAGGAAAATGGTTCTGCCCATACGCGTATGGCCTTGGGCAATACGCGTATGGCATGGCGAGGATTTTGGGCAATACGCGTATGGCTCAGGGCAATACGCGTATGGCCAGGAGATTGAAAAAAAAAGGTGAATTTTGAAAATGTCATTTTCGTTTTTGTCCGTAACTTTTGTTCCGTTTATCTGATTTTGACATTCTTGGTGTCGTTGGAAAGGTATTGACTTGTACCTTGTGATTATGATGTTTTAGAACTTGTTAGCCGATTTAATTATGTCGGAAATGTGAATAGTGTCGATTGTCGACTTTTGTCGTTGTAAGTGTGCATAATTGATGTGCATTATGCTATGTGATGTCGAGTGATGAAAATACTTGTGATAACATGTGTGGTGATGAATTGTGGCCGAAAGGCAAATAAATGCAATGTGTTGTATTTGGTTATATATGCATGTTTGTGACTGCATATATGTGTGAAGATGCATTGGTTGTCATGAGTCCTTGTATGTCAAGCATCATGATATGCATCATTGTAGCGTCCTGTGGGACGGCGGTTCCGGTGGGGAATCAGCTATAACATCATGTGCCTCGAAAATATGAAAGGTATGAATAGCTTGAGGACCTAAAGCGATGATTATAGACGATCGTGTGCCTCGAAAATATGAAAGGTATGAATAGCCTGAGGACCTAAAGCGATCGGGTTGTGTGCCCTGCAGGGACTTAAAGCAATCCATAAACACCGTGTGTCCGCTTGTGGGGTGTGAGCGGTGGGTGAACATCGTAGGCCCGACGGGGAGGTACAGTGATGTAACGAGCGATGGTTCTAGCAGAGTTCCTGAGTGAACTAGTGATGGGATATGAAATCCTGGAGTCGGTACCACATTTGCATTTGCATAGAGAGTCGTTGTGTCGGTCTCTTTGCATCTGCATGAATTATGATTGCATTGGTTATATGTGGAAATCATGATTTGGTTGATTATGTGTGAGACATTGTGATATGAATTTATGATAAATGTATTGGGCATGATTAATATGCAATTGGGGATGGAGACATTGTGTGATTGAGCTGTGATAGCATTTGTGTGTTGATGTGCATTCGTGTTAAATGCATGGAATTATGAATGATATGTTTCGTGTATAAACATCTGTATGATGTGTGAATATGTGATTATGGGAATATAATCTGTATATGCCTTATGTGTTGGCAGGTTATAACTGTGGTGAGAATATTGAATCGGTGTATTTTTATGTTGATATATATAATTATATGCATTTATATTATGGTTGTTTTTCTCACCCTTCTGCTCGTTTTATAATGCTCTATGAGGCATTGCAGATTAGAGTTGCTGGAGGTCTTTTGTGAAGCTTTGTGTCTTCACCCTTTTTGTCGGTCGGCTCTGATATGTGACACCGGGTAGCTAGGGTGGCCGTTTGTGGCTGTTGTGTATATACATCTTTTGGCTTGTGCATGTATAACCTGAATTACGACCAACTTTTTATGTGATATAATTGATGTTCAGTTTTTAGATTTTCCGCTTTTATTCTAAAAACTATGAAATGTGGGTGTAAGGAACTGAGTTTCCTGTGTATGTATGCTACCCCACTGTTGCATATCTTTATAGGCAGGTGTTGTATGTATGTTTGGTTTCAAATTGATGTGACCCTTGGTCTATGCCATGTTTTTAAATATACTCTGACGAAATTTTTATTAAGTGCTATTTGCCTTACTGTTGATTGGGGGTATAGATTGGGGGCGTCACATTAAGTGGTATCAGAGCCAGTCCGTGTCAGTTTGTGTCAGTCCTTGTTGGTCTTTGTGGTTCGGTGAGCTGTTTGTTTAACCATAGTTGCTGTTATTGGAAATGAACAGAATATGGCTCGGGCTGTGCAGGGTGTACCGAATGTTGCGGGTAATAATGAGTTTGGGATGAACGAACCGCTTATCTTCAAGGGAAGATATGATCCAGATGGTGCACAATTTTGGTTTAAGGAGGTTGAAAGAATCTTCCATGTGATGGATTGTGCTGAAGAGGACAAGGTGAGACTGGGTACTCACATGCTGGAGGAAGAAGCAGCTGATTGGTGGGTTAGTTTACGCCAAGTGTTGGGAGTGGATGATGAAGGAGTTACTTGGGATTTATTTAGCCGAGAGTTTCGGAGGAAATATTATCCTGAGGGTGTGAAGGAAAAGAAAGAGATTGAGTTCTTGGAGTTGAAACAAGGCAATATGTCTGTGGTTGACTACACTGCAAGGTTTGTGGAACTTGTGCAGTTCTATCCTCATTATCCGGAAGCGACTGCTGAATTTTCTAAGTGCGTGAAGTACGAGGACGGATTGCGTCCGGAGATTAAAAGGGCAATTGGTTATCAGAGGATTAGAAGGTTTTTTGAATTGGTGGACAGTTGTAGGATTTACAAAGAGGATCGTAAGGTACGTTCTACTCCCTATGAGAATGTGAATGACAGGAAAGGGAAACAACAGTCTCGTAGTGGGGGAGGAATGTCTAGTCCTCCGAGGTGTTACATTAAGTGTCACAAGTGTGGGGAAGTAGGACATCGTAAGTTGGATTGTAGGAGGAATAAACTGAAATGTTCTAATTGTGGAGGTTCGGGATATGTCGCAGCTGATTGTAAGAGAATTAGGATGAAGTGTTTCAACTGTGGTGAAACAGGTCATATCAGTACGAGGTGTACGGAACCGAAGGGAGCTCAGACTGGTAGGAAGGTTGTTGCATTGGCAGGAGATGAGACTACTAGTGCGGATCGTTTGACTCAAGGTACTTGTTTATTAATAGTATGCCTTTAATTGCTATTATTGATATTGGGACGACCCATTCGTTTATATTCGTGTGAGTGCGTGAAGTGTTTGAATTTGTTGTTGTTTTCTTGGGGTAGTAAGATGGTTATAGATGTTTCTGCATAGGGGTCTGTAATTACTTCTCTGGTTTGTTTAAATTGTTCTTTGAGCATTTGTGGTAAATTCTTGGGATGGAATTAGTGTGTTTACAGTTGGAAGGATTAGAATGAGATAAGTGGGGGAGAAGCTGGTACTTCTCCATGTTGTTTCAGGTGTAGGGCGCTGGCTCAATGTGTTATGTATTGCAAGGTTATAAGTGTGGTTCTAGTTCAAGAAGGGATAACAGAAGTAAGGTTTACGTCAACTAAGGATTTGTGCCTTAGGTAGTTTTGTGCATAGGATGTAGTGGATGCTATTATCGTTTGGTGGAGACGGTTTATGCCTCATCATGGTTGTCGGCTGTCTATTGACAAATTGAGGAACTGATCACCCTTAATCTCTTGTTGATAGCGGACGAGAATTATGATGGATGGAATGGACGTGTCTTTCCGGCTTTGATAGGGGTGCGGAATGGATTACCTGAAATTTGAAGGAATAATTGCGGATTATTTTGTCAAGTTGAGGAAGGTTATATATCTGACGGTGACGCGGAATCAAGATTTTTGTTTGATGGTTACAGATTGCGTTGTTGAGTCGATGAGAATTCTTATATCAGAGGATGAGATGGATTAGAGGTTCTAGTTTGTGGTTAAGTGGTGAAGTCATTGAGAGTTCCTTTTTTTGTGGCGGGATGTTGCAATAGGATGGAATTTGGATTATCAGGAGCAAGAATTGTGTGTGGAGTACGGACAGTGATATAGGGTGACGATTGAGAATAAGTGTTTACTTTCAGGATTAAGTAAAGAGTATTGTATTGGTGGAGTTTGATTAGAATTGCATTTGTTGGAATGTTTGATAAGCATAGTGATGGTTTGAGTAGAGTCTTCGAAGTTAGTTAAAGTTGATTAGAAATTTGTTGGATTTTGTTGGTTATTATCGAAGGGTATGGAAGGCTTTTCCAAGATTAGTGTTTTCGTTACTTCAGTTGACTTGCAAAGGTGAAGTCGATTATTTGGGATGTATCTTGATGAGTATAGTTGGTGCGTTAATGTAAGAGAGTAAAGTCGTGGCTTGTGTTTTTCGACATTTGAGGATTCGTGAAAGGATCAATACTATTGAGGAATTGGTTGTAGTGGTATTATGTTGGATTAGAGGAAGTATTATCTTTATGAATCTAGATTTGAAGTGTTTGGTAATTACAAGAATATTGAATACTGGCTTGGTCTGAAAGGATAAAGACAACGAGGATGGTTGGAATTTGTGATGAGTTATGAATTTGACTTGGATTATCATTTGTGAAGAGTTATTGTTGTATCCGAGGAGTTAAGTCGAAAAGTTGCTATGTATGTCTATTTTGATGGTCCGAGAATTAGAATTGTTTGAGCAGTTCAGAGGCTTGTGCCTGGTGTGTAAGATAACACGAAAGAATGTGAACAATAGTTGTTGGGAAGTATGTGAAAAGTTAGACTTGGGACGTGAGATTGGTAGTTTTGATGGTTACGAGTCATCAGAGTGCACAGTGAAAGCGTGATGTAGCACGTTTCATTATGTGTGTGCGACTTGTAAGAGTTCTTAGGTGGAATATTGGAAATCTTTAGAAATGTTGAGACCATTGGATGTTTCAGAATGGAAGTGTTAGGTGAAAGGTTTGAATGGTATTCATGGGATATTAAGTAGGAGGATGTTTTGGTTGTATGTTCGATTGGTGATTCGTAGCATTGATATGATAAGGTTGTGTGACAAGGAGGTTGGTATTCTTGTTTTGTTGATGTTGTTGAGACCTTGTCGTATCGTGGAACTTTATGTTCTTGTTTGTGTTGTTGCCTCGTTTCCATTGTGTTGGTTCGAGTGCGTGTTGCTAATTCCTGTGTGAGGAATTAGAGATGGGTTACCTACGGTGATGGTAACGATCCTGTTGTGTTTCGGGTCGAGAGTGAACCTGTGAGTTGTGTTTTATGTATTCTTTGAGTTGTGTGTTAGTCGTCAAGTGCATTGTATGGGCTTTGCATCTTGTCATTGTTGTGGTCGTTGTTGTATCTGCTGTTAGCAAGGTGGTTTGTCAGTTGCGTTATTTGTGGTGTGCCTTTTGTAGGCCTGATGTTGATAGTCGGATGCGAGAGTCGTGTCCGGAGTTGTTCGTCTCGGTTATATTTTCGAGGACGAAAATTTCCAAGTGGGGGAGAGTTGTAACGCCCCAGTTTTAGTATTTTTGTTTAATTGAATCGTTTTTTATTATTTTATTATTATATTATTTTATTTTCGACTTTTATCTGAAATTATGTTATTTTTCGATGTGATTATATTTTATCGCATTTTGGGAACGGTTGCGAGATATTTGAGTGTGGGGGCATTTTGGTCATTTCACATTTATTTTACTAAGTTAGAAAAGAAAGAAAAAGAAATAGAAATAGAGAGAATTAGAAAAGAAAGAAAAAAAATAGTAAGAGAAAGGAAAGAAGAGAAAAGAGAGAAAAAGAGGAAAAAGCTAGGAATCGAAGAGAAACGACTTCTAGGAATCAATTTAATCGGGTAAGGGGGTGAAATTCAATTATCTTATACATGTGTATGATTATGTATGTGTTTGTTTGTTGTTTTGTAGGATTATGTGAAAAATATGACAAAACCCATTTTTGTAAAAAGTGTTGGAATTCGATTTAATTGTGTTGGAAATGATGTCTTTGTGTTCATTGTTGTTGATACTTGATAGGTATGTCTTGTTGTGAATCAAATTGGTATTTTTCTGGATTTAGGTGATGATTTTGGGTGGAAAACGCTGAACTCGTTTCTGCTGAATTTTTCTGGTTTTCTGCAGGTCATACGCGTATGGGGCATGTTCATACGCATATGGACCTTGGCATTACGCGTAACATGGGCGAGCCATGGGGCATTACGCATATGAGACGGTGTTTTGCTCGACCATCTGCCCATTTGCGTATGATACGCGTAGCATTGCAGGGCAATACGCGTATGGTTTTGGCCTTACGCGTATTGGGGTTAATATGGGATTTTTGTGAAGGAAAATGGTTATGCCCATACGCGTATGGCCTTGGGCAATACGCGTATGGCATGGCGAGGATTTTGGGCAATACGCGTATGGCTCAGGGCAATACGCGTATGGCCAGGAGATTGAAAAAAAAAAGTGAATTTTGAAAATGTCGTTTTCGTTTTTGTCCGTAACTTTTGTTCCGTTTATCTGATTTTGACATTCTTGGTGTCGTTGGAAAGGTATTGACTTGTACCTTGTGATTATGATGTTTTAGAACTTGTTAGCCGATTTAATTATGTCGGAAATGTGAATAGTGTCGATTGTCGACTTTTGTCGTTGTAAGTGTGCATAATTGATGTGCATTATGCTATGTGCTGTTGAGTGATGAAAATACTTGTGATAACATGTGTGGTGATGAATTGTGGCCGAAAGGCAAATAAATGCAACGTGTTGTATTTGGTTATATATGCATGTTTGTGACTGCATATATGTGTGAAGATGCATTGGTTGTCATGAGTCCTTGTATGTCAAGCATCATGATATGCATCATTGTAGCGTCCTGTGGGACGGCGGTTCCGGTGGGGAATCAGCTATAACATCGTGTGCCTCGAAAATATGAAAGGTATGAATAGCCTGAGGACCTAAAGCGATGATTATAGTCGATCGTGTGCCTCAAAAATATGAAAGGTATGAATAGCCTGAGGACCTAAAGCGATCGGGTTGTGTGCCCTGCGGGGACTTAAAGCAATCCATAAACACCGTGTGTCCGCTTGTGGGGTGTGAGCGGTGGGTGAACATCGTGAAGAAACGAAAAACACAAGAAAGGGGGTTTGAATTGGGGTTTTAAAAAATAAAGACAAAAAAAACAAGTCGGTTATCCTGGTTCGTTTAAACTCAAACTACTCCAGTCCACCCGCCAAGGTGATTTCGCCTCTCTCTTGAGGACTTAATCCACTAATCAGTTACGATTACACAATTTCAGTAACAACCATCACTCTTCTTGAGGTTTAACCACAACTTGGTTTTCTCAAGGAAAATCAAAATAAAAACAAGTGCTTCTAGTAAGCTTTATCACAACCGTGATTTTTACACACTGTTTTATCAAAATATAAATCAAAATACAAGAGTAGGTGAAATTGAAGAATTGTGGACAGTATGCGCGCAAAAGTGTTTTGGTCATCTGCAGGGACTCCTTTAAATAGATGAGAAGATTTGATCCGTTGGAGACGCGTGAACTATTTTTGGAGAGGATAATAATGCTAATGAATGCTCTTTCCAAAAATACAGATTCAATCCGTTACTTTGTGATTCTCATAAAAGAGAAGGATAGCGTATCCGAGTCTATGTTGAATCATCAGAGTTTCTGGCTTGATACAGCTTTGGTGTTGAAGCGCTAGACATCCGTCATCAGAACTTAGGCTGATGCTTCCAAATCAGAGCTTCGCTTTGATTAGAACTTCGCTTTAAACTTCGCTCAGATTGAATCTTCTGATACTTCTATATCAGAACTTCTTTGTGATACTTCTATATCAGAACTTCTTTGTATTAGAACTTTCCTATATATCATAAACAATGAAATTAGGAGCATCAAGTTCTAAAATAATAAGTGTTTGTTATCATCAAAACTATTAGGAATGTAGAATCAATTCTTGTTCTAACAATCTCCCCCTTTTTGATGATGACAAAAACTCATATTTTGATAAATAATTTCAGAGTATATTGAGGTTAGAAGACTCCCCCTGGGTTGAACATTTCCTTGGAAAAAAAAATTGATTTGAGATTTCCAAGAAGTTCTGATTGCCAGTTACCTGCTTGCTTAACAAAGTAGAAACAGAGATTAAAAATGTTCGAGACAAAGTCCCGGTGCACTGTTATATTTCAAAATATTCTACGTTCTCCCCCTTTGTCATTAATCAAAAAGCGAAAAGATACATGAGAACATAAGCAACAGAAGATAAAACATCGAAAAAAAATAAACAGAGAAAAACAAGGTAATAACAAAAGCTAAGGTTGGGGAGCAGGTGGAAGTCTGGTGAACAATGCTTCCAGAAGGCCTTTGATCTGATTAGCAGATTCTTCTTGCTTGCCCAGCATTCCCTTAATTTCTGCGTTGGTTTCATCCTGTTTGTCCAATCTTTTTCTTACCGCCTCATTCTCTTTCTTCAACTCATCCAGAGTTTGCAGCACAAGAGCAGATGACGATGATTCTTCAGAACGTACCAGAGCCTCAGATCTTTGAGCAGAAGCTTTCTTTAGAGAGACTGCAGGTGATTTTTCTTCGACCTCAGTGATAACCAGAGTTTGATGCTGAGAGGTTGCTACTTGAGATTCTGAGACCATAGGAGCTTTTCAGTCTAGAGAAAGAATAGGTTTCTTTTCCCAGAGTCTTAACACTTGTTCGTTGAAGATCTTTATATGCTCACAAAAGTTCTGTTGGGCTATGTCATAGCTGAGTTCCTTCATCTTCTGAGATTCAGAATTAAACCACTTTCTGAATTTGGTCCAAAGATAGTCAGAGGCAGCTGGATTCAGATTCTCCAAACTACCCTGCTTCAGAAAGTTAACCCATTCCTGCATTTTTACCTCGAATGCCAATAACGAGTTACCAACATCTGATTTGGGAATAGATGGTTTTGGTTTGGGAATGGCTATTTTGAGAGATTTTGATGTAAGCTTATCTAGAGCTTCTAAGTCAATTATAGTTCTGAGGGGATCCTCTGAAGGATTTGTTGGAGTTGTTAGAGGAGAGTAAAAAATGAGAATAGGTGAGTTGGGTGATGTAATTTGTGGGGAACTGGTGAAATTTGGTGAAGGTTGAAAGAAGTTGAGGGGACAGTTGATGCCCGGAATACGTATGTCAGAGTTTTGGATATGATGTTCTGGTTGGGAAGAAGTGAAGAGAGGTTAAAGCTCAATGTCAGATATGACTTGTGCAAGTTCTGGTTGCGGTTCAATATAATCAGAAGGGGTGGTGTCGATATCGATGTCAAAATCGTCAAGTGTTTGAGATGAAGGGGTTGGAATGTCAGATGATGGAATAACAGAAGTTTGTGGTGCAAGTTCTGAAGGTTTAGGAGAGGATGGGATTTCAGATGCTGGTGGTGGTGGCGTTTCAGAAGGTTCAGAAGATGGGGTTTCAGATGTTGATACTAATATGGATTCGACGATAGAAATGAAAGGAGAATTACCTTTCTTCTTAGCAGCTTTAGCAACTTTTGGAGTTTTCTGAGGAGTTCCTTCAGAAGTTTTTCTTTTTCTTGAAGTTCTGGGGGCAATTTCTAGTGGTGCTTGCCTGAGCTATTGCAGAGAAACTTCTGGAATAGTTTCATCAGCTTTACATGCATCCAAATATCTGAGGACAATTTCTGGATGGGTATCTGATGAGAAGAGTGGAAAATCTTTCAGAGGAATTTTCCTGGTGGTGATTACTTCCTTAAAGATTTGGGTTGGATCCTTCTTGATGGTCTCAATGATCTTCATCTTCTTGAGATTCTTTGCATTGAGAGGTCTTCCAGCAATGGTTTCTAGATCAGAGATTTCCTGAGCTTCAGTCAGATGTTCTATCAGCTTATTCTCTGTAAGAATATCTGATATAAGTCTTCCTAGGGGAATCCAATCCCTCTTGGTTCTTTCTTCTTCTCTTGTTTCCTTCACACTGTTCTTCAGATGATTGAATAAACAGTGAGGAAGATTTGCCTTGGTAAAGGTGGAGATGAGGTACAGAAGATACTGTTGGTCGTTGTTGATGTAGTCAGACGAGCTTGTAGGTTTCCTGTGATAGATACACCCAAGAATTATTTTGGCCCAAATTTTGTGACGATCCTTTAAGTCCTTGATTTTGTTGGAGTGTTGTCCAGTGGTGAAGATTTCCTTTGAGATAGTATTTAGATCAGTGCCCTTTCCCATATCACTGCATCAAATTCCTGATCCATCATGATCAATCAGCTTACCAATAAGATCTTCAGTGATGACAACCTTCTTTCCCATAACATACGAAGTTACTTGGTGTTTTGAGACGGATGCAAAAATCCAGAATTCCTTTACGAGTTGCGGAAAAATTGGACCCATTAAGCGATTGAAATATTTGCTCCATCCTTGAAACTCAACCTCAGGAGAAAGGTCATACCCATTGTCTTTCAAGCTCTCAAAATCAACGATGAGTTCACAGAGAACTTCAAGAGAGGCAAAGGGGGTGAGGAGAGTTCTTGAGGGCTCAACGTACCTTTGGTCACCATATTCTTGACCAGATTCTTGAGAAGTTGCTTGTTGAGAGGAGGAGGCCATTGTTCACAGACTTAGGGTTTTGGGAACACAGAAGCGAGAAAACAAGAAATGCAAATAATTTGGAGAAGACGATAGAAAGAAGTGAGTGATAGTGAGCGTGTGAGAGTGTTAGAAGTGACATTTATAGGAGAGAGCAAGAAATAAAAGCAATTAAAAACTATAAAACATGATGATTAATAACCATAATGATATCTGACAAGGGAGATAGCGTGAGAAATTTTGGGAACAGTTACCGAAGTGACTTGGCGCCTCGATATGTCAACACAGACGTTTCAGTTTTCCAGAGTTTGACACGTGTTCATCATCAGAGAAAATATGGAGCATAGGTTGACAGGTGTTTGCTATAGTGAACTGAAAAGTCTATCCTTGAAATGAAAGACTCAGATCTTCTGAAGGAATTGTTCTCACTTCTCAAGAATAATTGGTCAGATGTTCACAACAAGAAATTCTGAGAGTTAAAAATATAGAAATTGCATTTTCATTCTGGACATAATTCCATACATAGATTTTTCAGAATGAAATGAAACCTATCTTCAGCAAGGGGTTTGGTGAAGACATCAGCCCATTGATGGTCTGTGTCTATAAATTTTAAACAAAGAATTCCCTTCTGAGTATAGTCCCTAATGAAGTGATATTTAATTTCTATATGTTTAGCCCTAGAATGCAAAATGGGATTCTTAGAAAGACAGATGGAAGAAGTATTGTCACAGAGGATAGGGATGTTACTCTCGTAAATGTGAAAATCCTCAAGCTGATTCTTCATCCAGAGCATCTGAGTACTGCATCCAGCTGCAGCTATGTATTCAGCTTCAGCCGTTGATAGTGCAATGGTGGATTGTCTTTTGCTGGACCAAGACATTAAATTGTCTCCCAGAAACTGGCAGCTTCCAGAGGTACTTTTTCTTTCTATTCTGTCTCCAGCAAAGTCAGCGTCACAGTAACCTACCAATTTTTATTCTCTGGATTTTCTATAGCAAAGACCAAGATTAGTAGTACCTTTCAGATATCTGAAAATTAGCTTAACAGCTGTTAAGTGAGATTCTCTAGGATCTGATTGGAATCTAGCACAAAGACAGACGCTAAAGAGGATATCAGGTCTTGAAGCAGTTAAATAAAGGAGAGAACCGATCATACCTCTGTAGAGCTTCTGTTCTACTTTCTTACTTACCTCATCCTTTTCCAGAATGCACGTGGGATGCATAGGAGTTTTGGAAGGCATACATTCAGACATATCAAATTTCTTCAGAAGATCTCTGACATACTTGCTCTGGTGTATGTATGTTCCTTCTGGAGTTTGATTGATTTGAATTCCCTAGAAAAACTTGAGTTCTCCCATTAAGCTCATTTCAAATTCTGCCTGCATATTCTCAGCAAATTCCTTGCCCAAAGAGCTTTCAGTGGATCCAAAAATTATATCATCTACGTATATTTGACATATCAGAATGTGATTTTTAAATGACTTACAGAATAAAGTTGTGTCCACCTTCCCTCTGGTAAAATCATTTTCTAAGAGAAAGTTACTTAGTCTCTCATACCAAGCTCTGGGAGCTTGTTTTAGACCATATAACGATTTCTTAAGTTTATAAACATATTCTGGATGTTTAGTGTTTTCAAAACCAGGGGGTTGATGCACATAAACTTCTTCATCAATGTAACCATTTAAAAACGCGCTTTTGACATCCATCTGATAAAGAGTGATGTCATTATTTACAGCATATGAAATTAAAAGTCTGATAGACTCTAACCTTGCGACTGGAGCAAAGGTTTCTGTATAGTCTATCCCTTCTTGCTGTCTATAACCTTGTGCAACCAGTCGTGCTTTGTTTCTGATGACTTCTCCTTGTTCGTTTAGTTTGTTTCTGAAGACCCATTTGGTTCCAATAATGTTGAAGCCTTTTGGTTTAGGGACAAGGTCCCACACGTCGTTTCTGGTGAGCTGATTTAATTCTTCCTGCATTGCGAGTATCCTATCATTGTCTGAGAGTGCTTCGTCAACAGAGGTTGGTTCAACCAGAGAGACTAATCCCATGAGAGATTCTTCAGTCTTTTTGAAGGAGGATCTTGTTCTGATTGGGTCATCCTTCTTCCCCAGAATTTTGTCTTCGGGATGTATTAGAGAACTTCTGGTTGGTCTTTTCTCAGTGGGTTCTTCAACGTTTGAGTTTCCTTCTGTTGTGTTCGACTGTTTTTCAGATGATCTGGTTTCAATGCCTGTGATTTAAACTTCTATATCTGCAAGAGATTCATCATGCTTTGGCTTTTGAAGACCAAGCTTGTCATCAAATCTGACACAAATGGATTCTACTACATTTCGTGTTTCTGTGTTATATACTCTGTATCCTTTTGAGCGTTCAGAGTATCCTAACATGAAACATTTATGTGCCTTAGAATCAAACTTGTTTAGAGGATCATTAGTGTTTAAGATAAAGCAAGTACATCCAAAGGGATAAAAGTATGAAATGTTGGGCTTTCTGTTCTTCCACAATTCATATGGAGTCTTTTCCAGAATAGGTCTTATAGAGATTCTATTCTGAATGTAACATGTTGTATTAACTGCTTCTGCCCAAAAGTGTTTAGCCATGTTAGTCTCATTGATCATGGTTCTTGCAATTTCTTGTAGAGTTCTATTCTTGCGCTCTACAACTCCATTTTGTTGTGGAGTTCTAGGACAAGAGAAATCATGAGAAATGCCATTTTCATTAAAAAAAGTTTCTAAGTATTTGTTTTCAAATTCCCCACCATGATCACTTCTGACTTTTACAATTCTAAACTCTTTTTCATTCTGAATTTGGTTACAGAAATTAGAGAATACAGATAGTGACTCATCCTTGTGTTTTAAGAACTTTACCCATGTCCATCTGCTATAGTCATCTACGATCACCAATCCATACTTCTTGCCACTGATGGAAGCAGTTTTTACTGGTCCAAACAGATCTATATGTAGAAGTTCTAATGGTCTGGAGGTAGAAACAACATTTTTTGGTTTAAAAGAGGGTTTGGAAAACTTGCCTTTTTGACATGCCTCACACAGAACATCTGAGCTGAACTTCAGGTTAGGAAGTCCTCTGACCAGATTGAGTTTGTTAATCTGGGATATTCTTCTCATACTAACATGCCCCAATCTTCAGTGCCAGACCCATTGCTCGTCGTCAGCAGACAAAAGACATTTTACATTCTGACTTTTTAGTTCAGAAAGTTTTATTTTGTAAATGTTGTTCTTTCTCTTTCCATTAAAGAGGATTGTTCCATCTTTCTGACTAACTGCCTTGCAGGACTTTTGATTGAAGATTATATCATAACCGTTATCACTTAATTGACTTATGGATAACAAGTTATGCATTAATCCTTCTACTAATAAGACATTAGATATAGAGGGTAAAGTACCATTACCTATGGTTCCAGAGCCAATGATTTTACCTTTCTGATTGCCTCCGAAACCTACATATCCTCCAGCTTTAAGTTCCAGGCTTTGGAACATATGCTTTCTTCCCGTCATGTGTCGCGAGCATCCAGAGTCCAGGTACCATGACTGGTGTTTCAATCTTGCTGTCAAAGACATCTGCAACATATAGGATTTTATCCTTAGGTAGCCATATCTCTTTGGGTCCTTGTTTGTTAGTGTTCATAGAATTCTGATTGAGTTTTGGTTTCTCAATAGAATTTGAATAAGATTCACTGGTGTATTTAATATCATGTGTGTGTCCATATATGAAGTGAGAGTTCAAAGGTGCATATTTTATGATCATATCATCAACACGTTTGGGTTTATACGGAGCTTCTCCTCTAGGATGAACATATCCTATGCCTTTTCTCCCATTTCTGCTAACCCCATAGATCAATGAAGCCATTTTACTTCTGTCTATGTTTTTAGCTAGAAATTTTTGAAAATTATAATCGTACTGTTTTAAAACGTTATCAGATCTGGTGAGAACATCTGAGTCAGATTTTTTCTGAGATTTTTGAGATTCAACAGAGTTAAGTTTTGAAAGGGTTTCTTTTAACTCAGAATTTTCTGCTTCCAGTTTTTTATTCTCCTCAGACTCAGATACCAGATCATGTTTCAGATTCTTATATTTGAGTCGAAGTTTCTGATAATTTTCAAGAATTTCTGACAGACTTTTTTCTAATTGAGATCTAGAAAATTTAGAGAATACCTCTTTTGTTTCTGAGTCAGAGTCTGATTCTGATAGGTTGGAATTATCTGATATATTGGCCATTAGGGCAATGTTGGCGTGTTCATTTTCTGATTCAGATTCTGCTTCAGAAGATTCTGAGTCATCCCAGGTGGCCATCAGACTTTTCTTTCTTTCCTTATTGAACTTCTTATTTGGCTTTTCTTTCTGCAGTTTAGGGCAATCACTTTTGTAGTGTCCAGGTTCCTTGCATTCGTAACACACCACCTCTTTGTTCTTTGACTTTTTGTATCCAGAAGATGATTCAGAATGACTGCTTGATCTTCTAGAATTTCTGAATTTTCTTTGCCTATTTTTCCATAGTTGTTGGATTCTTCTGGAAAGAAGTGATAGTTCATCTTCTTCTGAGGAACCGCCAGAGCTTTCTTCTTCTGCCTGAAAAGCTTTAGTTTCATATTTACATTTAGATTTAAGAGCAACAGACTTACCTTTCTTCTGGGGTTCATCTTCTTCTAGTTCTATCTCGTGACTTCTCAGAGAGCTGATCAGTTCTTCAAGAGATATTTCGTTGAGGTTCTTGGAGAGCTTTAGTGTCGTGACCATGGGTCTCCACACTTTTGGTAAGCTTCTGATGATCTTCTTGACATGATCTGATGTTGAATAACCTTTATCCAGAACTTTCAGTCCGGCAACCAGAATTTGAAACCTTGAGAACATTTTCTCAATTGTTTCATCATCTTCCATTTTGAAGGCTTCATACTTCTGGATGAGTGCCAGAGCTTTAGTTTATTTTACTTGAGAGTTACCTTCATGCGTCATTCTCAGCGAATCAAATACGTGTTTGGCTGATTCTCTGTTAGTGATCTTCTCATATTCTGTATGGGAGATTGCACTAAGTAGAATCGTTCTGGCCTTGTGATGGTTTCTGAAATCTTTCTTCTGTTGATCCGTCATATTTTTCCTTTCAATCTTCTGACCGTCTTTTCCAACAGGGTGAGTGAAACCGTCAGTTACCATATCCCAGAGATCGCCGTCATGAGCCAGAAAGAAACTTTCGATTAAGTCCTTCCAGTAATCAAAGTTTTCACCGTCAAACACTGGAGGTTTGCCATTGATTTTGTCATTGTAGTTCTGAACGGGTTCAGCCATAGTGTTTTTCGTGAGGGATCTTTTATCTGACACGATTAAGTGTTAGCACCCAGAACCAGGCGCTTATGCCAATTGAAGAAACGAAAAACACAAGAAAGGGGGTTTGAATTGGGGTTTTCAAAAATAAAGACAAAAAAACAAGTCGGTTATCCTAGTTCGTTTGAACTCAAACTACTCCAGTCCACCCGCCAAGGTGATTTTGCCTCTCTCTTGAGGACTTAATCCACTAATCAGTTACGATTACACAATTTCAGTAACAACCGTCACTCTTCTTGAGGTTTAACCACAACTTGGTTTTCTCAAGGAAAATCAAAATAAAAACAAGTGCTTCTAGTAAGCTTTATCACAACCGTGATTTTTACACACTGTTTTATCAAAATATAAATCAAAATACAAGAGCAGGTGAAATTGAAGAATTGTGGACAGTATGCGCGCAAAAGTGTTTTGGTCATCTGCAGGGACTCCTTTAAATAGATGAGAAGATTTGATCCGTTGGAGACGCGTGAACTATTTTTGGAGAGGATAATAATGCTAATGAATACTCTTTCCAAAAATACAGATTCAATCTGTTACTTTGTGATTCTCATAAAAGAGAAGGATAGCGTATCCGAGTCTATGTTGAATCATCAGAGTTTCTGGCTTGATACATCTTTGGTGCTGAAGCGCTAGACATCCATCATCAGAACTTAGGCTGATGCTTCCAAATCAGAGCTTCGCTTTGATTAGAACTTCGCTTTAAACTTCGCTCAGATTGAATCTTCTGATACTTCTATATCAGAACTTCTTTGTGATACTTCTATATCAGAACTTCTTTGTATTAGAACTTTCCTACATATCATAAACAATGAAATTAGGAGCATCAAGTTCTAAAATAATAAGTGTTTGTTATCATCAAAACTATTAGGAATGTAGAATCAATTCTTGTTCTAACACATCGTAGGCCCGACCGGGAGTTACAGTGATGTAACGAGCGATGGTTCCAGCAGAGTTCCTGAGTGAACTAGTGATGGGATATGAAATCCTGGAGTCGGTATCGCATTTGCATTTACATAGAGAGTCGTTGTGTCGGTCTCTTTGCATTTGCATGAATTATGATTGCATTGGTTATATGTGGAAATCATGATTTGGTTGATTATGTGTGAGACATTGTGATATGAATTTATGATAAATGTATTGGGCATGATTAATATGCAATTGGGGATGGAGACATTGTGTGATTGAGCTGTGATAGCATTTGTGTGTTGATGTGCATTCGTGTTAAATGTATGGAATTATGAATGATATGTTTCGTGTATAAACATCTGTATGATGTGTGAATATGTGATTATGGGAATATAATCTGTATATACCTTATGTGTTGGCAGGTGATAACTGTGGTGAGAATATTGAATCTGTGTATTTTTATGTTGATATATATAATTATATGCATTTATATTATGGTTGTTTTTCTCACCCTTCTGCTCGTTTTATAATGTTTTATGAGGCATTGTAGATTAGAGTTGCTGGAGGTCTTTTGTGAAGCTTTGTGTCTTCACCCTTTTTGTCGGTCGGCTCTGATATGTGACACCAGGTAGCTAGGGTGGCCGTTTGTGGCTGTTGTGTATATACATCTTTTGGCTTGTGCATGTATAACCTGAATTATGACCAACTTTTTATGTGATATAATTGATGTTCAGTTTTTAGATTTTCCGCTTTTATTCTAAAAACTATGAAATGTGGGTGTAAGGAACTGAGTTTCCTCTGTATGTATGCTACCCCACTGTTGCATATCTTTATGGGCAGGTGTTGTATGTATGTTTGGTTTCAAATTGATGTGACCCTTGGTCTATGCCATGTTTTTAAATATACTCTGACGAAATTTTTATTAAGTGCTATTTGCCTTATTGTTGATTGGGGGTATAGATTGGGGGCGTCACATTAAGTGGTATCAGAGCCAGTCCGTGTCAGTTTGTTTCAGTCCTTGTTGGTCTTTGTGGTTCGGTGAGCTGTTTGTTTAACCATAGTTGTTGTTATTGGAAATGAACAGAATATGGCTCGGGTTGCAGGGTGTACCGAATGTTGCGGGTAATAATGAGTTTGGGATGAACGAACCGCTTATCTTCAAGGGAAGATATGATCTGGATGGTGCACAATTTTGGTTTGAGGAGGTTGAAAGAATCTTCCATGTGATGGATTGTGCTGAAGAGGACAAGGTGAGACTGGGTACTCACATGCTGGAGGAAGAAGCAGCTGATTGGTGGGTTAGTTTACGCCAAGTGTTGGGAGTGGATGATGAAGGAGTTACTTGGGATTTATTTAGCTGAGGGTTTCGGAGGAAGTATTATCCTGAGGGTGTGAAGGAAAAGAAAGAGATTGAGTTCTTGGAGGTTAAACAAGGCAATATGTTTGTGGTTGACTACACTACAAGGTTTGTGGAACTTGTGCAGTTCTATCCTCATTATCCGGAAGCGACTGCTGAATTTTCTAAGTGCGTGAAGTACGAGGACGGATTGCGTCTGGAGATTAAAAGGGCAATCGGTTATCAGAGGATTAGAAGGTTTTCTGAATTGGTGGACAGTTGTAGGATTTACGAAGAGGATCGTAAGGTGCGTGCTACTCCCTATGAGATTGTGAATGACAGGAAAGGGAAACAACAGTCTCGTAGTGAGGGAGGAATGTCTAGTCCTCCGAGGTGTTACATTAAGTGTCACAAGTGTGGGGAAGTAGGACATCGTAAGTTGGATTGTAGGAGGAATAAACTGAAATGTTCTAATTGTGGAGGTTCGGGATATGTCGCAGCTGATTGTAAGAGAATTAGGAGGAAGTGTTTCAACTGCGGTTAAACAGGTCATATCAGTACGAGGTGTACGAAACCGAAGGGAGCTCAGACTGGTAGGAAGGTTGTTGCATTGGCAGGAGATGAGACTACTAGTGCGGATCGTTTGACTCAAGGTACTTGTTTATTAATAGTATGCCTTTAATTGCTATTATTGATATTGGGACGACCCATTCGTTTATTTTCGTGTGAGTGCGTGAAGTGTTTGAATTTGTTGTTGTTTTCTTGGGGTAGTAAGATGGTTATAGATGTTTCTGCATAGGGGTCTGTAATTACTTCTCTGGTTTGTTTAAATTGTTCTTTGAGCATTTGTGGTAAAGGCTTGGGATGGAATTAGTGTGTTTACAGTTGGAAGGATTAGAATGAGATAAGTGGGGGAGAAGCTGGTACTTCTCCATGTTGTTTCAGGTGTAGGGCGCTGGCTCAATGTGTTATGTATTGCAAGGTTATAAGTGTGGTTCTGGTTCAAGAAGGGATAACAGAAGTAAGGTTTACGTCAACTAAGGATTTGTGCCTTAGGTAGTTTTGTGCATAGGATGTAGTGGATGCTATTATCGTTTGGTGGAGACGGTTTATGCCTCATCATGGTTGTCGGCTGTCTATTGACAAATTGAGGAACTGATCACCCTTAATCTCTTGTTGATAGCGGACGTAAATTATGATGGATGGAATAGACGTGTCTTTCCGGCTTTGATAGAGGTGCGGAATGGATTACCTAAAATTTGAAGGAATAATTGCGGATTATTTTGTCAAGTTGAGGAAGGTTATATATCTGACGGTGACGCGGAATCAAGATTTTTGTTTGATGGTTACAGATTGCGTTGTTGAGTCGATGAGAATTCTTATATCAGAGGATGAGATGGATTAGAGGTTCTAGTTTGTGGTTAAGTGGTGAAGTCATTGAGAGTTCCTTTTTTTTGTGGCGGGATGTTGCAATAGGATGGAATTTGGATTATCAGGAGTAGGAATTATGTGTGGAGTACTAACAGTGATATAGGGTGACGATTGAGAATAAGTGTTTACTTTCAGGATTAAGTAAAGAGTATGGTATTGGTGGAGTTTGATTAAAATTGAATTTGTTGGAATGTTTGATAAGCATGGTGATGGTTTGAGTAGAGTCTTCGAAGTTAGTTAAAGGTGATTAGAAATTTGTTGGATTTTGTTGGTTATTATCGAAGGGTATGGAAGGCTTTTCCAAGATTAGTGTTTTCGTTACTTCAGTTGACTTGCAAAGGTGAAGTCGATTGTTTGGGATGTATCTTGATGAGTATAGTTGGTGTGTAAATGTAAGAGAGTAAAGTCGTGGCTTGTGTTTTTTGAGATTTGAGGATTCGTGAAAGGATCAATACTATTGAGGAATTGGTTGTAGTGGTATTATGTTGGATTAGAGGAAGTATTATCTTTATGATTCTAGATTTGAAGGGTTTGGAAATTACAAGAATATTGAATACTGGTTTGGTCTGAAGGGATAGAGACAACGAGGATGGTTGGAATTTGTGATGAGTTATGAATTTGACTTGGATTATCATTTGTGAAGAGTTATTGTTGTATCCGAGGAGTTAAGTCGAAAAGTTGCTATGTATGTCTATTTTGATGGTCCGAGAATTAGAATTGTTTGAGCAGTTCAGAGGCTTGTGCCTGGTGTGTAAGATAACACGAAAGAATGTGAACAGTAGTTGTTGGGAAGTATGTGAAAAGTTAGACTTGGGACGTGAGATTGGTAGTTTTCATGGTTACGAGTCATCTGAGTGTACAGCGAAAGCGTGATGTAGCACGTTTCATTATGTGTGTGCGACTTGTAAGAGTTTTTAGGTGGAATATTGGAAATCTTTAGAAATGTTGAGACCATTGGATGTTTCAGAATGGAAGTGTTAGGTGAAAGGTTTGAATGGTATTCATGGGATATTAAGTAGGAGGATGTTTTGGTTGTATGTTCGATTGGTGAATCGTAGCATTGATATGATAAGGTTGTGTGACAAGGAGGTTGGTATTCTTGTTTTGTTGATGTTGTTGAGACCTTGTCGTATCGTGGAACTTTATGTTCTTGTTTGTGTTGTTGCCTCGTTTCCATTGTGTTGGTTCGAGTGCGTGTAGCTAATTCCTGTGTGAGAAATTAGAGGTGGGTTACCTACGGTGATGGTAACGATCCTGTTGTGTTTCGGTTCGAGAGTGAACCTGTGAGTTGTGTTTTGTGTATTCTTTGAGTTGTGTGTTAGTCGTCAAGTGCATTGTATGGGCTTTGCATCTTGTCGTTGTTGTGGTCGTTGTTGTATCTGCTGTTAGTAAGGTGGTTTGTCAGTTGCGTTATTTGTGGTGTGCCTTTTGTAGGCCTGATGTTGTTAGTCGGATGCGAGAGTCGTGTCCGGAGTTGTTCGTCTCGGTTATATTTTCGAGGACTAAAATTTCCAAGTGGGGGAGAGTTGTAACGCCCCAGTTTTAGTATTTTTGTTTAATTGAATCGTTTTTTATTATTTTATTATTATATTATTTTATTTTCGACTTTTATCTGAAATTATGTTATTTTTCGATGTGATTATATTTTATCGCATTTTGGGAACGGTTGCGAGATATTTGAGTGTGGGGGTATTTTGGTCATTTCACATTTATTTTACTAAGTTAGAAAAGAAATAAAAAGAAAAATGAAATAGAGAGAATTAGAAAAGAAAGAAAAAAAATAGGAAGAGAAAGGAAAGAAGAGAAAAGAGAAAAAAAGAGGAAAAAGCTAGGAATCGAAGAGAAACAACTTCTAGGAATCGATTTAATCGGGTAAGGGGGTGAAATTCAATTATCTTATACATGAGTATGATTATGTATATGTTTGTTTGTTGTTTTGTAGGGTTATATGAAAAATATGACAAAACCCATTTTTGTTATGTATGGGGCATGTTCATACGTGTATGGACCTTGGCATTACGCGTAACATGGGCGAGCCATGGGGCATTACGCGTATGAGATGGTGTTTTGCTCGGCCATCTGCCCATTTGCGTATGATACGCGTAGCATTGCAGGGCAATACGCGTATGGTTTTGGCCTTACGCGTATTGGGGTTAATATGGGATTTTTGTGAAGGAAAATGGTTCTGCCCATACGCGTATGGCCTTGGGCAATACGCGTATGGCATGGCGAGGATTTTGGGCAATACGCGTATGGCTCAGGGCAATACGCGTATGGCCAGGAGATTGAAAAAAAAAGGTGAATTTTGAAAATGTCATTTTCGTTTTTGTCCGTAACTTTTGTTCCGTTTATCTGATTTTGACATTCTTGGTGTCGTTGGAAAGGTATTGACTTGTACCTTGTGATTATGATGTTTTAGAACTTGTTAGCCGATTTAATTATGTCGGAAATGTGAATAGTGTCGATTGTCGACTTTTGTCGTTGTAAGTGTGCATAATTGATGTGCATTATGCAATGTGCTGTTGAGTGATGAAAATACTTGTGATAACATGTGTCGTGATGAATTGTGGCCGAAAGGCAAATAAATGCAATGTGTTGTATTTGGTTATATATGCATGTTTGTGACTGCATATATGTGTGAAGATGCATTGGTTGTCATGAGTCCTTGTATGTCAAGCATCATGATATGCATCATTGTAGCGTCCTGTGGGACGGCGGTTCCGGTGGGGAATCAGCTATAACATCGTGTGCCTCGAAAATATGAAAGGTATGAATAGCCTGAGGACCTAAAGCGATCGGGTTGTGTGCCCTGCGGGGACTTAAAGCAATCCATAAACACCGTGTGTCCGCTTGTGGGGTGTGAGCGGTGGGTGAACATCGTAGGCCCGACGGGGAGTTACAGTGATGTAACGAGCGATGGTTCCAGCAGAGTTCCTGAGTGAACTAGTGATGGGATATGAAATCCTGGAGTCGGAACCGCATTTGCATTTACATAGAGAGTCGTTGTGTCGGTCTCTTTGCATCTGCATGAATTATGATTGCATTGGTTATATGTGGAAATCATGATTTGGTTGATTATGTGTGAGACATTGTGATATGAATTTATGATAAATGTATTGGGCATGATTAATATGCAATTGGGGATGGAGACATTGTGTGATTGAGCTGTGATAGCATTTGTGTGTTGATGTGCATTCGTGTTAAATGCATGGAATTATGAATGATATGTTTCGTGTATAAACATCTGTATGATGTGTGAATATGTGATTATGGAAATATAATCTGTATATGCCTTATGTGTTGGCAGGTGATAACTGTGGTGAGAATATTGAATCTGTGTATTTTTATGTTGATATATATAATTATATGCATTTATATTATGGTTGTTTTTCTCACCCTTCTGCTCGTTTTATAATGCTCTATGAGGCATTGCAGATTAGAGTTGCTGGAGGTCTTTTGTGAAGCTTTGTGTCTTCACCCTTTTTGTCGGTCGGCTCTGATATGTGACACCGGGTAGCTAGGGTGGCCGTTTGTGGCTGTTGTGTATATACATCTTTTGGCTTGTGCATGTATAACCTGAATTATGACCAACTTTTTATGTTATATAAAATATGTTCAGTTTTTAGATTTTCCGCTTTTATTCTAAAAACTATGAAATGTGGGTGTAAGGAACTGAGTTTCCTCTGTATGTATGCTACCCCACTGTTGCATATCTTTATGGGCAGGTGTTGTATGTATGTTTGGTTTCAAATTGATGTGACCCTTGGTCTATGCCATGTTTTTAAATATACTCTGACGAAATTTTTATTAAGTGTTATTTGCCTTACTGTTGATTAGGGGTATAGATTGGGGGCGTCACACTGGCGAGTAGGGAATTTATTGTGTAACAACCTCCACCCAAAAACTATGACTTTCAGAGGTATATGTGCAAGCCAAATTAAGTTAAGTGCATCCTTCAAATTCTCCCCACGGAACCAGCTGTGATCTCCCAAATTATTCTGCAGCAGTCTGTATAAAGAGGAGACAGAGAAGAAGCCATTGCAGTCGTGCTTCCATACGACGGAATCAACGACACCTTCGACAACATCCAAATCTTGCAGCGCAACATATAAAGGTTGTTCCTACAATCTGTATTCATGAGGATTCTGATTAATCAAATCAACCTTCCAACACCATTTTTCGTCTTCTATTATTCCGTTGTCAGCTACGAAACTCTCTCTGCAACCAGCATTGATCCAAGCTTCCGGAAAAGTAAAAGCCAAAGAATCAGGGCCTGCCCATCACAACAGCCAAAAGGGGACGTTTTCCCCGTTTCCGATCTGGTATGACAACAAACCTGTAAAATTATTGTTGAGGCACCTGATACTTGGGCAGGGATCCGGTATGAAAGGCATGTGCTACGAAAGGATATCTGGATTTTATTACACCTCTCCATAAGAACGCATCTGACGAAATAATTTTCCAGATCCACTTAAAAACCAAAGCTATGTTGAAGATCTTATATCCTTAACCCCTAATCCTCCTTCTTCCTTAGTTTTACATACGACACTCCACTGGACCCAAGAAGTACTTTTATTAAGAGTTGAGCCATTCCACAAGAATCTCCTTTAGATGGAAGTAAGTATACGAATTACCCGACGAGGAAGCAAATAGAAAGACATGTAATGGATTGGGAGGTTTGCCAAGACCGAGTTAATTAAAATAAATCTACCACCCATCGATAGAAACCGTCCTTTCCAAGAATTCAACCTAGATCGAACCTTGTCGATCATAGGTTTCCAAAACGACACTAGATTATGGTTGCCACCAATGTTAATTCCCTGAAATTTAAATGGAAGAGCAGAGATTCTACAATAGAGGAAATTTTCTGCAGCATGAATCTTTGCATCTTCGATACCAATGCCAAGAAGAGAAGACTTGTTGAAATTTATCTCAAGACCAGAAACCAAGTGGAAACCTTTTAATATAGTCTTTATTGCAGATATGTTCTTCCACGATCCGTCTCCCACTAAGACTGACTCATCTGCATATTGGAGCAAGTGAATGTCGACGGTCTGGGATGCCTTAAAACTAGAATATATTCCTGCACTCACGACTCTGTCCATTAACACCGCAAGAACTTCAGCAGGAATTGTGAAGAGAAAAGATGCTAACGGGTCGCCTTGTTTGAGGCCCCTACTCACAGCAAAATCCTTTGTAGGGCTCCCATTGACCAAGACCGATGTGAAGCAATTAAAGACACCATTATCCATCAACCTCATCCATTTTTCTCCGAATCCCATGATTATCATAACGTCACGCAAGTAGTTCCACTCCACACAATCATAGGCTTTGGCGAAGTCAACCTTAAGAAGCATCCGTTGTTTCTTGGATCTTTTGGCTAAATCAATGACTTCGTTTAAGGCTAAGACACCATCAAGAAGGTTTCTTCCCTCAATGAACGCCGTTTGTGACGACGAAATAATACTTCCAATTTTACTTTTGAGTCTATTAGTAAGTAACTTAGACACGACTTTATAGACAGAACCGATTAAGGAAATTGACTTATAATCGTCTAAGCTCTTCACACTATCATTTTTTGGAACTAGCACCAAGAATGAGGAAGCAAACACCTTTGGAAGTTTCTCACCTTCAAAGAACTCCAGAATGCAATTAGTGAAGTCCACTCCAACTATACTCCAACACCTTTTAAAAAACTCAAAACTGAATCCGTCGGGCCCCGGGCTTCGATCTTCTGCGCACTCGAAAACTGCGCTCTTGATTTCAGACAAATTAATCTCAGCTTCAAGTTCAGCACTATCCTGAGAAGAGAGGCGTTTAAAACCAGATTCGTCAATAGAAGGGAAAGGCCTTGAAGTTTTTGTGAATCTCTTAAAGAAGTGAGCTCTAACTGCATATTTAACCCCAATCACGTCCTCTATATTTCTATCCTTGACAGAGACTAAAGAGATTGTGTTCAAACTGGTTCGGATTTTCAGGGCGGCATGAAAATATTTCGTGTTGAAGTCCCCATCATCTATCCATTTCGACCTTGATTTTTGTTTTAGTAAACTATCCTTGATCCTCATATTTTTCCAATGGGCATCTTCAGCATCGTTCCTAATAGCCAGCTATTGAGTAGAGATGCAGGCTTGATTTAAATCAAATATATCTTCCACTGCATTAATAATACCAGTGTCCTCCTTGATTTTGGTATCGATCCATCCAAAAATGTTTGCATTCCACCACCTGAGTTTCTCTCGTAACTTATATAATTTTCTGGACAGTATAAACGAGGCATTCCATTTCACGATGCAATCATCCCATTCTTTTTTCACAAATGACACGAAGCAAGGATGATCGAACAAACAATACAGGACTTGGAATGGCTTGGGTCCCCAATTTTTGTTTCTGGCCGAGAACCACATAGGTCTGTGGTCTGACACGTCCCTTTCTCCTATTCTCTAATTAACCATGTTCCACTCATTTAAGATCCCAGGAGAAGCCAGGAATCTGTCAAGGTGATAGCAAGAATTGCCTTTGTGTTTGAACCAGGAGAATTTGGAACCAATTAAAGGTAAATCAACACACCTGGTCATGTTAATGAAATCAGCAAATTCTATCATGTATCTCCTCTTATGACTTGAGCAACCGACCTGTTCACCTGGATTCTTGACACAATTGAAATCTCTGGCGATAATCCATTCTCCAGGTTCCACTTTAGTTTTCAAGTCTAAAATGTTGGACCATAATTCTCTTTTCTCCTTTATACTACAAGGAGAATATATGTTTAACAAATACACATTGCTCCCTCTCCAAGAAACCTGCATTCCAAGGTAACCTGGACCACAAAAACTACAAATAGGTGTCAAAATTCCAACTTTCCATATGATTAGCATCCCTCCTGCTTGACCGAGCGAATGTGATGCCGACCACTGACAATTTATGTCGCCCCATAAGCTATAGACCATTTCGTCTGTCATATATGTACACTTAGTTTCTTGAATAAAACAAATTTCCCCACCTCCTTTAATTATAGTATTGTTGATCTTCTTTCTCTTGAGACCACCACCACATCCCTTAATATTGTAAGAGACCAAATTCATGGGTGGTCAGTAGCTGCCGCCTTCTTGCTTTTCTTATTATTCTTGTCTTCGCATTCTAATTTACGGAGAATTGATTCGAAAGCTTCATCGTATTTCCTCCGCTTTGATACCCAAAGATTTGATGGAGTCCCACACTCTAATAGGAAGGTTCTCTAGCTTCTTCTTAATCCTAGAATTGCTTCTAATAAAACCAGAGTCTCCTATAGAGTTATCTGTTGGACTGGAATCAAGGTGAATTAACAAAGGACTATGGTCCTCTGCATCAATTCCATGCCTACTTGGGCTAGGAATAGGGAAAATACTCTTAACATAAGAAAAATATGCTTGAAGTAGCGTAGCATAGTAAGAAGGGGTGAAAGGAATTTTTAATTTCTGGTAAATTTCATCAATCAGCAGCTTCTTCTTAGTTTTAATAGGGTTAGCCTTCGACTTCTGTGCTAAAACCCTCTGTTCCATATTTCTATCAGCCATCTCTGTAATGTTATTCAAATTCTCCCGCTCGATAAAGTTGTCTTTGCATAGTGTATTCTTTTCTTGTTCATTCCTAATACTCATAGGTCCAAGTTTTCTACTATGAATATCAAGGCTATCAGGCACGTGATCAACCAAAGGACTCTGAGTATCACTTGTTTCGATGCTTGTAGCAGAGCCAAAAGGGGATGAGTCACTTTCAGGCCTAGAAAGTTGAGATGCTTTTGACTGCACAAAACAGTCCCCCCATTCCTACTACTGAGTCTATCCTCACATCCATCAACTCCAAGAGGCGCAAAAACTTTATCACACGCTCTTAGAGCACCCACATCCATTATCCACATTTAAGTTGTTTAAATGGGACCCATTCAATTGTTTATATTATACTACACTTTCATACATTTTAAACAACTCAACTACATTTCTCAAATATCCATACAACCCATCAAAAACTCTAAAATGGGTCCCATTAAATCTCACAATATACCCCACATTTATATTATTTCACACTTTTCAATTAATTTTTTTCCAATTAAAATGAAGAGGAGCGTGCTTTAGAATAAGAGCGTTTGTAAATTAGAGAATATCATTTTACCCCAAACATCCATCACACACTGACCAAGTATCTTTGGTAAATGTGAAAACACGGTTGAAGGAACCCGATATTCATGCTCTTAGAGGAGCAATTGGAGTGGACTCACCAGCCTCACCTTCTTCAGGTAAATTCCTAGGGCTTCTTGACTAATTGCAGAAATTCAAAGGAGGATCTACCCAAAATTCACCTTCCTCCTTAGTACTCGATTCAACCTCATATGAGCTGTCCTCCTCAAATCTGACTTTTTATGGAGGCATTGTTCTTTCAAGAAAGGATCAAACGAGTCTTCTACTATTTTGATCCGATAAGACCTTTCGTTTATATCGACTGTGATAACTTCATTAAGATTCATGGCGTATTTTGTTCGAATTAAAACTCGAGCAACGTCCAATCTCGTCTGTTTCTGGGTATCTTCATCCATTTTTACGAAGGCTCCAGTTGTTGCTGCTAGAAACTTGAAAATTTTCTCGCCCCAAGCATGAAAAGGTAACCCGAAGATCTTCACTCAAGTGAGCCTCTCTTGATCAACATCATTGGGGGACTAGGGATGAATATCTGAGAACCACTTAGAACACCATACTTTATCCTCATCTACCAATCTTTTGATATCTCCTACATTGTCCTCCTCAAGAAGACACAGATTAGCCCCTATAGGGGTGACTTTAATGTTAAAAAACCCCTCCATTTGAAAGGCATCTTTGATTTCAGCCGCAGACCCAGGAATTTCCAGAACTCCAACATAGGATTGATCGAATCTCTCCATTTCTTCAATATTGGCAAAGAAACACAAGTGCGTAAAATTTGGTTTATCCCCTAACAAGACCTGGTTTGGATTTCCTCTCATCCTTCCATTATTTCCTTTAACCTTTTGAGCGTAAGAGACACCATCTGCAATCCCAAACGTCTGATGAATCCTAACTTCCCTTTTGTCGAAAGCCCTTTTGTGATTAAACTTCTAGCCACCAGCTTCCTTATCGTTTCTCTGGAATCTAGGTAAATTGGCAAATATTTTATTGCCATTAATGATGATGTTATCCAATTTAATGGCCATAAGATTTTCGTCTTCAACCTTTTTGAATCCAACAAAACCGAATCTTTTTTCCCTCTTATTAGTTCTACCCAGAATAAAGACCTCTAGAACATAACCGTAATTTTTGAAAATGTCGAACATGCGTTTGGCATCGAAAAAATCTGGGAATTCTGTGAAAAAAAACGACGAAGCTTCTCTAACATCTAGGACTGTTCCTTTACCTTTGTTATTCTTCCATATTGATCTTCTCCCAGTAATAGTTCGACTAACTTTCTTCTTACCAGCCACCTCCCAGACCCCTTGGATAACTTCAGTGGTGTTCCATCCAAGCATGACTAAAAACATAAACTCAAAGATGTTCTCCCAGAAGCGAATATGGAAAAGCCAAAGACCAAAAATCCATATTAGAGGACACAACACTGAGGACAAGATCTAACGGGAGGAAGGTCCCGAACCCTAAGGTTAGGACTTTAAACCAAACCCAATCATATCCAACAATGTCGTACCCAGTTATAAGTCCAAGCAACAGATTCTAATCCGTGAACCTGTTATTAGTGTACCTGGTACATGGCTTCTGGAGAGTGGAGATTTTGAACTTAGGTCGTTGAAGGTGAAGAGTTAAAAGTCACAACTTTAGAGAGAGGTGGGAGTTTCTCTCTCTAAATTCTTCTCTCGAATCAGATGAGAAAGATGAATAACAAAAATTCTCATTTCTTTTTCATTACTTTATTTTTAATAATGATCAATAATTGCCACTACGTAATTTAATGATCATCAAGTGCTATACTCACTCCCTCTTCTTTAGCCTTTTCATATACATTAAAAAAGTTCTTAACTTTTTTGATTTTGTAAAACATTTGATATTTCAATATTATCCTTTTTAATACATGTAAATGACATTTCAAATATAGCTATCTGTATGGAAAAAATACTCGTGACCCATGGGTTGATAGAAGAAGATACTCATGATCCATTGGTTGGTAATGAAGTATTTTTCAGGCTTTTTATACCTATTTGTTTTTTTTTCATTTAACCTTATTTTTTGTGTGATTTTTGTTCTAGTAATAGTATGATTTTTTTTCTAAAATTTATTTGATTTTATTATGAAATATCTAGATTGCAGTTACAATTTGAAAAATAAAATAGCATTTCATCAACCACATAATGAACAAACAAAAATATATGTCGATTGAGGTCTTGAGTTATAATTACATATTTCTAATTAATTAGAATAATTATCCTAATTCAAATTAATAGACTAACATTGAAAAATATCTACTAATGTACATAAAAACTTTTTTTTAAGCAAGAGATATATTAAAAGAGTACTAGGGGTACTGCATGTAACACCCCCTTTCTATACCCCCAAATAATCACATAAATCATTTAGGCACGTATTAAAAATTTCGCCAGAGTACGATTAAAACATGGCATAAAAGAGGCATGTCACATCATACACAATTTTACAACATACAACACCTGCTCAAAACATTGATATGCAACAGTGGGGTAACTTTGCAACAAAGGAACTTTGTCCTTACATCCACATTTCAATATTTAGAATAAAAGCGGAAAATCTAAACATTGAACCACATTCAAACATATATACAGAGATATATTTTTCACCAAGTATTATCCACCAACATAAATCATGTTTACATCAACATTTATCCACAAGATACATGTACAAATGTATCACAAAAGAATAATATACATCCTAGCTACCCGGTGCTACATATCAGAGCCAACCGACCAAAAGAATGAAGACACGCTTCACAAAAAGACCTCCAGCATACCTACTCTGCAATGCCTCATAGAGCATCATAAAACAGCAGAAGGGTGAGAAATATTATCATAATAACAATGCATATGATTATATATATAAACATAAAAATATACATATTCCACATTCTCACCGCAATTCACCACAATTCATTACCGTTCATCACAATACACCCATATACATTACAATGTATATCTATACAGCAACCAAGCATATTCATCATGCATACTTTCACAATTCCCAATCATTCCACATAAACATACACAATTATGTTTACTCAATAACACATCATTATAAGGATGATAAATGCAAAACATAGAGACCGACTCACGACTCTATGCAAATGCAATGCGGTACCGACTCAATCATCTCAAGTTCACTCAGGAACTTTTGCTGGAACCATCGCTCGTTACCAAAGTAACTCCCCGTCGGGCCTACGATGTTCACCCATTGCTCACACCCCACATGGGCACACAATGTTTATGGATCGCTCACACCCCACCTGGGCACACGACCCGATCACTCACACCCCACACGCGGGCACACGATCTGATTGCTCACACCTCAACTAGGCACACCATCTGATTGCTCACACCTCACATAGGCACACAATCGTTCCCACGGATTCACATTAAAATCGCTCAACACAAGAATGTATTTCATGATGCTTCACATGCAAAATGACACAAGACATTCTTGAAATGCACACATATTCACAATATATTCATGCATTCATCTCATACAATCACATATAATCTATATACATTCACATCAATGCACTATTGTATGATTCACATTCAAACACACCGTCAAAATGGTAAAAGTCGCTAAATAACATTATTCCCGAATTTTCTGAATTATTTAATCGGCTAACAATTTCCAAATCATCATAATCATATAGTACCGCTCAATAGCTTCACAATGATACCAAGAATGTAAAAATCGGACAAACGGAACAAAAGTTACGGACGAAACCGAAAAACACATTTTGAAAAATCACATTTTTACACCTCCTCTGGCCATACGCGTACGGGCACATGTCATACGCGTACGGGAAGAGACCCATTTTTCCCAAATTCCACGTTGAAATTCCCATACTCGTAATGACCTGATCCATACGCGTACGGCCTAAAATGCTACGCGTATCATACGCAAATGGACAGATGGCCGAGAAAACAAGCAACCCATACGCGTATTGGACCATGGCTCGCCCACCATACGCGTATTGCCAAGGTTCATACACGTATGAACATGCCCCATATGCGTATGACCTGTAAAAACCAGAAAAAAATTTCTGCATAATTCTGTTCTGCGTTTTCCACTCCCAATTCACCAATTCATCCCCTAAAACTCAGAAAAACAACATTTGGAAGTGTAACAATACATATTAAACATGTATAGACCAAAAAGAACACAATCAACACCAGTTTGAACACATTTGGATCAATTTCCAATCAATTTCTCAAAAAGGGTTTATACCCAAAACTCATAAAATCAATCAACAACAACAATAACTCATACATAATCACATACATTGATAAGATAACAATGTTTCACACCCTTACCCGGATTCCAAACTCGCTAATTGATCGATCTTGATGATTTTCCTAGTTTTCCCAAACTTTCTCCTCTTCTTTTCTCTTCTTCCTTTTTCTTTCTCTTTTTTTTTCTCTAATTCTCTTTTCTTACTATTTTTCCTTCCATTTTTCCTTTCTATCTCTTTTCTTTCTATTTCTTTCTTTTCTATTTCTTTTCTCTCATTTCCCAAACAATCAATTAATTCATTTTTCTCACAAATTCTAATTCCACTACTTTTCTAACTTATCATTAATTGTGAAAAGTCTAAAATACCCTCCATCCTAATTTCCCCGAAAACTCTCAAAATGGTAAAATAACATTTAACACACCAAATTCACAATTAAAATAACTTATCACCCAATTAAAATAAAAGACTTAACATAATTGGGAAATAATCAAAATCGGGGCATTACAACTCTCTCCCACTTTAGAAATTTTCGTCCTCGAAAATAATACCTGATTCAAACAACTCCGGATACGATTCTCGCATCCCACTCTCTAGTTCCCAAGTCATATTGCCTTCCGCAGCGCCTCCCCACACTACCTTCACAAGCACAATATCCTTGCCTCTTAGTTTCTTAGCTTCACGATCCAAAATCCTAACCGGTAAAGCTTCCACCGTAAGGTTATCTCTCACTTCAACCTCATCCATAGGAATAACATGTGACGGATCCGGAACATACTTCTGAAGTTGCGAAACATGGAATACATCATGCAAATTCGAAAGGTTCGGAGGCAACGCCACACGATAAGCCACAACACCAACTCGGGAATTAATTTGATACGGACCAATAAAACGAGAAGTCAACTTCTTCGACTTCAACGCATGACCCACACCCGTGACCGGTGTAACTCTCAAAAATACATGGTCGCCTTCTTGAAATTCAAGATCTTTCCCTCTCTTGTCATGATAGCTCTTTTGCCTACTTTGAGAAGCTCTCATCTTCTCCCGAATAAACTTCACTTTCTCCTTCGTTTGTTGTACCATCTCCGGTCCAACTATTGTTCTCTCACCCGTTTCATGCCAACACAAAGGTGTTCGACATCTACGACCATACAAAGCTTCAAATGGTGCCATACTTATACTCGAATGAAAACTGTTATTGTAAGTGAATTCAATCAACGCCAAATAATCATCCCAAGCACCACCTTGCTCGAGCATACAAGCCCGCAATAAATCCTCCAACGATTGAATCGTCCTCTCGGTTTGACCATCCGTTTGTGGATGATAAGCCGAGCTCAATCTTAGCTTAGAACCCAAAGCCTTTTGCAAACTCTCACAAAACCTCGATGTGAATCTAGGATCTCTATCCGATACAATACTCTTAGGAACTCCATGCAACTTCACCACCACAAGAATATAAATCTCGGCTAACCTCTCCAAAGGATAACTAATATCAATTGGAATGAAGTGAGCAGATTTAGTAAGCCTATCAACAATTACCCAAATAGCATTATGACCTCTTTGCGTATTCGGCAATCCCGTAACAAAATCCATCGATATACTATCCCATTTCCATTCCGGAATATCCAACGGTTGCAAAAATCCACTAGGTTTTTGATGTTCCACCTTAGACTTTTGACAAGTTAAGCATGCATACACAAATTGAGCAACATCTCTCTTTAATCCGGACCACCAAAAGATTTTCTGCAAATCTTGATACATTTTGTTCGCTCCCGGATGAATACTTAAGTTACTTCGGTGCCCTTCATCCAATATCATCTTTTTCAACTCCGCATCATCGGGAATACAAATACGACCACGAAATCTCAAAACTCCAAAATTATCAACCTTGAAATCCTCATTCTCATTCAACATCAAATCAATGAATTTCAAGTCCAACTTTTGCTTTTCACCTACCGTTGCAAGAAAATCATTCGTAACATGTAGCATACCAAGTTTCACACTTCTCGGCGTCATTTCACAAACTAAACTCAAGTCTCTAAAATCCTCCAAAAGTTCCCATTCTTTCATCATTAATGCGGACATATGTAACAACTTCCGACTTAAGGCATCGACCACCACGTTTGCCTTACCCGGATGGTAATTCAAACCAAAATCATAATCCTTTAAAAGTTCTAGCCACCTCCTTTGTCTCATGTTCAACTCTTTTTGATCAAATAAATATTTCAAGCTCTTGTGATCACTAAAAACTTCAAATCTCGCACTATAAAGATAATGCCTCCATATTTTCAAAACAAACACCACGGCCGCTAACTCCAAGTCATGTGTAGGATAATTCTTTTCATGCACTCTCAATTGTCTAGAAGCATACGCCACAACTTTTCCATCTTGCATCAAGACGCCACCTAAACCTGTCAATGAAGCATCACAATACACAACAAATGGTTCATTAGGATTAGGCAAAATCAAGATCGGAGCCGTTGTCAATCTTCTTTTTAACTCATTGAAACTCTCTTCACAATGAATATCCCAAATGAAAGCCTTTCCTTTACAAGTCAATTGCGTTAACGGAAGTGCCAACTTCGAAAATCCTTCAATAAACCTCCGATAATAACCCGCCAAACCCAAAAAGCTTCGAATCTCCGTAACCGATCTAGGAGCCTCCCATTGCATCACCGCATCAATCTTGGATAGATCAACACTAATACCACTGCCGGAAATAACATGCCCAAGAAAACTTACTTCCGATAACCAAAACTCACATTTCGACAACTTAGCATACAATTGTTTCTCTTTCAAAATTTGCAACACAATTCTCAAATGCTCTTCATGCTCCTCTTGAGACTTAGAGTAAATCAAAATATCATCGATGAACACAACCACAAAACGATCCAACTGTTCATGAAAAATACGATTCATGTATTCCATAAACACACCCGGCGCATTAGAAACCCCGAATGGCATCACGGAATATTCGTAATGACCATACCGTGTCCTAAAGGCCGTCTTTTGAATATCCTCTCCTTTCACACGAATCTGCTGATATCCCGACCTCAAATCAATTTTGCTAAAAACACTCGCACCAACCAATTGGTCCATCAAATCATCGATCCTTGGAAGCGGATACTTGTTCTTAATTGTCACTTTGTTCAATTGTCGATAATCAATGCATAACCGCATACTCCCGTCCTTCTTCTTTACCAACAATACCGGAGCACCCCAAGGAGAAACACTTGGTCTTACAAATTTCTTGTCCAACAAGTCATTCAATTTCTTTTTCAATTCTACCAACTCCGATGCCGACATACGATACGGTGCCATCGAAATCGGTCGAGTACCTGGAACTAGATCAATAGAAAATTCAACTTCTCTTTCCGGCGGCACATCCGTAATATCCTCAGGAAACACCTCAGGAAAATCACAAACAACAGGAACCACATCAAGGGACACTTGACTATCCACAGACAATGATGCGAATAAACCAAACAATTGAGCTTCGTCCGCTAAAAGTTTCTTCAACTCTTTAGTGGATAGGAAACTCTCAAATTCATCATCTTCCAAAGAAGGAAACCTCACTAACTTATGATAACAATCTATATGAACTCGGTAAAATTGCAACCAATTCATACCCAAGACCACATCCAATCCTTCCAACGGCAAACACACTAGATCCATCTCAAAGTCTTTACCATAAATGGTCAAAGGACACATCAAACAAACCAAAGAAGTAGTTACTGACCCCATTGCTGGAGTATCAATAATCATCTTACCATCCATCAGAGACAACACAATATTTAAACGCTTCGCGCACTCAGACGAAATAAACGAATGAGTCGCTCCAGTATCAATAATAGCGACTAAAGGCGTACTATTAATAAAGCAAGTACCTTTAATCAGACGGTCCGCACTAGTAGTTTGAGTCCCCGCCAATGCAAACACCTTTCCGCCCGCTTGAGCTTGTTTCGGCTTAGTACACTTAGTACTAATGTGACCAACTTCTCCACAATTATAGCACTTCACCATATTCCTTCTACAATCTGTAGCAGCATGCCCAGTACCTCTACAATTAGAACATTTCACCACTGGCTTCTTACTCTCAAATGATTTATGACCCAGTTCACCACATTGGTAACACCTAACAACACCGGAACCTCCTCCACCAGACCTCCTATCAAAGTTTCCCCTATGCTTGCCCTTATCAGCGGGTGTCACATAAGGTCCACTTCTAGCTTGTTGCTTTCCCTTCCTCTCATTCAAACTTTTTTAATGTGTAGAACGAGCCTTACTATCTTCCTCGAAGATTCTACAACATTCCGTCAAATCGGAAAACCTTCTTATCCTCTGATATCCCACAGCTTGCTTAATCTCGGGACGTAAACCATTCTCATATTTAATACACTTTGAGAACTCCGCAGTAATCGCAGCATAATGAGGATGGAATTGAACCAACTCCACAAATTTAGCAGTATAGTCCACCACCGACATACTACCTTGTTTCAGTTCAAGAAATTCCATCTCCTTCTTTCCCTTCACACTCTCAGGGTAATACTTTCTCAAGAATTCAGTACGGAATAAATTCCAAGTTACCTCTTCATCATCCACCTCAAGAATTTGACACATACCGACCCACCAATCGTCGGCTTCTTCCTTCTGCATGTGAGACCCAAGCCTCACTTTATTCTCTTCCGCACAGTCCATGACCCTGAAGATTCTTTCAATCTCTCTCAACCAAAGTTGAGCACCATCGGGATCAAATCTTCCTTTGAAAACCGGTGGTTGATTCTTCCTGAATTCGTCGTTAGCATTCACGTTCGGCGCACCTTGCACCGCCCTAGCCATTGACTCCAAAGCAGCAGCCACCGCATTGTCGTTTCTACCAGACATATTCTGATCATTCCCAAAAATAACAACAAGGTTAAACAACAGTTCAACCAACATAATCAACAAGACAGACACAACTGACTCAACTCTGGCTCTGATACCACTTAATGTAACACCCCCTTTCTATACCCCCAAATAATCACATAAATCATTTAGGCACGTATTAAAAATTTTGCCAGAGTACGATTAAAACATGGCATAAAAGAGGCATGTCACATCATACACAATTTTACAACATACAACACCTGCTCAAAACATTGATATGCAACAGTGGGGTAACTTTGCAACAGAGGAACTTTGTCCTTACACCCACATTTCAATATTTAGAATAAAAGCGGAAAATCTAAACATTGAACCACATTTAAACATATATACATAGATATATTTTTCACCAAGTATTATCCACCAACATAAATCATGTTTACATCAACATTTATCCACAAGATACATGTACAAATGTATCACAAAAGAATAATATACATCCTAGCTACCCGGTGCTACATATCAGAGCCAACCGACCAAAAGAATGAAGACACGCTTCACAAAAAGACCTTCAGCATACCTACTCTGCAATGCCTCATAGAGCAACATAAAACAGCAGAAGGGTGAGAAATATTATCATAATAACAATGCATATGATTATATATATAAACATAAAAATATACATATTCCACATTCTCACCGCAATTCACCATAATTCATTACCGTTCATCACAATACACCCATATACATTACAATGTATATATATACATCAACTAAGCATATTCATCATGCATACTTTCACAATTCCCAATCATTCCACATAAACATACACAATTATGTTTACTCAACAAAACATCATTATAAGGATGATAAATGCAAATCATAGAGACCGACTCACGACTCTATGCAAATGCAATGCGGTACCGACTCAATCATCTCAAGTTCACTCAGGAACTTCTGCTGGAACCATTGCTCGTTACCAAAGTAACTCCCCGTCGGGCCTACGATGTTCACCCATTTCTCACACCCCACATGGGCACACAATGTTTATGGATCGTTCACACCCCACCTGGGCACACGACCCGATCGCTCACACCCCACACGCGGGCACACGATCTGATTTCTCACACCTCACCTGTAACGCCCCGATTTTGATTATTTCTCAATTATGTTGAGTCTTTTATTTTAATTGGGTGATAAGTTATTTTAATTGTGAATTTGGTGTGTTAAATGTTATTTTACCATTTTGAGAGTTTTCGGGGAAATTAGGATGGAGGGTATTTTTTACTTTTCACAATTAATGATAAGTTAGAAAAGTTGTGGAATTAGAATTTGTGAGAAAAATGAATTAATTGATTGTTTGGAAAATGAGAGAAAGAAATAGAAAGAAAAGAGATAAAAAGGAAAAATGGAAGGAAAAATAGTAAGAAAAGAGAATTAGAGAAAAAAGAAGAGAAAGAAAAAGGAAGAAGAGAAGAGAAGAGGAGAAAGTTTGGGAAAATTAGGAAAATCATCAAGATCGATCAATTAGCGAGTTTGGAATCCGGGTAAGGGTGTGAAACATTGTTATCTTATCAATGTATGTGATTATGTATGAGTTGTTGTTGTTGTTGATTGATTTTATGAGTTTTGGGTATAAACCCTTTTTGAGAAATTGATTGGAAATTGATCCAAATGTGTTCAAACTTGTGTTGATTGTGTTCAAACTTATCATTAATTGTGAAAAGTCTAAAATACCCTACATCCTAATTTCCCCGAAAACTCTCAAAATGGTAAAATAACATTTAACACACCAAATTCACAATTAAAATAACTTATCACCCAATTAAAATAAAAGACTCAACATAATTGGGAAATAATCAAAATCGGGGTGTTACACTGCAACCCGATTACAAAAAGGACTCAGATTCAAAAGAACAAGAGAGATTAACTACCAATTGAAACACTACCCAAAAAGGTCAACGGATCTTTACAAAAACATATCAAGAAAACTAATCAATATTGGTACTTTTCATACAATAATTATCATTTTACTTATAATACCCTTAATTATTTATAATATTCATTTTACGTTTTCTCTCTCTAATAATTATTAGGAGTAATTTTGACAAACATACATTTAATATTATCTTGAACTTTGCAAGTGACAATTAAAATGAAACAAAAAATTATTCCAAAAGAGACACTTATAAAGGAACTGATAGAGTATTATGAACAATTAATTAATAACAATAACTTAAAAGCTCAATTAATCTTAAACAACCATATGTTTTAAATGAGTACAAGAAGATTTGTCTCAGAGACCTAATCAAGAGTAATCTAGCTACGAATAGTTAACTTAATAATTACCATGAATTTGGATGGTACGAACATAAAAGTCAAAGAAGATGAAGGTCTTCAATAGCTTCCAAATCTCTCAAAATCGTCACTTTATCACTTTTAGCCGTCACTTTCTTTATTAAAACCGAAACCCTAAAAAATGAGCTAACGTTCTCTATTTAAAGCAGTAAAACTTGTTAGAAATTGTCGTAGCATCGCACCATGATGAGACCTACATCATGCCACAATGAGATCTGCATCGCACCACAATGGTATGCATCACGTTTGCTTGAAATCCTAGGGCCAAAGTCGCGTTTTTTTCCTCTTTTTCTTCAGAATTTTTCTAACTCCCAATTCTTCCACTCTTTATAGTTATTTTCTCTATTCTTCATATTTTGCTGTGACTTTTGCTCACTGAAAAATATTTCAATGTTTTTGTCCACATATTGCCATGAATTTTTAAATAGTTGTGTTTTTTAAAATTTTAATTAAATAATTAAAATTTAAACAAATAAAGTTTTAATATGTTTTATGCCAACGACTATTTTATATGTTTAGAGTTTTTCTAATTATTTCCTAATTATGTCTTTTTGTTAGAAAATTTATTAAAAGTAAAATAAATTATTAATCTTAATTAAAAATTTATTTATAGTTGAAAATAAATTTTAAATTTTAGTAACAAATAAAATATAAAATTTGTTACATATAAATGTAAATAAATAAATTTTTAAAATATATATTTAAATTGTTAATATTTTAATTATATAATTAAAAAAATATTTTAAATAAATAAAAGATAAATATAGTATGTTTAATTTATTATTATAATATGTCCCCAGAAAATCAAATAGTTCCGTTAATATAATTCAAGTTGATTTTTGTTAATTGTAAAACCCTTATAATTGTGACGCAAAGACCAGAAAAAGAATTTTTTTTAATAAATCTTATTTTTTCAAAAAAAATATTAAAAAAAACCATTTTTTCAAAAAAATTTCCAAAGTGGCATAGTTTGGAAGACCCCCATTGGGGTGGCATCATATGGGATGGCGCCTCAGGTAGAGGCCATAAGCCATCTCATATGGCGCCTCAGGTGTACAAAAAACGAAAAAAAATCCAACTGAGAGTCGCCATCCCAGATGGCGCCTCAGTTCAAACCATTTTCTTTTTTTTTTCAAATTTTAAAATGTTTACTATTCATTCACATGCCTCTAGACTGATGAATTTGCAGCCCTATAGTCTGTATCTACTATTCATTCACATGCCTCTAGACTGATTAATTTACAACCCTATAGTCTGCATCTACTATTCATTCACATGCCTCTAGACTGATGAATTTGCAGCCCTATAGTCTGCATCTACTATTCATTCGCATGCCTCTGCTCCATTATTTTTGTTTCAGACCACTGTTGACATGACTACACATGCATGCCTACACATGGCAAACTACAAAGGCTAAGAAGCATGCAAGAGAACACATGCCTACTCATGTGACTCCCCCTTTACACCATTATAAAAACCATCTCAGCATGTCACAATTTTCATCTCATCCCAAACTACTCTCTCTTCTTCTTCTCTTATTTTGTGTTCAAACCTTTGCATCCATTCCATTATCTCCCAACCAGTTACAAAAATGGCTTTACTCACGATGGGAAGCAACCACCGAGGAACTTCGAAAAACATTGAAGACTTCGTAAGTTTTCCTGTATTATTTTGTTTTACAATATTAAACCTTGATGTCTTTTATTGTCTTAGTAATTTTGCTGGTTTTTTTTTTCAGGAAGTTTTAAGGTTCCGTTGTCGTTGGCATGCTTACTTCCCTCACAACCCTATCACTGAACCATATCTAACAAGATGTGGATTTGGAGATGTGATTAAAATCCCATCATACCATGTAGACCCAAAGTTCATTCTGGCCTTGCTAGAAAGATGGAGGCCGGAGACCCACACCTTTCACCTTCCTTTTGGTGAATGCACGGTCACCCTACAAGACGTGTATATGTTACTGGGCCTCCGCATAGATGGCATGGCCGTCAACGGCCCCGTAAATATAAATAGCCAATTATGCATCGACTTTTTAGGCACCCCCTAGAGATTGAAGAAGCTGAGCCTTCACTCGACGGTAGGTGTAGGGGGCAAGGTATTAACTTAAAACGCCTTAGGGAATACCATGACTCCATCGTATTAGACGAGGATTCCCTCCCCTTACACATAATACAAAAAACTAGATGTTATTTGTTGATATTGTTTGGTCGTTTTTTGTTTCCAGAGAGCACTGGAAACACTGTAAATATTATGTTTCTCCCGTTGTTGTTTAACATTAACAGTGTGCACGAATATAGTTGGGGTTCAGCTGTCCTGGCACATCTATATAGTGCACTCTGTAAAAATTCCAAAAAAAATGCGTGCACATTTTATGGTTGCGCCTGTAACACCCTTCTACCCCACATATAATTTCTAGTAAAACATTTCATGTTATTAGAGTAAAATCAACATAAAAGGTGTCACATATATTCGAAAACTAATGTAAACAATCATTGTCCTGTCCCGTAACTCGGGTTACTCAATCATTAATATAAAAATTATCATCTACGCAGCGGAAATCAACTTTTATTTCATAGTAAATTCAATTAATAAACTTCATAAGAATTATCCAATCAAAACCACATTATCTCATCAATATAGGGATTTCAACAAGAAAAATTCAAAAGAACACAAGGTTCACAATCAATCCCCAACCCGATGTTACATGACACAGAGCAGGACACTTCTAACTAGACAACAATAACGAAAACTCTCCAAAGCTACTTCCTCATCACCTCGGAGCTAATCTTGGTTATCTGCAGGATGGCGCATAGACCATCACCATACACAGGCAGGGTGAGAAAACATAATTCAATATAGTAATATAAGGACATGGAAATTAAATAAATTAAGCAACAAGAACAATGGGTCATCATCAACAATTATTCACATCATCATCTACGAATAGTCACATTATCATCAACAAATGATTCATAATACAACTCATTACAATTACTTCATAAGAAATGCAATGTCAACTTCAATGAAAATGCAACGTATGCATGCGGTACCGACTTTTCTCCATGTGATGGACACTGGTCATCAACCCTCCATAAAGGAGCACAACATAATCAACATATCACTCAAATCCTCACAATGGGATTGAAGCTACCATCCGGCCGAAGCCCCAACATAAAAAAAATGCTATCAAAATGCAATGATGCCAAACTCCTCAAATCATCAAAAATCCACATGTGCATCATGCATTTAATATTTCACCAAAAATCACCATATAATCAACAAGAAAATCACCATATAGTCATATTTATCGCCATATCATATTCAACAAGAGTTCATCATGTAACCATGTTTATCATCATATCATTTCAACAAGAATTCATCGCATAATCATGTTTATCATCATATCATATTTCAACAAGAATTCGTCATACAATCATGTTTATCGTCATATCATATTCAACAATAATTCATCATGTAATTATATTCATCATCACATCATTTCAACAAGAATTCACTATATAATCATGTTTTTATCTCTCATATATTATCAACAACTATACAACAATGAATCCACAAGAAAACATCAAAAACCCCATGAAAGAATCGACAAAAACGACAAAACAGAAGCCTGACACGGTCACCCGTGTCCTGTGACACGGCCCGTGTCAGAAGCATGCGTTAAAAAGAAACAAAAAGACAAAATCCAGCAACTACAGTGGTCTGACACGGCCGCCCGTGTCCTGTGACACGGCCCGTGTCAGGAAGTCTGCACCCATAATTTTTCAAAAGATTTTTCTGCTGCGTTTTGGCCTTAAATATCCCAAAAATCCAGTTTTTCCAATACGAAAATTTGACCAAAAGACTCACACAATACACATACATCAACACATAACATTCTATCTCATTATATTTCATCGAATCATTCATCCCTAATTCATTCTACATCATCAAACACCACAATTTCCCAAAAATTCATTTTCTACGTTTTCGACTCGAAATACCCTAAAAACTCAAATTTTCCCAAAACGAAAATTAACCAAAAATGCTTACACGATACACTTACATCAACATATATATCAATACATGCCAAACAATTCATCATATTCCACATCACATCATATATTTCACATCAAAATCATCAAAATCAAACAACATTCATACAAAACCTAATCTATTCATCTCCAACCTCATAAACTATAAGGAATTAGGAATTCTCCCCATACCTTAGAGTAATCTGAAGCCTTTCCTTTCTTTCTTCAAGATTCCTCTAGAAATCCTCAAGCCATATCCTTCTTCTCTTCTCCTCTTCAGAGTTCTCCACAAAAATACGATAATGAGAAAATGTGATCGTGTTTCTCCTTTCTCTTGGATAACTAATCCCAACTTATGAACTTCCCATCCTATCCTTACTCATTTTCACATAAGACCACCTTGCCCTTTTCTCATTTTAATTTTTTTAATAATAATAATAACATAAATAATATTTAATTATTTACTTTATTAAAATTATTCAAAATTGCATCTTTTAATCCATAATTCTCCAAAATTGTCACAAACCTCAATAATTCATCTAAATTAATTAAATAACTCATTAAATAAATAATTTAGATTTTCGGGTCGTTACAACTCTCCCCTACTTTAAGAATTTTCGTCCTCGAAAATTACCTGAAGTGGACAGAGTCGGATACGACTCCTTCATCTGGTCCTCATACTCCCAAGTCCAACTCTCACCAGCTGGTCTGCCCTACAACACCTTTACTAGAGCAATCTCTTTCACTCTTAGGTCGGAACACAACCATGCCGTTACCATTGCCATCAACACCGTCATAAGAACATCAACATAACCTATAACACCGATAATTTTGTCTTACCACATTAATCCCATAATATTGTGATTCTTTTAACGAACATATACCTCAACACTTCTACCGACATGGCAGTAACTCAGAAACTTTTCTCATATCACTTTCATTCTAGAATATCCAATAGTGTGCATAATCCTCGCAAGCTTCTGATGCCTGATCCTTACCTCCAATAAGTCGTATTCACATGATACACACCACGCTTCAGCTGCACACTCTGATTACTTGCAAAGTATCAAGACTACTCAATTTAACTCCAACTTCTAATCACCAATCCGACATAACAACGAATTTCGACTTAATTCTTCAGAATTTCGTTCCAACAGGTATTCTACACTCTCGTAGTTACCGAATACTTCAACTTAGATCCGTAGGATAACACCTATGACGTTCAACACCATTACAACGACGACTACTTCCAGATCTTGGATCATATATATATGTGCTTCCACGAATTTCCCGATTATCATCAAACATAAACTACAACTTTACCATCTCCTATTTACACGTTCCTCAAAAATCATCTTAAACATGCAACATCATTACAACAACATAGGGTACCTGTGTACAATTAACTTCAACCAGATAAATCATCTTTTCCTTTCCAACTAATCCGACAAACCAAATCATCAACTTTTACTCATACTGACACAATTCTTCATAAATTCTCATCCGAATTGACACAACCAAGTAACTCATCTTTACCAACCAAAAGTTCCACTTTTACAATTCAACTTATAATTTCACTTCTTTTAGTACTTGCAACTCAACCCTCTAATACTCTATCCGACATTCTTGTCTAATCATGGTCTTACATTTCTATCTACTTTCCCTTCGAATCATCTCAAGAAAGCTTCAAGTCTCAAGTCACTTGACTCATCACAAAACAACACTCAAGTTATCCAAAACTCGATGATGAGTTCCCATACTATTCATCAATCCAATCGCAACTTCATGCTACGTCTGCAAACCCAACCAATTTCCTTATATATGAACTTGCATCGACAAAACAACCCACAAGCACTGGGCTCAACTTCAACCAATTCAACGTACATACTATATGAGCTGACATGACATATCTGTCCATCAATTATGATTCTGTCTACTATCAACAAGAGATCAAGGGTGATCAGTTCCTCAATTTGTCAATAGTGGCATAAATCATCATTACCCAACAACAATAGCGTACTTTACCTTGTGACCAAAGTCCGTAAGTATAATGCTCTGCCAACTTCCCAAGGCTTACCAACAACTTCTTAGTTTTCTTAACTCCGACCTCGTCAATTATACCAAAACGTCCAAAATCCAATACATAATCTCTTATACATGCTCGTAGCACAACACAATTATTAAATATCTTTCCAACACCGGAATCGCAACAACTTTAAGTACTATCCAACTCGGTTCGCTCCAATTACAATTTTCATCCAAGTTAAAATTTTTAACAACACTAATCAAACATTCGCCTTTCTCTCAACATTACCATCACATAACATCGTCACTTTAACCATTCTCATTCGACATAAATCGCATCTCTATACATTCTCCGATACTGTCGCATTCTTTCTAATACCAACATTTTATTCCTCATCGATATTTTACACTCGTCTTCATCATTCCAAAATTTTTTTTCAGCAACAGTCGCTCAACTTCGGACACATTCATCTCTTCCAAAACATACCTCCCAAACATAAAATTATATTCCAAAATGAAGAGAATTTCGTGAAGATTCGATAACTTCAAGAATCGCTTGAATCCGAGTTACAAGTAAAAAATTATCATCCTTACACCGGAACTGGTTCAGAATTTCTGTATGCAGAATTTTCCAAAAATCAGCATCAGACCCAGATATTAAAACGCGTTTTTCTCTCTCTTCAAAAACATGCCGAAAACAAAGTTTATATGCAAACTGAAGGGAATTTCGTAAGCTTTCCAAAAATTCCAGAATCGCTTCCATCGGATTTACAAACGAAAAGTTATACCCCTTTTTCTGAAGGTTGTTCCATAAATGCGAAAATTGAACCCGAGATTGATAAACATGAGTTCTACCTCTCTCTCTCTGGCTTCTAGATCCTCCAACTATTCTTGTTTTTCATCCAAATCCGAAAATAATCCGACATCAATCCAATTATACAGAAAACATACTAGCCTATCAGTTGATCCATCAAATCGTCAATCTTTTCGGAGTAGACCCTTATTTTGAATCATCTCCTTAACCCGCCGTCATTAATCTCCTCACATCTTATAAAATCGTCATCATATACATACACTCATATAAGCTTCACTCTCTAAGAGTCATCTTCTTCGTTTATCCAGTAAAACACTATTTCTTCATTGTCTCCAATTCTAATATACACTCCAGAGGCAAATCATAATTATACTTCGCTTGCATATCAACATTCGTCACATTACTCTCTATCCTCCGAGAAGTAACATCAACTATACCGGCTTGTTCTATCTCCAGGAATCTGAAACTTGACCGGCAACTAAGAATTCGTGAATCTGTACTCTCGGTGGTTCGCGACATTACAACTTCAACAACACTTGTACTCTTACCCTTAATATCACCTTGAATCAACTCCTCACACCGGAAACATCTCCGAAAAGCAAACTTCTCCCCTACTTGTTTCAACCTACACCGGATGCCAACGGTTAAAAAAAAAAACAAAAACATAAAAGTACCGACAGTGTTCACACACATGTCGCGTACTAAGGAATAAACAACATAGACAACTTGGCCGGACAGACCGACCTGCTCTGATACTACTAATGTAACACCCTTCTACCCCACATATAATTTCTAGTAAAACATTTCATGTTATCAGAGTAAAATCAACATAAAAGGTGTCACATATATTCGAAACATCATGTAAACAATCATTGTCCTGTCCCGTAACTCGGGTTACTCAATCATCAATATAAAAATTATCATCTACGCAGCGGAAATCAACTTTTATTTCATAGTAAATTCAATTAATAAACTTCATAAGAATTATCCAATCAAAACCACATTATCTCATCAATATAGGGATTTCAACAAGAAAAATTCAAAAGAACACAAGGTTCACAATCAATCCACATGTGCATCATGCATTTCATATTTCCACAATGATGCCAAACTCCTCAAATCATCAAAAATCCACATGTGCATCATGCATTTCATATTTCACCAAAAATCACCATATAATCAACAAGAAAATCACCATATAATCATATTTATCGCCATATCATATTCAACAAGAGTTCATCATGTAATCATGTTTATCATCATATCATTTCAACAAGAATTCATCACATAATCATGTTTATCATCATATCATATTTCAACAAGAATTCGTCATACAATCATGTTTATCGTCATATCATATTCAACAATAATTCATCATGTAATTATATTCATCATCACATCATTTCAACAAGAATTCACTATATAATCATGTTTTTATCTCTCATATATTATCAACAACTATACAACAATGAATCCACAAGAAAACATCAAAAACCCCATGAAAGAATCGACAAAAACGACAAAACAGAAGCCTGACACGGTCACCCGTGTCCTGTGACACGGCCCGTGTCAGAAGCATGCGTTAAAAAGAAACAAAAAGACAAAATCCAGCAACTACAGTGGTCTGACACGGCCGCCCGTGTCCTGTGACACGGCCCGTGTCAGGAAGTCTGCACCCATAATTTTTCAAAAGATTTTTCTGCTGCATTTTGGCCTCAAAAATCCCAAAAATCCAGTTTTTCCAATACGAAAATTTGACCAAAAGACTCACACAATACACATACATCAACACATAACATTCTATCTCATTATATTTAGTCGAATCATTCATCCCTAATTCATTCTACATCATCAAACACCACAATTTCCCAAAAATTCATTTTCAACGTTTTCGACTCGAAATACCCTAAAAACTCAAATTTTCCCAAAACGAAAATTAACCAAAAATGCTTACACGATACACTTACATCAACATATATATCAATACATGCCAAACAATCATCATATTTCACATCACATCATATATTTCACATCAAAATCATCAAAATCAAACAACATTCATACAAAACCTAATCTATTAATCTCCAACCTCATAAACTATAAGGAATTAAGAATTCTCCCCATACCTTAGAGTAATCTGAAACCTTTCCTTTCTTTCTTCAAGATTCCTCTAGAAATCCTCAAGCCCTATCCTTATTCTCTTCTCCTCTTCAGAGTTCTCCACAAAAATACGATAATGAGAAAATGTGATCGTGTTTCTCCTTTCTCTTGGATAACTAATCCCAACTTATGAACTTCCCATCCTATCCTTACTCATTTTCACATAAGACCACCTTGCCCTTTTCTCATTTTAATTTTTTTAATAATAATAATAACATAAATAATATTTGATTATTTACTTTATTAAAATTATTCAAAATTGCATCTTTTAATCCATAATTCTCCAAAATTGTCACAAACCTCAATAATTCATCTAAATTAATTAAATAACTCATTAAATAAATAATTTAGATTTTCGGGTCGTTACAGCGCCTATCTCCTTCAGGCTTGGGGTTGGTCGAGAATGCCAACACTAGCTCCAATAAACCGGAACCCCTTCACATTCCCCTACGCATTACGGTAAGTCTATATACATCCCTGCGCCTATGGCCTATACTGATATGTTCAGGTGTAACTAATTCATTTTCTAACTCCCTTCATATTTTCAGGTGGGCAGTTCCGAAACTGAACTACGATAGAAACCCCAGGAACGCCATAACAGTCTACCGCAACCTGCTAGACCATATTGGCCCTGACGAGGTATATTTTCCTACAACTTTTGTAACATTTTTTCCATAGATATTTCTAACATTTTGTATACTTACTCATTAAACAATTATTCTTGTAGTTTATCTGGAGGCCCTACGACGATCTCGACCACCAGCCCAACGCAAATGATGCTGCTGTGTGGACTAATAAAACACCAATAATTCGATTCACAACTGTTGAGATGCACCAAAGCGACTGAGTGAAACTACAATTCGGTATGCATCAGGACATTCCGGTGGAGCCTACCAATTTGGGAAAGTGGCACTTGCGCAGAGTCGACACGCAGTGGAAGGATGATGTGTGGACCAACTTTGCAGCAGCGTTGTGTCACAAGTGAGAGATGCGACACCAGCTCGTCTTAACAGACCCCGTTGTACAACCTGCTTAGCCAACAGAACTATATATGAGCTGGTTTAGGTCTGTTACGACACCACAACCTTTCCTCTCTCAGCCAACGTATCTAGTTAACCCCCGCCAACGTGCGTCTTCCTCCCAGCAATATGCCCAACATCATCACCAACCTCTCCACCACAACAACAAAACCCTTACTATAGCCCTGACGAGTCTTTCGAACCTACCGACGCAAACCAAAGCCCCCCACAAATGATGACTCCATCTTTCTACCACTCAGAACCATAATCATCATACACCCAACAACCCCCCCCCCCCCCCTCTTTTCAACTATCAAACCCCACATCAACCACTGCATCAATACCAACACTCATCAATGCATCATTTTGGCCAACCATACCGTATGGAACCAACCCAACCCTGTAACGCCCCGATTTCGATTATTCCCATTTTGTTGAGTCTTTTATTTAAATTGTGTGATAATTTATTTTATTTGTGAAATTGGTGTGTTAATATGTTATGTTGACATGTTATGTTATTTTACCGTTTTGAGAGTTTTCGGGGAAAATTAGAATGGAGGGTATTTTAGACATTTCTCAATTAAATGATAAGTTAGAAGATTTAGTGGAAATATAATTGTGTGAGAAAATGAATTTTTAATTTGAATTTGTGTAAAAAGAAAATAGAAAAGAAAAAGAGATAAGAAGAGGAAATAGGAGAGAAAGGGATAGAAAGGAAAAATGGAGAGAAAAAGGAGAGAAAGAAAGAGGAAGAGGAGAAAAGAGAAGGAGAAGAGGAAAATCAAGAAAATCAACTTCTAGGAATCGATTTAATCGGGTAAGGGTTTGAAACTGATTATTCTATACATGTGTGTGATTATGTATGATTGTTGTGGTTGAAAAATTGTGTTTGGTAGAGTTTTGAATTATATGTGAGTTTTAGGTCGATTTGTGGAATCAGTGTTTTTAACGGTTAAAAATCGATAAAGATGTGTTTAGAATGATCTCTATATGTGTATGATCCATAACTATGCTTGGTTTTGCTGTTGGGAATGATCAAAGGTGGGAAAAATGAGAAATGGAGGTTTTTGATGAAGAAGCCACGCTGCTGGGCATGGCTGTCTGGTGTGAATCGCCGGGCGAAATGCCCAGAGCGCCGGGCGAAGCGTGATTTTGGCCCCTGCGTCGCCGGGCAAAATTGAGAGGCGAGAGGGTGTCACGCTACTGGTTTTGTTCACGTTTTTGGGGGTTTCCTTCGCCCCTACTTCGCCGGGCGAAGTGAAGGCGAAATTGAAGTTTCGCCGGGCGAAATGTTCCCGTCGCCGGGCGCTCTTGGTTTTTTTTAGTAATTTTCTTTTCTTTTAAAATTCATAACTCTCGGACCGTAATTCCGATTTAAGCATTATTTATATCGTTGGAAAGCTTATAAAATGTTCTTGCTTGTGATGATGATTTTGAGATTGTTGGCCGATTAAATAAGTCAAAAAATCGAGAATAGTGTTATTTAACGACGTTTACCGTTTTGAATGTGTGTTTTGGATGTGAATCATACAATAGTGCATTGATGTGAATGTATATAAATTGTATGTGATTGTATGAGATGAATGCATGACTATATTGTGAATATGTATGCATTTCAAGAATGTCTTGAGTCATTTTGTATGTGAAGCATAATGATGTACATTCTTGTGTTGTGTGATTCTAATGAGAATCCGTTGTAACGTCGTGTGCCTATGTGAGGTGTGAGCGATGATTACAAACGATTGTGTGCCTATGTGAGGTGTGAGCAATCGGATTGTGTGCCTATGTGAGGTGTGAGCAATCCATAAACATTGTGTGCCTATGTGAGGTGTGAGCAATGAGTGAACATCGTAGGCCCGACGGGGAGTTACATTGGTAACGAGCGATGGCTCCAATAAGTTCCTGAGTGGACTCGAGATGATTGAGTCGGTACCGTATTGCATTTGCATAGAGTCGTGAGTCGGTCTCTATGATTTGCATTTATCATCTTTATAATTGAGAATTGATGAATAAACATGAATATGTATGTTTATGTGAAATGATGAGAATTGTGAAAGTATGCATGATGAATATGCTTAGCTCTGTATATATATATATATATATATATATATATATATATATATACATATGATGTATATGAGTGGGTTATGATGAATTGTGGGAGAATGTAGAATATGTGTATTTTTATGCTAAGATATATAATTATATGCATTTATAGTATAATTGTGTTTCTCACCCTTCTGCTGTTTTATGATGCTCTATGAGGCATTGCAGAGTAGGTATGCTGGTGGTCTTTTTGGTGAAGCGTGTCTTCATTCTTTTGGTCGGTCGGCTCTGATATGTAGCACCGGGTAGCTAGGATGATTATGATTCTTTTGTGATACATTTGTACATGTATCTTGTTGATGAATGTTTATATAAACATGAATTATTGTTGGTGGATAACACTTGATGATATATCCATATATGTATATATGTTTGATGTTATTCAATGTTTAGATTTTCCGCTTTTATTCTAGATATTGAGATGTGGGTGTAAGGACTAAGTTCCTCTGTTGCAAAGTTACCCCACTGTTGCATATCAAATGTTGAGCAGGTGTTGAATGTTTTAATTCCATGTATAATGTGACATACCTCTTTTATACTATGTTTATAATTATACTCTGATGAATTTTTTAACATGTTCCTAAATGATTAGGTGATTATTTGGGGGTATAGAAAGGGGGTGTTAAATTAAGTGGTATCAGAGCCAGTGTTGAGTCAATTGTGTCTGTCTTCTTGTTGTGATGGTTGAACTGTTGTTTAACCTTGTTGTCATTTTTGGGAATGATCAGAATATGGCTGGTAGAAACGACAATGCGATGGCTGTTGGTTTGGAAGCAATGGCTAGGGCGGTGCAAGGTGCACCTAACGTGAATGCTAATGACGAGTTCAGGAAGAATCAAGCACCGGTCTTCAAAGGAAGATTTGATCCCGATGGTGCTCAACTTTGGTTGAAAGAGATTGAAAGGATCTTCAGAGTCATGGACTGTGCGGAGGAGAATAAGGTGAGGCTTGGGTCTCACATGCTGAAGGAAGAAGCCGACGATTGGTGGGTCGGTATGCGTCAAGTTCTTGAGGTGGATGATGAGGAGATAACTTGGGATTTATTTCGTACCGAGTTCTTGAGGAAGTATTACCCTGAAAGTGTGAAAGGGAAGAAGGAGATGGTGTTCCTTGAACTAAAACAAGGTAGTATGTCCGTGGTGGACTATACTGCTAAGTTTGTGGAGTTGGTTCAATTCCATCCTCACTATACTGCGATTACTACTGAGTTCTCAAAGTGTATTAAGAATGAGAATGGTTTGCGTCCCGAGATTAAACAAGCTGTGGGATATCAAAGGATAAGAAGGTTTACGGATTTGACGGAAATTTGTAGAATCTTCGAGGAAGATAGCAAGGCTCGTTCTACACATTACAAGAGTTTGAATGAGAGGAAGGGAAAGCAACAAGCTACAAGTGGACCTTATGTGACACCCGTTGATAAGGGCGAGCATAGGGGAAACTTTGAGAAGAGATCTGGAGGAGGAGGTTCTGGTTCCATTAAGTGTTACAAGTGTGGTGAAATGGGTCATAAATCATTTGAGTGTAGGAAGACCGTGGTGAAATGTTCTAACTGTGGAGGCCTTAGGCATGCTACTACCGATTGTAGATGGAATATGGTGAAGTGCTATAATTGTGGAGAAGTGGGTCACATTAGTACTAAGTGTACTAAGCCGAAACAAGCTCAAGCGGGCGGAAAGGTGTTTGCATTAGCGGGGAAGGACACTACTAGTGCAGATCGTTTGATTAAAGGTACATGCTTTATTAATAGTACGCCTTTAGTTGCTATTATTGATACGGGAGCGACTCATTCGTTTGTTTCGTCTGAGTGCGCGAAGCGTTTGAATCTTGTGTTGTCTGTGATGGGTGGTAAAATGGTTATTGACACTCCAGCGATGGGGTCAGTAACTACTTCTTTGGTTTGTGTGAGTTGTCCTTTGACCATTTATGGTAAAGACTTCGAGATGGATTTAGTGTGTTTGCCGTTGGAAGGTTTGGACGTAATCTTGGGTATGAACTGGTTGCGATTTAATCGAGTTCATATAGATTGCTATCAGAAGTTAGTGAGGTTTCCTTCTTTGGAAGATGATGAAGATGAGAGTTTCCTATCCACTAAAGAGTTGAAGAAACTTCTAGCGGACGAAGCTCAATTGTTCGGTTTGTTTGCATCATTGTCGGTGGAGAGTAAAGTTGAGCTCGATGTGTTTCCAGTGGTGTGTGATTTTCCAGAAGTGTTTTCGAAGGATATTACGGATGTACCGCCTGAAAGAGAAGTTGAGTTTTCTATTGATCTAGTTTCGGGTACTAGACCGATTTCGATGGCACTGTATCGTATGTCGGCATCGGAGTTGGTAGAATTGAAGAAGCAATTGAATGACTTGTTGGATAAGAGGTTTGTAAGACCAAGTGTTTCTCCTTGGGGTACTCCGGTATTGTTGGTAAAGAAGAAGATGGGAGTATGCGGTTATGTATTGATTATCGACAATTGAACAAGGTGACAATTAAGAATAAGTATCCGCTTCCAAGGATTCATGATTTGATGGACCAATTGGTTGGTGCGCGTGTTTTTAGCAAGATCTATTTGAGATCGGGATATCACCAGATTCGTGTTAAAGAAGAGGATATTCAAAAGACGGCCTTTAGGACACGGTATGGCCATTACGAATATTCCGTGATGCCATTCGGGGTTTCTAATGCGCCGGATGTGTTTATGGAATACATGAATCGTATTTTTCATGAACAGTTAGATTGTTTTGTGGTTGTGTTCATCGATGATATTTTGATTTATTCTAAGTCTCAAGAGGAGCATGAAGGGCATTTGAGGATTGTGTTACAAATTTTGAAAGAGAAGCGATTGTATGCTAAGTTGTCGAAATGTGAATTTTGGTTGTCGGAAGTAAGTTTTCTTGGACATATTATTTCCGGTAGTGGTATTAGTGTTGATCCATCCAAGATTGATGTGGTGATGCAATGGGAGGCTCCTAGATCGGTTACGGAAATTCGAAGCTTTTTAGGCTTGGCGGGTTATTATCGGAGGTTTATTGAGGGATTTTCGAAGTTGGCACTTCCGTTAACGCAATTAACTTGTAAAGGGAAGGCTTTCATTTGGGATATTCATTGTGAAGAGAGTTTCAATGAGCTAAAAAGAAGGTTGACAACGGCACCGATCTTGATTTTGCCAAATCCGACTGAACCATTTGTTGTGTATTGTGATGCTTCATTGGTTGGTTTAGGTGGTGTTTTGATGCAAGATGGAAAAGTTGTGGCATATGCTTCAAGACAATTGAGAGTGCATGAAAAGAATTATCCTACACATGACTTGGAGTTGGCGGCCGTGGTGTTTGTTTTGAAAATTTGGAGGCACTATCTTTATGGTGCAAGATTTGAAGTTTTTAGCGATCACAAGAGCTTGAAATATTTATTTGATCAAAAAGAATTGAACATGAGACAAAGAAGGTGGTTAGAGCTTTTGAAGGATTACGATTTTGGTTTGAATTACCATCCGGGTAAGGCAAACGTAGTGGCCGATGCTTTGAGTCGGAAGTCGTTACATATGTCCGCATTGACGATGAAAGAATGGGAACTTTTGGAGAATTTTAGAGACTTGAGTTTGGTTTGTGAAATGACGGCGAGAAGCGTGAGACTTGGTATGCTACATGTTACGAATGATTTTCTTGCAACCGTATATGAAAAGAAAAAGTTGGATTTGAAGTTCGTTGATTTGATGATGAATGAGAATGAGGATTTCAAGGTTGATAATTTTGGAGTTTTGAGATTCTGTGGTCGTATTTGTATTCCCGATGATGCGGAGTTGAAAAAGATGATATTGGAAGAAGGACACCGAAGTAACTTAAGTATTCATCCGGGAGCAAATAAAATGTATCAAGATTTGAAGAAAATCTTTTGGTGGTCCGGATTAAAGAGAGATGTGGCTCAATTTGTGTATGCGTGCTTAACTTGTCAAAAGTCTAAGGTGGAACATCAAAAGCCTAGTGGATTGATGCAACCGTTGGACATCCCGGAGTGGAAATGGGATAGTATATCGATGGATTTTGTTACTGGATTGCCAAATACGCAAAGAGGTCATAATGCTATTTGGGTAATCATTGATAGGCTTACTAAATCTGCTCATTTCATTCCAATTGATATTAGTTATCCTTTGGAGAGGTTAGCCGAGATTTATATTCTTGCGGTTGTGAAGTTACATGGAGTTCCTAAGAGTATTGTATCGGATAGAGATCCTAGATTCACATCGAGGTTTTGGGAGAGTTTACAAAAGGCTTTGGGTTCTAAGCTAAGATTGAGTTCGGCTTATCATTCGCAAATGGATGGTCAAACCGAGAGGACAATTCAATCGTTGGAAGATTTATTGCGTGCTTGTGTGCTTGAGCAAGGTGGTGCTTGGGATAGTTATTTGGCGTTGATTGAGTTCACCTACAATAACAGTTTTCATTCAAGTATAGGTATGGCACCATTTGAGGCTTTGTATGGTCGGAGATGTCGAACACCTTTGTGTTGGCACGAAACCGGTGAGAGGACGGTAGTTGGACCGGAGATGGTACAACAAACGACGGAGAAAGTGAAGTTTATCCGTGAGAAGATGAAAGCTTCTAAAAGTAGACAAAAGAGCTATCATGACAAGAGAGGAAAAGATCTTGAGTTTCAAGAAGGCGACCATGTGTTTTTGAGAGTTACGCCGATTACAGGTGTGGGTCGTGCTTTGAAGTCGAAGAAGTTGACTTCTCGTTTTATTGGTCCGTATCAGATTTCTGCACGAGTTGGTGTTGTGGCTTACTGTGTGGCGTTGCCTCCGAATCTTTCAAATTTGCATGATGTATTCCATGTTTCGCAACTTCGGAAGTATGTTCCCAATCCGTCACATGTTATTCCTATGGACGAGGTTGAAGTGAGAGATAACCTTACGGTTGAAGCTTGACCAAATAGGATTTTGGACCGTGAAGTTAAGAAGCTAAGAGGCAAAGATATTGCGCTTGTGAAGGTAGCGTGGGGAGGCGCTGTGGAAGGCAATATGACTTGGGAACTAGAGAGTAGGATGCGAGAGTCGTATCCGGAGTTGTTTGAATCAGGTAATATTTTCGAGGACGAAAATTTCTAAAGTGGGGGAGAGTTGTAACGCCCCGATTTCGATTATTCCCATTTTGTTGAGTCTTTTATTTAAATTGTGTGATAATTTATTTTATTTGTGAAATTGGTGTGTTAATATGTTATTTTACCGTTTTGAGAGTTTTCGGGGAAAATTAGAATGGAGGGTATTTTACATCGATTTCTACCATTTTCTACACTAATGGGTTTATACCAAAACTCATGAAAATCAACATAATCAACAATACAATCATACATAATCGTACACATTGCTAAGATAACAAGATTTCACACCCTTACCCGGATTCCAACTTGCTATGTGATTGATCTTGATGAATTTTCCTAGTTTTCCCAAACTTTCTCCTCTTCTTTTCTCTTCTTCCTTTTTCTTTCTCTTCTTTTTCTCTAATTCTCTTTTCTTACTATTTTTCCTTCTATCTCTTTTCTTTCTATTTCTTTTCTCTCATTTTCCAAACAATCAATTAATTCATTTTTTCTCACAAATTCTAATTCCACTTAATTTCTAATTCATCATTAATTGAGAAAAGTCTAAAATACTCTCCATTCTAATTTCCCCGAAAACTCTCAACACGGTAAAATAACATTTAACACACCAAATTCACAATTAAAATAATTTATCATCCAATTAAAATAAAAGACTCTACATAATTGGGAAATAATCAAAATCGGGGCATTACAACTCTCCCCCACTTTAGAAATTTTCGTCCTAAAAAATAATACCTGATTCAAACAACTCCGGATACGACTCTCGCATCCTACTCTCTAGCTCCCAAGTCATATCGCCTTCCGCAGCGCCTCCCCACGCTACTTTCACAAGCGCAATATCCTTGCCTCTTAGCTTCTTAACTTCACGATCCAAAATCCTAATCGGTAAAACTTCAACCGTAAGGTTATCTCTCACTTCAACCTCGTCCATAGGAATAACATGTGACGGATCCGGAACATACTTCCGAAGTTGCGAAACATGGAAAACGTCATGCAAATTCGAAAGATTCAGAGGCAACGCCACACGGTAAGCCACAACACCAACTCGTGCAGAAATCTGATACGGACCAATAAAACAAGAAGTCAACTTCTTCGATTTCAAAGCACGACCCACACCCGTAATCGGCGTAACTCTCAAAAACACATGGTCGCCTTCTTGAAACTCAAGATCTTTTCTTCTCTTGTCATGATAGCTCTTTTGTCTGATTTGAGAAGCTTTCATCTTCTCCCGAATAGACTTCACTTTCTCCGTCGTTTGTTGTACCATTTCTGGTCCAACTACCGTCCTCTCACCTGTTTCATGCCAACACAAGGGTGTTCGACATCTCCGACCATATAAAGCCTCAAATGGTGCCATACCTATACTTGAATGAAAACTATTATTATAGGTGAACTCAATCAACGCCAAATAACTATCCCAAGCACCACCTTGCTCGAGCACACAAGCACGCAATAAATCCTCCAACGATTGAATTGTCCTCTCGGTTTGACCATCCGTTTGCGGATGATAAGCCGAACTCAATCTTAGCTTAGAACCCAAAGCCTTTTGTAAACTCTCCCAAAACCTCGATGTGAATCTAGGATCTCTATCTGATACAATACTCTTAGGAACCCCATGCAACTTCACAACCACAAGAACATAAATCTCGGCTAACCTCTCCAAAGAATAGCTAATATCAATTGGAATGAAGTGAGCAGATTTAGTAAGCCTATCAATAATTACCCAAATAGCATTATGACCTCTTTGCGTATTTGGCAATCCCGTAACAAAATCCATCGATATACTATCCCATTTCCACTCCAGAATGTCCAACGGTTGCATCAATCCACTAGGCTTTTGATGTTCTACCTTCGACTTTTGACAAGTTAAGCACGCATACACAAATTGAGCCACATCTCTCTTTAACCCGGACCACCAAAAGAGTTTCTTCAAATCTTGATACATTTTATTCGCTCCCGGATGAATACTTAAGTTACTTCGGTGTCCTTCTTCCAATATCATCTTTTTCAACTCCGTATCATCGGGAATACAAATACGACCACAGAATCTCAAAACTCCAAAATTATCAACCTTGAAATCCTCATTTTCATTCATCATCAAATCAACGAACTTCAAATCCAACTTTTGCTTTTCACACACGGTTGCAAGAAAATCATTTGTAACATGTAGCATACCAAGTCTCACGCTTCTCGCCGTCATTTCACAAACCAAACTCAAGTCTCTAAAATTCTCCAAAAGTTCCCATTCTCTCATCATCAATGAGGACATATGTAACGACTTCCGACTCAAAGCATCGGCCACCACGTTTGCCTTACCCGGATGGTAATTCAAACCAAAATCATAATCCTTCAAAAGCTCTAACCACCTTCTTTGTCTCATGTTCAATTCTTTTTGATCAAATAAATATTTCAAGCTCTTGTGATCGCTAAAAACTTCAAATCTTGCACCATAAAGATAGTGCCTCAAAATTTTCAAAACAAACACCACGGCCGCCAAATCCAAGTCATGTGTAGGATAATTCTTTTCATGCACTCTCAATTGTCTTGAAGCATAAGCCATAACTTTTCCATCTTGCATCAAAACACCACCTAAACCAACCAATGAAGCATCACAATACACAACAAATGGTTCAGTCGGATTTGGCAAAATCAAGATCGGTGCCGTTGTCAACCTTCTTTTTAGCTCATTGAAACTCTCTTCACAATGAATATCCCAAATGAAAGCCTTTTCCTTACAAGTCAATTGCGTTAACGGAAGTGCCAACTTCGAAAATCCCTCAATAAACCTCCGATAATAACCCGCCAATCCTAAAAAGCTTCGAATCTCCGTCACCGATCTAGGGGCCTCCCATTGCATCACCGCATCAATCTTGGATGAATCAACACTAATACCACTACCGGAAATAACATGTCCAAGAAAACTTACTTCCGATAACCAAAACTCACATTTCGACAACTTAGCATACAATTGTTTCTCTTTCAAAATTTGTAACACAATCCTCAAATGCTCTTCATGCTCCTCTTGAGACTTAGAGTAAATTAAAATATCATCGATGAACACAACCACAAAACGATCCAACTGTTCATGAAAAATACGATTCATGTATTCCATAAACACACCCGGCGCGTTAGAAACCCCGAATGGCATCACGGAATATTCGTAATGGCCATACCGTGTCCTAAAGGCCGTCTTTTGAATATCCTCTTCTTTCACACGAATCTGGTGATATCCCGATCTCAAATCAATCTTGCTAAAAACACGCGCACCAACCAATTGGTCCATCAAATCATCGATCCTGGGAAGCGGATACTTGTTCTTAATTGTCACCTTATTCAATTGTCGATAATCAATGCATAACCGCATACTCCCATCCTTTTTCTTTACCAACAATACCGGAGCACCCCAAGGAGAAACACTTGGCCTTACAAATTTCTTGTCCAACAAGTCATTCAATTGCTTCTTCAATTCTACCAACTCCGATGCCGACATACGATACGGTGCCATCGAAATCGGTCTAGTACCCGGAACTAGATTAATAGAAAACTCAACCTCTCTCTCCGGCGGTACATCCTTAATATCCTCAGGAAACACTTCAGGAAAATCACAAACAACTGGAAACACATCAAGGGACACTTGACTATCCACAGACAATGATGCAAACAAACCGAACAATTGAGCTTCGTCCGCTAAAAGTTTCTTCAATTCTTTAGTGGATAGGAAACTCTCATCTTCATCATCTTCCAAAAAAGGAAACCTTACTAACTTGTGATATCAATCTATATGAACTCGATTAAATCGCAACCAGTTCATACCCAAGATTACGTCTAAACCTTCCAACAGCAAACACACTAAATCCATCTCGAAGTCTTTACCATAAATGGTCAAAGGACAACTCACACAAACCAAAGAAGTAGTTACTGACCCCATTGCTGGAGTATCAATAACCATCTTACCATCCATCAGAGACAACACAAGATTCAAACGCTTCGCGCACTCAGACGAAACAAACGAATGAGTCGCTCCCGTATCAATAATGGCAACTAAAGGCGTACTATTAATAAAGCATGTACCTTTTATCAAACGGTCTGCACTAGTAGTTTGAGTCCCCGCCAAGGCAAACACCGTTCCGCCCGCTTGAGCTTGTTTCGGCTTAGTACACTTAGTACTAATGTGACCAACTTCTCCACAATTATAGCACTTCACCATATTCCTTCTACAATCTGTAGCAACATGCCCAAGACCTCCACAGTTAGAACATTTCACCACACTTGTAACACTTAATGGGACCAGAACCTCCTCCTCCAGATCTCTTCTCAAAGTTTCCCCTATGCTTGCCCTTATCAGCGGGTGTCACATACGTTGCTTTCCCTTCCTCTCATTCAAACTTTTATAATGTGTAGAACGAACCTTGCTATCTTCCTCGAAGATTCTACAACATTCCGTCAAATCCGAAAACCTTCTTATCCTTTGATACCCCACAACTTGTTTAATCTCAGGACGCAAACCATTCTCATATTTAATACACTTTGAGAACTCAGCAGTGATTGCAGCATAGTGACGATGGAATTGAACCAACTCCACAAACTTAGCAGTATAGTCCACCACGGACATACTACCTTGTTTCAATTCAAGGAACTCCATCTCCTTCTTCCCTTTAACACTTTCAGGGTAATACTTCCTCAAGAACTCGGTACGAAATAAGTCCCAAGTTACTTCTTCATCATCCACCTCAAGAACTTCGCGCATACTGACCCACCAATCATCGGCTTCTTCCTTCAGCATGTGAGACCCAAGCCTCACCTTATTCTCTTCCGCACAGTCCATGACCCTGAAGATCCATTCAATCTCTTTCAACCAAAGTTGAGCACCATCGGGATCAAATCTTCCTTTGAAGACCGGTGGTTGATTCTTCCTGAACTCGTCATTAGCATTCACATTCGGCGCACCTTGCACCGCCCTAGCCATTGCTTCCAAAGCAGCAGCCATCGCATTGTCGTTTCTACCAGCCATATTCTAATCATTCCCAAAAATAACAACAAAGTTAAACAATAATTCAAACAATACGACAACAAGACAGACATAACTGACTCAACTCTGGCTCTGATACCACTTAATGTAACACCCCCTTTCTATACCCCCAAATAATCACATAATCATTTAGGCACATATTAAAAATTTCGTCAGAGTATAATTATAAACATGGTATAAAAGAGATATGTCACATTATACTTTAAATTAAAGCATACAACACCTGCTCAACATTGATATGCAACAGTGGGGTAACTTTGCAACAGAGGAACTTAGTCCTTACACCCACGTCTCAATATTTAGAATAAAAGCGGAAAATCTAAACATTGAATAACAACAACATATATACATATATACATATATACATGAATCATCAAGTATTCTCCACCAACATCATACATGTTTACATAAACATTCATCAACAAGATACATATACAAATGTATCGCAAAAGAATCCTAGCCATCCTAGCTACCCGGTGCTACATATCAGAGCCGACCGACCAAAAGAATGAAGACACGCTTCACAAAAAGACCTCCAGCATACCTACTCTGCAATGCCTCATAGAGCATCATACAAAAGCAGAAGGGTGAGAAATATTATCATAATAACAATGCATATAATTATATATATAAACATAAAAATATACAAATTCCACATGCTCACCGCAATTCACCACAATTCATTACCGATCATCACAATACACCCATATACATTACAATGTATATCTATATATCAACCAAGCATATTCATCATGCATATTTTCACAATTCCCAATCATTCCACATAAACATACACAATTATGTTTACTCAACAACACATCATTATAAAGATGATAAATGCAAATCATAGAGACCGACTCACGACTCTATGCAAATGCAATGCGGTACTGACTCAATCATCTTAAGTTCACTTAGGAACTTCTGCTGGAACCATCGCTCGTTACCAAAGTAACTCCCCGTCGGGCCTACGATGTTCACCCATTGCTCACACCCCACATGGGCACACAATGTTTATGGATCGCTCACACCCCACTTGGGCACACGACCCGATTGCTCACACCTCACCTAGGCACACAATCCGATTGCTCACACCTCACATAGGCACACAATCGTTCGTAACCATCGCTCACACCTCACATAGGCACACGATGTTACCACGGATTCTCATTAGAATCGCTCACACAAGAATGTATTTCATGATGCTTCACATGCAAAATGACACAAGACATTCTTGAAATGCATACATATTCACAATATATTCATGCATTCATCTCATACAATCACATACAATCTATATACATTCACATCAATGCACTATTGTATGATTCGCATTCAAACACACAGTCAAAACAGTAAAAGTCGCTAAATAGCACTATTCCCGACTTTCCGACATAATAAAATCGGCCAACAGTCTCCACACCATCATAATCACAAGGTACAGCTCAATAGCTTTCCAACGATATAAAGAACGCCTAAATCGGAATTACGGTTCGAGAATTATGAATTTAAAAAAAAAAGAAAATTATATGAAAAAAAACAAAAGCGCCCGACGACAGGAAAGTTTCTCCCGGCGACGCTTCATTTCCGCATTCGCTTCGCCCGACGAAGAAGGGGCGAAGGAAATCCCCACAAACGTGAACCAAACCAGTAGCTTGACACCCTCTCGCCTCTCAATTTCGCCCGGCGAAGGCACGAACCGCCCGGCGCTCTGCACCAGATGCAGAAAAATTCTGCTGCGTGCACACTGTTCCAAAACCCTCAAAAACTCCATTTTCTCCCCCAATTCACTTCCATCAGCAAAACAGTCAATAGCAATGATTCATAAACATATGGAGATTATACAACACAAATTATATCGATTTCTATCCGCGAAAACATCGATTTCTACCATTTTCTACACTAATGGGTTTATACCAAAACTCTTGAAAATCAACAAAATCAACAATACAATCATACATAATCGTACACATTGCTAAGATAACAAGATTTCACACCCTTACCCGGATTCCAACTTGCTATGTGATTAATCTTGATGAATTTTCCTAGTTTTCCCAAACTTTCTCCTCTTCTTTTCTCTTCTTCCTTTTTCTTTCTCTTCTTTTTCTCTAATTCTCTTTTCTTACTATTTTTCCTTCTATCTCTTTTCTTTCTATTTCTTTTCTCTCATTTTCCAAACAATCAATTAATTCATTTTTTCTCACAAATTCTAATTCCACTTAATTTCTAATTCATCATTAATTGAGAAAATTCTAAAATACTCTTCATTCTAATTTCCCCGAAAACTCTCAAAACGGTAAAATAACATTTAACACACCAAATTCACAATTAAAATAATTTATCATCCAATTAAAATAAAAGACTCCACATAATTGGGAAATAATCAAAATCGGGGCGTTACAGAGCCTACCAATTTGGGAAAGTGGCACCTGCGTAGAGTCGACACGCAGTGGAAGGATGATGTGTGGACCAACTTTGCAGCAGCGTTGTGTCACCAGTGGGAGATGCGACACCAGCTCGTCTTAACAGACCCCGTTGTACAACCTGCTCAGCCAACAGAACTATATATGAGCTGGTTTAGGTCTGTTACGACACCACAACCTTTCCTCTCTCAGCCAACATATCTAGTTAACCCCCGCCAACGTGCGTCTTCCTCCCAGCAATATGCCCAACATCATTCACCAACCTCTCCACCACAACAACAAAACCCTTACTATAGCCCTGACGAGTCTTTCGAACCTACCGACGCAAACCAAAGCCCCCCACAAATGAAACCCCCACAAATGATGACTCCATCTTTCTACCACTCAGAACCACAATCATCATACACCCAACAACCCTCCCCCCCCTCTTTTCAACTATCAAACCCCACATCAACCACTGCATCAATACCAACACTCATCAATGCATCATTTTGGCCAACCATACCGTATGGAACCAACCCAACCCCCTCATACAAATTACATGAACATGGGCATGCAGCTAGATTCTGGAAGTGCTGTCGGCGGCAACCCCCCCGGCTATTGGGGACAGATGCTGCAGAATTTGTCTCATGCTCCGCGATCATCGTCTGATGCGCCGGGGCCATCTCAACAAACACAGAGACTAGAAAAGCTATTATTTTCATAATTTATTGTGAACTAAATTGAAATTTATGACTCCTTTGACATGAATGCAGAGATTCAAAACACATTGTCTTCAATACATTGAAAGACGGGCGGAGGAGTTTTATGGAATTAAAGATGTAAATGCAACGTTGGTTTGATTTTACTGAATTGTAAGTCATCTTACGTCGAGGGAAGCTTGCTGGCGTGGAATGCCAAAGAATTTGGCAAATGGCTAAATCATTTTTCGTTGACATATAATGCTTTTTGAAATTTCATTTAGCTATTCGATGTTTGAAGCCTTCTTTTTCGTTTGGTTCTATAATACATTTTACAAATATTAACTATTCAAGTTGAAATGGTATCTCACGATAAATATTACTCTCTCTGTCTCACAATGAGTGACACACTTGTTTTTTATGTCATACATGCCATAGAAAAACTATAAATTAATGGTGATAATTATTGGATTGTTTATTTAAAATGTCATGTTCCATGTCATGACTTATATGTGATTGTGAATTATTGAGTGCCAAATTTGGTGATGTTACTCTTCTTTGCTCTGAAGTTAGGACTGTTAAAATATTTAAGTTCTTGGTTTGTAAGTGCCAGGTTTGTATGTATGCAGCGCTAATGTCCAATATATTCAATAACTTGATGAAACAAATCCTTTAGCATAATCTGGTTTGGAGTATATACATGCATGCTTGATGCTTGATATGATAACACTTAGCTATTGTTAAATACAATTTGGAATTATGGTTCCTAAGAAAGCCTGAACTAAATAATAGTAATTTGGTTGTGAAATGGTGTCATATATAAAAACTTTTAACCTCAATGTAAGACTATAAACCTACACTTCTCTGAGCAATAATGCCTAATGGCATATATATCACTTAATAGGAGGATTGATATTCTTCGGACTATTAGTGTACAGATAAGATGATTTATAATTTTTGTTGCTATTGCTAGACAACGAAAGTTAGAGGATTGTTACCTGCACGATCACTAATTTACACTGACACCCAGTCGAAAAGATGAAAGTGTTTGTGACTGAAAAGGAAATTGTTGTGATTGTAAAAACTTCAATTATAGACAATTATAAGTTTTTTTTTTAATTCAGATTAAATAGTTTGTAGTTAAGTGGAGTTTCAATATTTGAGACTTGTAAACATTAGATCTTATTTTTGATAAGCAAATGAGTTCAAACCAATCTTCAACATGGAAACGAAAAAGAACAATATTGAAGAAGCTAAAAAGTTATGCACTCGGCTTAGGAACATCAAAAGCCAATTGTGGTTCATGGAACTCAATACGGGAGACGTCCATACACCATTATAGAAAATATCAAATGATGTATAAGGAGAGTTATGAGAAATTGAGAATCAACAAATGGAAATGTAACATGTTTACCAAGAGGATAAAAATGAAGAGAAAAAACATGAAATGATATCTTTACCAAACCATGAACACCCGTATTCCTAGCACTTGATTTGTTTTGCCGTTAAACTTTTTAAGCACACCAAGTTTAATCAAATAATTTTTAACAAATTTAGGGCCTGTTTGTTTTAACTCTAAAATAGATTTTGTAAAACCGTTTTTCATAATATTACAAATTTTTCTATATTAATTTTTTCTAAGTTACAAAACTAATTTTGATATAATAACACCATGCAGTAGATTATTTATATGCAGAAGTGGCATACAATACAACAACTATATTGGACGCGTGATTGCTTGAGTTATTTTAAATTTGTTACAACGGTAGAATTACTGTTTAAACAAGTATGTTCTCTTATTTAAATTCATATTAATAAACATACAAAATAAGTTTGGGTATCAAGTTTTGATATTTTATTTATTAATATTATATTATTGCTTATACTAATGTTTTTTGAATTTAATTTAATATAAATTACATGATTTTTAAATATTAAATCTTTAATAATTTATTTTTATAAATTATATTATGTCTTATAAATTCTTTAATTATTTATTTAATATAAATTATATTATTGCTTATACTCAATGTTTTTGTTATTTAATTTAATATAAATTAAATAATTCTTTAATAGTTTTTTAATAATTTATTTCTATAAATTTTTTATTGTTAATATTTTCTAGTATATTAATTTTTTTAATTTTATAAATTCTATATGTTTATTTGTCAGTTGTAAACTTTCTTATTTAAGTTTATCTCGCTCTGGTTTTGTACGCTACTGTGGATCTGTTGAATATCGGTTTTGCAACTGTGTATGCAGTGACTCGGGTTAACCATAAAGATGGAGGATGGGAGTATGTCATGAAATTGAAAGTAAAGCGCTTTGTGATAGCTAAGCGTTCGATGTGGAAAGCTCATGGAAGCAAGGGGATTGAATAAGATTTACGCTAGGCTTCTTCAATTTTTTCACGGAATTTCCAGACTCGTTTGAGGCAAAAGAAATGTTTGATGTATTTAAAGAATATGGTTTGGTTCTTGAAGTCTTTATTCCTTCAAGGTTAGATAAAAAAGGAAGAAGGTTTGGCTTTGTAAGATTCAAGAAGGTGGTTGATGAACATCTTTTTACCATTAAAGTGGACAACATTGTCATTAATGGCAACAAGATATTTGCAAATACACCTAGATTTCAGAGAGGTGATAGAGTAGATAACATGGGAGTGTTGAAATCAAGATTAGAGAAGAGTAAATTTTCGAACACTGGAGGGGAGTTGAACAATCGAAACCAAAGATTTGTGAACAATATGAAATCATATACAAAAACTACAAAAAGTGGTTTGAACAAGAAAATATCTCATCAGGTGTTTTTGGGAGACAAACCAAATTTTACCCATTTAATGTTCAATGTTAAAGAGGAAGAGTTAGAGAGATTCGAACAAGCCTTTGTGGGCATCATGGAGGTGCCTGGTTCGTCTTATGAGGTTCAAGAAGTTTTACATGTAGAAAGATACTTCAAAACCAAAGCTACCCCTTTGGGTGCCAATCTAATGTTATTGGAAGAAGAAATTACTGAGGATATTAGGAAGATGGTAGTCGAAGACGAAGAATGGATTTCGAAATGGTTCTCGGATATTCACCCTTGGTCCCCATCGGAAGTTGATAAAGAGAGATTGACATGGGTGAATATCTTTGGTCTACCATGCCACGTTTGGGGGGATAAGTTCTTTGGATTTCTAGCGGACATAATTGGTTCATTTGTCAAACTGATGAGGAAATGCAAAAGCACGAGAAACTGGATGTAGCTTGCATACTTATCATAACTAAGTTCGCTATGAATCTAAATGAAGTTTGCAATATTGAAGTCAACAAAGACATTTTTCGCATCAAAATAGTGGAAGAATCTATTGGTTTTTGCACTAGGAAATCATATTATTTCAAAGCTAGATCAATGGATGATAGTTCGGAGGTGGAATCGTCTTAAAGTGAGATGGAAGAATCGGTGTTGGGCATGAGTGAACTAGAGGATATTATCTAGAAGGAAATACAAAATAGTAGTTGTGAAGATGGTGTGGGTTTCGAGCATGTTTTGAGTGATGTTGGGGGAAGTGATAAAGTTGAAGTACAAAAAGGTGATGGTGACATTTCAAACAAATCCATAGGATATAAAACACAGGTTTTGATTGTGGATACTTGAGATTTAAACCGGGCCCACTCAGAAAGAAAAAAGTTGGAAGTTGGTGATAGCCTTTTGGTAGGTATGCAAGACTTAAAGCATATACCAAATCCTACCGCTTCAGGTATTGTATTGCAGGAAAAGGAGGTAGGCCAGCTACTTTATGACATAGATAGACACACTCAGAATAATATTAACTCTAAGGAAGATATAAGTGGGATTGCGAAAGGTCGTGATTTGAGAGTAGAGAGTGGGCTAGACCACGGGAAGAACTTAGGGCCTATGTTTTTTAAATCGCCTTTGATTATCAAGCCTAACAGAAAGAAGAAATTACTGGATGAAATATACCAAAACTTAAAAATTCCTTTTGCACCTTCTTATTACTCAATACTACTTCAAGCGGATAAGCAACAACATATTTCTTCTAAAAACGAGTTTCTAGAGAAATATGGCAGTGGAAGTGAAGATGGTGAAATGAATGAATCTATTTCAAGATTTTCAGACGATTCTAAAGGTGATAGCAGTGGATCTATTGGAGATGTAGAGGTAATCAAAAGTAATTCCAGAATTAAGAAAAAACTTGCAGATTTACCTACTAGGGTGTTGGATTCTATCAAAACATTGGGGGTTGAGGCAGAAGAAGATGATGAGGCTTTTGAAGCTATAATTCGTAACATGGAAGCAGAAGATAGTAATCTCAAGAAAGGTAAGAAGGTGGTGACTACAGTTTCTTTATGAATTTTGCCACACACAATATTAGAGGGTGCAGCAACAAGATTAAGATCTGGAAAATTTACAATATGTTAATTAGTGGTGGGGCTGACTTAGTCTTTTTACAAAAAAACAAAGTGTGTTCATATGACTGATGATATTGTTCATAAAATTTGGGGTAATACCAATTGTCAATGGTCTACCTTAAACTCGGAGGGGCTATCAGGAGGTATCTTTACCATTTGGAAAAAAAATTTGCTTAAACCTGTTTGTAGTTATAGAGGAAAAGGTTTTCTAGGCATGAAGGCAATATGGAAAAATAAAATCTGCTATTTCTTTAATATATATTCATCATGCAACAATGCGGATAAAAGAGACCTTTGGAGTCACATCTTGCTCCTAAAATCAAAATTGGAAGAGGGGGAGTGGGTTATTGGAGGGGATTTTAACACTGTGAAAAGTGTGAGGGAGAAAGTGGGAAGTGGAAATCATAACAAAAAGATGTAGGCTGAATTTGGAGAATTTATACAGTTGACTGGGTGTGTGGACTTGCCAGTGTCGAGCAACAAGTATACTTGGTTTAGTTCGTCTGGTAAAGCATGTAGCAGGCTTGATCGTTTTTGATATCTAATGGTCTATTAAATGATTGGAATATGGCTTGTCAGAAAGTGGGGTTGCGGGATATTTTGGATCATCGGCCGGTGTGGGTTTCGGTAAGAAATATCAATTGGGGTCCTAAACCGTTTAGGAATTTTAACTATTGGTTTCAACATCCTGAGTTTTTTGAGTTTGTTAAATAAGTGTGGAATTCTTGTTTAGCCCAAGGCAGTTGTATGTACATTTTTTCCAAGAAACTTCAACTCTTGCACTCGAAACTGAGGTGGTGGAACAAGACTGTATTCGGATGGATTGAAACTAAAATAGTTGAAAACATTGGAATAATAAATGAGATTGAAGATCTTCTTGCTGAGATAGATGGTGTTGTTTGCTCCCAAGATATATCCAAATGAACTAGTGCAGAAGTTGAGTTGTGGAAGCATCTAAGGAATAAGGAAAGTTTATTGCAGCAAAAATCACGTACCAAGTGGATTGAGGAGGGAAACCAAAATACAAGATATTATCCTGCTGTCATAAATCATCGAAACAACATGAATACCATTCCATCGGTGGTTATAAACAATCAGGTCATAGAAGATACAGCTAGCGTGAAAGAGGAGGTGGCAAGCCATTTTGAGAAGAGGTTTAAATCTGTCTGCAGACCTTTGTCGTCTATTGGAAGGGATCATTTTAAGGTTCTGTCAGATTTGGATAGAGTGGCTATTGAAGCACCTTTTGAGGCAGCATAAATTAAGAACGCGGTATTTCACTACAAAGGAGATAAAAGTCCGGGTCCGAATGGGTTCAACATGGATTTTTTCCAAAAGTGTTAGGAGATTGTGGGCTTGGATTTCAGGAACTGTATCCAGGAGTTTTTTGAGGTTGGTAAGTTTCCGAAAGTATTATCTTCTTCCTTTCTTGTACTTATTCCTAAATGTGAAAGTTCTAGTGCACTAGACGAATACAGACCGATAAGTGTAATTGGTAGTGTATATAAGGTGGTGGCTAAATTAATGGCAAGCATGTTGAAATTAGTTATGGACAACATCATCTCTTCATCGCAAACTGCAATCATTGCGGGAAGTAATTGTGAGAGCAAGAATCGTCTCTACAAGTCAATCTATGTTTTGATGATAACAATATATTCTAGCATAATTAGATTCAAACTTACTAACACATTCTACCAATCTAACTACCAAGTTTCACTAACTGTCAAGTGTAACCAAACTAACAGCTTCATAACTTTGATGTCAAAAACTCAAATAATGTGAACCAATTCATACGATCACAGTACCAAAATTCACGAGCTACAGTAAAAAACGAAAAACGTACCAGACGCGAGAGAGAACAGAACAATGGCGGTCGGAGAACGATGGCAGTCGGATAAGAGAACAATGGCGGTCGAAGAACAGAACAATGGCGGTCAGAGAACACAACAATGGCGGTCGGAGAACGATGGAGGTCGGAAACAGAACAGTTGCGAAATCGCCAGAGAGAAATGACGGAGAAGTCGTGAAAATGATTAGAAACAAATGATTAGGTCTTTTTTATTTTTTAATTAATAAATGACTTAAGGCAGCGCTTTCATAATTAGCCTATAGCAGCGTTTTTCCTTAGAAAGCGCTTTCTTTTCATTGGCCTATAGCAGCGCTTTTAGAAAGCATTTTCATATGTGGAGCCAACTTAAGGACTTTAGCAGCGCTTTCTAAGGTTACCCTTTAGCAGCGCTTTTTAAAAGCGCTTTCTAAGGTAGTGTCTCCGTAAGGCCTTTAGCAGCGCTTTTAGGAAGGGCTTTCTAAAGGTAGCCTTTAGCAGCGCTTTTTTTCAGCGAATTTTTTTCAAAACTTATAGCAGCATTTTCTGATAAAAGCGTTGTCTTTATAGTGCTGCCAAAAGCGAATTTTGGCGTAGTGATTTAAGGTTCCCACAGATAACAAATGTGTTTATACATTATACCTTTCATTAGAACAACGTCTTTATTAGTTTTGACTAGGAATTCTGTCTTGGAGAAATTAACTAACAATCCTTAGTCACACAACTGACTAATACTGATGAGATTAACTGTTAGTTCTTTCACAAGGAGAACATCTTCTAAACTAGGTGATCCAGCACACATCAATTTACCAAATCCTTTAATTTCCCCTTTGAAACCATCACCAAATATGACAAAACTTGTGGGATGGGATTTGATATCCACTAGAAACTTTTGAACCTCTATCGTATGCCTAGAACATCCACTGTCAAAGTACCAGTCTTCTTTAGTTGAAGCCTTCAAGGAAGTGTGAGCTATAAGGTTCACATCCTTATTGATAGGCCTTCTCATTTTACTCACTTGATTAGCCTTAGAATGAGATGAAGATTGTTGATCTCCATACTCACCATAATAATGACATCTCCAAGTAGATTGAGAGTTATTTGGAGTCTCATCATGACTGCGGGATGTTGTAACATGTGGTTGGACATCATTCTCTTCCATTCAATAGGAAGGAACTTCTCTGCATACACTCTTCTTTGTTTATTATCAGATTGATAATGAACTTCCATGTCTCCAGCCTTCTTCGTAATTCTCAAGGAATCTGTCAAGTTATTGAGCTTGGAATTTAAGAGAGTTACCTCATTTGGAAGATGAGAATCAACACCTAAGAGTTACTTCTTCTCATTTTCCAATTCAATTATGGCCTTTCTATGATTTTCCTCTGTCTTTAGACGTTCTTCACACCTGTTGTAGGTTTCCTTGTTGGACACATCCAGATCTTCATAGAGGTCATTTTCATCACAAGCTTCTACTTCATCAACCCATCTGCCAGAGAGAGCAGTCACAAGTTTGACCGTCTCAGAGTTAGATTCATCTTCTAACTCATCATCATCAGACCAAGATACAGACAAGCTCATTTTCTGTTTCTTGAGATAGGTGGTACATTCTGGCTTGATGTGACCAAAACCCTTACACTCATAACATTGTATGCCTTTGCTTTGATTTGACTTCTCATCAGTCTGGACATTCTTTTGAGATTCATTGTTATTTTTTATGTTAGATGTGATGTTCTTGACACCTGGTCTTCCTTTTCTAGTCATACTCTTCAGAATTCTGTTGAATTTCTTTCCAAGTAATACAATGGCATTTGACAGTCCTTCATTAGTATACAAGTCATCTTGACCCTCTTTATCTTCAATGTTGGAGACAAAGGCTATGCTCATTATCTTCTTCTCAGACTTGTCACTAATAGCCATTTCAAAAGTTTTAAGTGAACTAACAAGTTCATCGACTTTCATGTTGTTGATATCTTGAGCTTCTTCAATGGCAATTACTTTCATATCAAACATCTTGGGAAGATACCTGAGGATCTTCCTAACCAGCTTTTCTTCTGATATTTTCTCTCCCAGAGCACTAAAGGCATTGGCTATTTCAAGAACATTCATGTGAAAGTCATGAATACTCTCATCCTCCATCATCTTCAGATTTCAAACTTAGTAGTCAACAGTTCAAGTCTAGACATCTTTACCTTAGATGTGCCTTCATGAGTTGTCTTGAGAATTTCCCAAGCATCCTTAGCTACAGTGTAGGTGTTGATCAAGCTAAATATATTTTTGTCAACTCCATTGAATAAAGCATTCAAGGCTTTAGAGTTTCCAAGAGCAGTTTCATGTTCCTCCTTGGTCCAGTCCTGTTCTGGCTTCAAGTTCTCCTTCCCATCTTTATCTTTAACCACAGGGTGCTCCCAACCCTTGATGATAGCCTTCCAAGTTTTTCTATCCATAGATTTTAAGAAAGCCACCATATGTGCCTTCCAATAGTCATAGTTAATGCCATCTAAGAATGGGGGCCTGTTAACATTTCCTCCTTTTTCCTTGTCCATAGTACCAGAATACAAACTCACTGGAGCTCACCCAAAAACAGAACAGGGTGACCTACTCTAATGCCAATTAAAATTTTGGCACGTAGATACCAGATGCCGAGACAGATGTCACAACACTGGGATCAAGACAATTCGATCACACAAGTAAATATGTAGAAACTTAAATGGAAGAAAGATAAAATAACACCAATAGTTGTTAACCCAGTTCAGTGCAACTCATCTACATCTGGGGGCTAACAAGACAAGAAGGAAATCTATAATAGCATTAGTTCAGAGCTAAATTCCCAATTTACAACTTATCACCTAATCACTACCCGTGCTAACTTCTACCTAGGAACTCCTAGATATGAGAACCCCCTCTCACTTCTTACCAGTCACAAACCTGTGACAATTCAACAACACCAAAATAGAAGTGACACACTTCCAAGACAATACTTAGTTTTGCTTAAAAGTTTCAACTAAGAACAATACACTCTTGCTTAAAAGCTTTAGAGTGAACAATTAACAATGAACAATCACTCAACTCAATGCATCAAACCTGATACAAGAGTGACATACAAACAAAAAACACTAAACCCTAAAACACCACCAAGACGTGACTAATCCAAATTCTCCCAAAATTTCCAATGTCCAAGTTGCAATAGATTTAGCTCCTTTCTTTAAATAGCCTTCAGACTTCGTGATCTTGGGCTTCTTGAAGCGCAAATCATCAGGAATCAGTTTTCAATCATTAGCATAATTTCCTACACAATAATAGGAACAAAATACAAAGTTTCCTAAAAAGTCTCCAAGATCCTTTTTATGAAACCAAATCAACTCTACAATGTTACTAAAATATCCTTGCTTAGCTGCGCCTGTATGCGAACAAAAACCATCCAGAATCTCGTATTTTAAAATAAAATCTTCAAGGATTTAAAATGCCGAATTATTCTGATGTTCTGGTATAACATATCACAACATTTGTCAGAACACCTGTCAAGAAAAGTAACAGTAGACTCTGTTGTACCAGTAGGCCAAGAAGTCATTACATCTTGCTCAACATCTGACTGTGATACATGTTTTTCCAAATTAAACATGTTTTTACCAAAATTGTTGTCAATCATAAAATCACAGACCTAACACATAAGATCATTAATTAATGATAATTTGAAATGAAAAGTTCAGATGAATGACATTTGGACTTGAATAGATTCAAATAAGAGGTGAATTGAGTCAACGTTACCTACATATAACTCGATTCAAAATATGAATCACTCAAGTCACACAGTCAAATTTGTTTCCATAAAGGGACAATGACTCGAGCCACAAATCATGAAAGAAAAAAATGGCAAAATGAATTGATTCAACATGGGTTATAATTTGAGTCACAAAACTTGAATAAAAAAAATGTTAATTGCAACAGAAGATTGACTAAATTTAGCTGTCTTCTTGATTAGGTTAAAGACCAAAAACTAATATTTTAATAATTTTTTTTCTTAAAAAAATAGTAAGATATGGAGATCATCTTTTTGTGTTAAGTATGACTAAGAAAAATCACGGTTTCGGCCAAATAAAATAACGACCCTATATTAAGAAAAAGAAATTATCCCTTCGTGGTAGAAGATATCTGCTGTATAAAATTTATGGAAAAAACTAATTTATTGTTGCCAATCTAACCTGTAAGTTGCCAATCTATTGGTTTATATGTATCTTGAAGCACACATGGATAGGATGGATGTTAAGGAAAAATTCTTACATAGACACCGACATAACACAATTATAATTTTAATTAAAAAATAAAATTAAGATTTTTTTTCTCTTTCATTATCACAATTATTCCATAATTCTAAATAAATTTAAAATAATTTAAAATTTTCTCTTTTTATATTGATTGTTTCTAAGAATATGAATATAAATTTGTTTCCATGCAAAAAAAAAAATTTCAAATGTTATATTACCAATGTCATTCCATTCCACATGTTTATTTATTTTTTATGGTGCCTATGTTACTTAAGAAAATAGCACCTACTGTTCTGACTGGGCCGAGGCTGCCAAACAGTCGAGCAGACCCAACCCATACGGCATGGGGAGGCCCAATAAGACCCTTCTGTGGGGCACTTGACTGCGACGAGCATACCACCGTTTCCCTCGGGCACTTGGGTCAACAGGACAGGAGGATCTCGCACCCCCGCGGAGAGGTACCTCCCCGACATAACGGCTCTCCCCGCGAGAATGCCGTATATCGCTCCACGACAGGCATGGCTCCTCCCCGCGAGACCATGTCCGTCGTACGGCTTGATAGGTCCTCGACACAGAAGGCTCCTCCCCCGCGAGGAGTATCTAACGGTCCGTACCACGTGGACACGTTCCAAGTAACCTCCCACTTCCGAAGGATTCGGTCTGCCCTACTTCCAAAAATCTAGGAGCAGTTACTCTAGGGCGAAGACCACGTACTGGTCTTCACTACTACACGTAAGCCCTAGCAGTTATCGGTAGTGGGCCTAGCTGATCCAGCCCATTGCTGATAACCGTTGGCCCCGCGCTGGGTGTAACACCCCAATTCCCATCGCGATAAAATAATACATATTTATAAAATCAGAGTAACTAAAAAATTATTTTTTCGACAGAAACAAGGATGTCACATTTAAATAAACAAAACATCATCCCTGCTCATAAATTTGATACATAGCGTAAAATAGATTACCCTCAATTGGGGAAACTTTTCCATATAAAGGTAATACCAAAAATATTCAGCAATTATATACATAAATAACATAATCATTTCCCCGACTCCCGTGCTACGTATCAGAGCAGACACCAAGACCGACAACAGAACGGAGGGCTAGTCTCCACAAAAGACCTCCAGCAACTCTAATCTGCAATGCCTCATAGAGCATCATAAAACAGCAGAAGGGTGAGAAATAACAACTAAATCGAGATTGTATAATAATATGCAAACACACATTCAAACACATGTATAATCATCTCACCCATACCATTACATACTAACACATATAGCATACCACAAATACAACATACCACACATAATCAATCGAATCATGATTTTCCACACATAACGCATCCATTCACAATTTTCACCACAATTCATCACAGCTCACTCATATACATCACAATGTATATATGTACAAAACCAAGCATATTCATCATGCACGCTTCCACAATTCTTATCACTCCACATAAACATACATATTTATGTTTATTCATCAATGCACAAATATAGAGATGATAAATGCAAATCATAGAGACCGACTCACGACTCTATGCAAATGCAATGCGGTACCGACTCAATCATCTCAAGTTCACTCAGGAACTTCTGCTGGAACCATCGCTCGTTACCAAAGTAACTCCCCGTCGGGCCTACGATGTTCACCCACCGCTCACACCTCCACCAAGAGAGGCTCACAGTGTTTATGGATCGCTCACACCTCCACCGAGAGAGGCTCACGACCCGATTGCTCACACCTCCACCAAGAGAGGCTCACAATCCGATTGCTCACACCTCCACCAAGAGAGGCTCACAACCCGATTGCTCACACCTCCACCAAGAGAGGCTCACAATCGTCTATAACCGTCGCTCACACCTCCACCGAGAGAGGCTCACGATGTTATAGCGGATTCTCATTAGAATCCCTCAGCACAAGAATGCACATCATTATGCTACACATGACAATGACACAAGGCATTCTTGAAATGCATACATGTATACAAACATTGTCATGCATTCATCTCTTACAATCACATACAATTCATCAATATGAATTATTTCACCAACTTTATTCATGCATTAGAAATCAATCCAACAATGCAATTTCTTGCCATACGGCCACCAATTAGCATACATTGAACTTCACGTAAGCAATTCATTTTCATACATACATGTAATCATAAACATGCATATAAAACCAATTACAACATATCACATTCCTTTGCCTTTCGGCCACACTTTATCATCACAAGATGTCATCACTTGCACTATCATTACTCAACATCATACAAGGCATACACATTAATATCAATGCCACATTGTATGTTACACAACCAATATACACATCATCATAGTCATGCATTGAAAACAATTCAAACAATGCATTTCATCACCTACCACAACAATCATACAAATCACAATGACTTCCACAAGGGATTCACACCACAAAGGCTACCCACGACACATCATAACAACATACATTGATATTCAATCAAACAAAGTATTTTTACCACACAACAACATCATTAATCACGCCTCGAAGTCTAATCCAAAACAATGCACATATTTGCCACAAGGCCACAAACTATCATCGCAACATTTCATCATGTATATTCACATCATATAACGGTCTACAAGCTACACGTTACATGTCACAAGCATATATTATGCTAAGACATCAATCGCACACATTGTACGCGATAAAAACCTGACAACCCAACACTTTTCCAAAACCACGACCTAAATAATTCATCTACTTCCCTCCAAACCATTTTTAATAGAAAGAACTTTTCATTAGCTTTCCAACGCTTCAAACGGCGACCAAAACGGACTTACGGTTTGAAAATTAGGGCGAAAACAAAATTGGAAAATATCATGTTCGCTCCAGTATTCGCTAGGCGAACCCTAGCGAACCAAGGCAGTGGAAAACAGTCATAAAGTTCGCTAGGCGAACCATCTAGCGAACGTTCGCCCGTTCATTCGCAGCAGCGTCAACCTAGGTCATATGGGACCAAAATACATCATTTTTATCACCCAAACCCTTCTAATTCATACCAGAACAACCACAACATGTTTAGACATAATCAACGAGTATTCTACGCGGTTTATATCGAATTTCATCCGTGAAAACATCGATTTCTATCAATTACTCCTAATTTTAATCGATAAGAAAAAGTCGAGAAACAACCAAAACAATCACAACAAACAACACATATACATACACAAGCAAGATATAATTGAAACTTCTCACCCTTACCCGATTAATCGCGCTTGAAACGGAGAATCTTCGATTTTCTTCTCTTTCTCCTCTTTTCTTTCCTCTTCCTTTCTATCTTCTCTTTTCTTTCTCTCTATTTTCTTTTCTCTCTTTTTCTTTCCACTTTCTATTTATAACAAAATATCTAACTACCCAAAATGACCATTTTGCCCTTACGCTCAAATATCTCCCAAACGCTCTCAAAATGCGATAAAACATAAACATACCGATGAAATATATTTCGGAAATAAAAGTTGAAAAGAAATAATAATTTAATACAACTATTTTATCTATCTGAGAAATTAACCAATTAGCAGGTATAATACCATAAATTCACACATTTCACAAAATTCAAATAAATGAAATAAATAAATAGAGTTAAACGAATCGGGGCGTTACAATTCTCCCCCACTTAGACATTTTCGTCCTCGAAAATATACTGAGACGGACAACTCCGGACACGACTCTCGCATCCGACCCACAAACCAACATGCCAACAAAAGGCACACCACGAATAACACAACTGACAAACCACCTCGCTAACAACGACTACAACAACGCCACGACAACGGCAACAACCACAACGACCAAATGCAATGCCCATACAATGCACTTGACCACCAACTCACAACTCAAATAAAACCAAGATACCAACACACAGGTTCACTCTAGAACCGAAACACAACAAGAACATAAAATTCCACGACACCACAAGGTCTCAACAACATCAACAAAACCAGAACACCAACAGCAATGCTACGATTCACCAATCGAACATGCAACCAAACATCCATCTACATAGTAGCCCATGGATAACATTTTAACCTTTCACCTAACACTTCCATTCTAAAACATCCAATGGTCTCTTCTCTCCTAAATGTTCCCAATGTTCAACCTATGACCTCTTACAAGTCCCACTCGCAATTACAAATTGTGCCATACCACGCATCCGCTGCGCACTCTGATTACTCGTAACCATCAAAATTACCACTTTCACGTCCAAAGTCTAACTCTTTCTCATTTTCAGCAAAAATCACTGTTCACTGTTAATATACCCAACCGCACACTATCAGACGTCAATTCACACACCAACCCAAATCTCTAAATCCTCCCAAAAGTTCCCACTTTTTAACCATCAAAGCAGACATAAGTAAAACTTTCGACTTAACTCATCACGCACGACATAAACTTTACCAATAGGATAATTCGAGCCAAGTCATAACTAATCAGGAATTCCAATCATCCGACCGTGCCTCAATCCGAGTCACCAATCAAAAGTTATAAAGGAAACAAAATGGGACAACCTGCCATGTTCGCTAGGCGAACCTTCTAGCGAACCCTCGCCATGCCGTTCGCTCCGCGAACCCCTTGGCGAACCAAGTCAGAACCAAACAGAGCCAAAAACACCCAAAGTTCGCTAGGCGAACAACTCAGCGAACCTTTGCTGATGCCTTCGCTAGGCGAATACCCGTAGCGAACATTCGCTACCCTTCGCTGATTGGTTCGCTAGGCGAACCTGCGAAAACTCAGAATTACAACAGTCTTGTTACTCATCCAAAACTGTCCATTCCTCCATCCAAACACCTTGAACCTAAAACCCTTAAAATAATACCTCTCAATGTAGAACTGCATCTACTTCCAATGGATCCATAATCATACTCTCATCTGAAATAACATATCCAATAAACTAACCTTTTTCAACCCAAATTCTCACTCGAATAACTCAGCATAAAACTTCGTCTCTTTTTGACACTTGTAATTCAAATCCCAAACACTCTACCTGTTCTTCCTCTGAGTTTATAACAGATCTGAATATCCTCAATCAAAGCCATTACGAACTTATCTACATAAATATGGAAGATACGATTCCTCTACTCCATAAATATTACAGACGCCTTACTATCACCGAACAAATCACTGCACGTTGGAATGCCCAAACAAACCAAACCTCATTCAAACTTGTCCAGACTCACATACAAGCTCAATCGAGTAAATAACAGCCTATACCGACGATAACAAACATAACCATTCACATTAAATCAATCAAAGCCTCAACTCACACCATTCACCACTCTTATCCAACATTCCATCCAATTGCGATTTCACTCAAACTCAACCAAACCATTCCAGTTATCTATTCATGAAAGTGGACACTTATTCTCAATCGTTACCTCAATCAACTGTTAGTAATCCATACGCAATTTCTCCTCTTAACAGTCCAAATTCCATAAATCCCCACGTGTAGTAACAACCATCCCAAAAGAACTCTCAAATAGTACATTCACACTTAAGGTTTTCTCAAAATTTCCATTAACGCTTTATAATTCCAAAGACTCTAAACCTCTCCAGAACTTTAAGTTTCGCTTTCCATAGTCTCAATAACAATACCATCATAATGCTTGTTATTCCATTCAATCATCTCTCCATTTTGTTACTATCCATACCGTGGCTCCCTAAGACGACATACTTGGCCTCACAATTCTCCTTTCCAGTAAATCTTCTAACTGCTCTATCAGTCCAGGTACTTCTAATACAAACATCCAATATTCCATCCGGGAATACATCTAAAAATTACGCACAACCGGTAGCTCATCACTGTGTCCTTTCTGCTAATTCCTAGAAAACTTCGTCCAATTTGAGTTCACACTTTACTCTCTGAGAACAACCTTTAACAATACCCAATCGTTCTCTCCCAGTGACTTCCCAACTTGACCAACATACCAAAAAACCTCTAATCCGTCTCATCTTCCAGTATAAGAGTCTTCATCAACTCATCAAAGCAATCCGTAATCATTTTCTCAATTCCCAATAATTCATGGCACACACTATCCAAGCTGGAAAAACCCGTCTATTCCATCCAACATAATTCCCGTCTACTATCAACAAGAGATTAAGGGTGATCAGTTCCTCAATTTGTCAATAGACAGCCGATAATCATGATGGGGCATAAACCGTCTTTACCAAACTATAATAGCCGTTCTTGCATCCCATACATAAAGCTACCTAAGGCCCAAATCCTTAGTTGACATAAACCTTACCTCCGCATTCCCTCTGGGATCGGGAACAACACTGTCCTAACAACACTTACAATCTTGCAATCAACGGCACACTGAGCCCACGCTCCACAACCGAAACAACTTGGAGAAGTACCAGCTTCTCCCCCACTTATCTCATTCTCAATCTTGAAGACAAAGGATTAGAAAAACCAGAAAGCACTGACAGTGTTTCCCACACATATCACGTACTAAGGGATAAACAACAATGACAGTATTCAACTGTCACACCAACTGACTCAACAACTTGGCCGGACGGACCGACCTGCTCTGATACCACTAATGTAACACCCCAATTCCCATCGCGATAAAATAATACATATTTATAAAATCAGAGTAACTAAAAATTTATTTTTCCGACAGAAACAAGGATGTCACATTTAAATAAACAAAACATCATCCCTGCTCATAAATTTGATACATAGCGTAAAATAGATTACCCTCAATTGGGGAAACTTTTCCATATAAAGGTAATACCAAAAATATTCAGCAATTATATACATAAATAACATAATCATTTCCCTGACTCCCGTGCTACGTATCACAGCAGACACCAAGACCGACAACAGAACGGAGGGTTAGTCTCCACAAAAGACCTCCAGCAACTCTAATCTGCAATGCCTCACAGAGCATCATAAAACAGCAGAAGGGTGAGAAATAACAACTAAATCGAGATTGTATAATAATATGCAAACACACATTCAAACACATGTATAATCATCTCACCCATACCATCACATACTAACACATATAGCATACCACAAATACAACATACCACACATAATCAATCGAATCATGATTTTCCACACATAACGCATCCATTCACAATTTTCACCACAATTCATCACAGCTCACTCATATACATCACAATGTATATATGTACAAAACCAAGCATATTCATCATGCACGCTTCCACAATTCTTATCACTCCACATAAACATACATATTTATGTTTATTCATCAATGCACAAATATAGAGATGATAAATGCAAATCATAGAGACCGACTCACGACTCTATGCAAATGCAATGCGGTACCGACTCAATCATCTCAAGTTCACTCAGGAACTTCTGCTGGAACCATCGCTCGTTACCAAAGTAACTCCCCGTCGGGCCTACGATGTTCACCCACCGCTCACACCTCCACCAAGAGAGGCTCACAGTGTTTATGGATCGCTCACACCTCCACCGAGAGAGGCTCACGACCCGATTGCTCACACCTCCACCAAGAGAGGCTCACAACCCGATTGCTCACACCTCCACCAAGAGAGGCTCACAACCCGATTGCTCACACCTCCACCAAGAGAGGCTCACAATCGTCTATAACCGTCGCTCACACCTCCACCGAGAGAGGCTCACGATGTTATAGCGGATTCTCATTAGAATCCCTCAGCACAAGAATGCACATCATTATGCTACACATGACAATGACACAAGGTATTCTTGAAATGCATACATGTATACAAACATTGTCATGCATTCATCTCTTACAATCACATACAATTCATCAATATGAATTATTTCACCAACTTTATTCATGCATTAGAAATCAATCCAACAATGCATTTTCTTGCCATACGGCCACCAATTAGCATACATTGAACTTCACGTAAGCAATTCATTTTCATACATACATGTAATCATAAACATGCATATAAAACCAATTACAACATATCACATTCCTTTGCCTTTCGGCCACACTTTATCATCACAAGATGTCATCACATGCACTATCATTACTCAACATCATACAAGGCATACACATTAATATCAATGCCACATTGTATGTTACACAACCAATATACACATCATCATAGTCATGCATTGAAAACAATTCAAACAATGCATTTCATCACCTACCACAACAATCATACAAATCACAATGACTTCCACAAGGGATTCACACCACAAAGGCTACCCACGACACATCATAACAACATACATTGATATTCAATCAAACAAAGTATTTTTACCACACAACAACATCATTAATCACGCCTCGAAGTCTAATCCAAAACAATGCACATATTTGCCACAAGGCCACAAACTATCATCGCAACATTTCATCATGTATATTCACATCATATAACGGTCTACAAGCTACACGTTACATGTCACAAGCATATATTATGCTAAGACATCAATCGCACACATTGTACGCGATAAAAACCTGACAACCCAACACTTTTCCAAAACCACGACCTAAATAATTCATCTACTTCCCTCCAAACCATTTTTAATAGAAAGAGCTTTTCATTAGCTTTCCAACGCTTCAAACGGCGACCAAAACGGACTTACGGTTTGAAAATTAGGGCGAAAACAAAATTGGAAAATATCATGTTCGCTCCAGTATTCGCTAGGCGAACCCTAGCGAACCAAGGCAGTGGAAAACAGTCATAAAGTTCGCTAGGCGAACCATCTAGCGAACGTTCGCCCGTTCATTCGCAGCAGCGTCAACCTAGGTCATATGGGACCAAAATACATCATTTTTATCACCCAAACCCTTCTAATTCATACCAGAACAACCACAACATGTTTAGACATAATCAACGAGTATTCTACGCGGTTTATATCGAATTTCATCCGTGAAAACATCGATTTCTATCAATTACTCCTAATTTTAATCGATAAGAAAAAGTCGAGAAACAACCAAAACAATCACAACAAACAACACATATACATACACAAGCAAGATATAATTGAAACTTCTCACCCTTACCCGATTAATCGCGCTTGAAATGGAGAATCTTCGATTTTCTTCTCTTTCTCCTCTTTTCTTTCCTCTTCCTTTCTATCTTCTCTTTTCTTTCTCTCTATTTTCTTTTCTCTCTTCTTCTTTCCACTTTCTATTTATAACAAAATATCTAACTACCCAAAATGACCATTTTGCCCTTACGCTCAAATATCTCCCAAACGCTCTCAAAATGCGATAAAACATAAACATACCGATGAAATATATTTCGGAAATAAAAGTTGAAAAGAAATAATAATTTAATACAACTATTTTATCTATCTGAGAAATTAACCAATTAGCAGGTATAATACCATAAATTCACACATTTCACAAAATTCAAATAAATGAAATAAATAAATAGAGTTAAACAAATCGGGGCGTTACAATTCTCCCCCACTTAGACATTTTCGTCCTCGAAAATATACTGAGACGGACAACTCCGGACACGACTCTCGCATCCGACCCACAAACCAACATGCCAACAAAAGGCACACCACGAATAACACAACTGACAAACCACCTCGCTAACAACGACTACAACAACGCCACGACAACGGCAACAACCACAACGACCAAATGCAATGCCCATACAATGCACTTGACCACCAACTCACAACTCAAATAAAACCAAGATACCAACACACAGGTTCACTCTAGAACCGAAACACAACAAGAACATAAAATTCCACGACACCACAAGGTCTCAACAACATCAACAAAACCAGAACACCAACAGCAATGCTACGATTCACCAATCGAACATGCAACCAAACATCCATCTACATAGTAGCCCATGGATAACATTTTAACCTTTCACCTAACACTTCCATTCTAAAACATCCAATGGTCTCTTCTCTCCTAAATGTTCCCAATGTTCAACCTATGACCTCTTACAAGTCCCACTCGCAATTACAAATTGTGCCATACCACGCATCCACTGCGCACTCTGATTACTCGTAACCATCAAAATTACCACTTTCACGTCCAAAGTCTAACTCTTTCTCATTTTCAGCAAAAATCACTGTTCACTGTTAATATACCCAACCACACACTATCAGACGTCAATTCACACACCAACCCAAATCTCTAAATCCTCCCAAAAGTTCCCACTTTTTAACCATCAAAGCAGACATAAGTAAAACTTTTGACTTAACTTATCACGCACGACATAAACTTTACCAATAGGATAATTCGAGCCAAGTCATAACTAATCAGGAATTCCAATCATCCGACCGTGCCTCAATCCGAGTCACCAATCAAAAGTTATAAAGGAAACAAAATGGGACAACCTGCCATGTTCGCTAGGCGAACCTTCTAGCGAACCCTCGCCATGCCGTTCGCTCCGCGAACCCCTTGGCGAACCAAGTCAGAACCAAACAGAGCCAAAAACACCCAAAGTTCGCTAGGCGAACAACTCAGCGAACCTTCGCTGATGCCTTCGCTAGGCGAATACCCGTAGCGAACATTCGCTACCCTTCGCTGATTGGTTCGCTAGGCGAACCTGCGAAAACTCAGAATTACAACAGTCTTGTTACTCATCCAAAACTGTCCATTCCTCCATCCAAACACCTTGAACCTAAAACCCTTAAAATAATACCTCTCAATGTAGAACTGCATCTACTTCCGATGGATCCATAATCATACTCTCATCTGAAATAACATATCCAATAAACTAACCTTTTTCAACCCAAATTCTCACTCGAATAACTCAGCATAAAACTTCGTCTCTTTTTGACACTTGTAATTCAAATCCCAAACACTCTACCTGTTCTTCCTCTGAGTTTATAACAGATCTGAATATCCTCAATCAAAGCCATTACGAACTTATCTACATAAATATGGAAGATACGATTCCTCTACTCCATAAATATTACAGACGCCTTACTATCACCGAACAAATCACTGCACGTTGGAATGCCCAAACAAACCAAACCTCATTCAAACTTGTCCAGACTCACATACAAGCTCAATCGAGTAAATAACAGCCTATACCGACGATAACAAACATAACCATTCACATTAAATCAATCAAAGCCTCAACTCACACCATTCACCACTCTTATCCAACATTCCATCCAATTGCGATTTCACTCAAACTCAACCAAACCATTCCAGTTATCTATTCATGAAAGTGGACACTTATTCTCAATCGTTACCTCAATCAACTGTTAGTAATCCATACGCAATTTCTCCTCTTAACAGTCCAAATTCCATAAATCCCCACGTGTAGTAACAACCATCCCAAAAGAACTCTCAAATAGTACATTCACACTTAAGGTTTTCTCAAAATTTCCATTAACGCTTTATAATTCCAAAGACTCCAAACCTCTCCAGAACTTTAAGTTTCACTTTCCATAGTCTCAATAACAATACCATCATAATGCTTGTTATTCCATTCAATCATCTCTCCATTTTGTTACTATCCATACCGTGGCTCCCTAAGACGACATACTTGGCCTCACAATTCTCCTTTCCAGTAAATCTTCTAACTGCTCTATCAGTCCAGGTACTTCTAATACAAACATCCAATATTCCATCCGGGAATACATCTAAAAATTACGCACAACCGGTAGCTCATCACTGTGTCCTTTCTGCTAATTCCTAGAAAACTTCGTCCAATTTGAGTTCACACTTTACTCTCTGAGAACAACCTTTAACAATACCCAATCGTTCTCTCCCAGTGACTTCCCAACTTGACCAACATACCAAAAAACCTCTAATCCGTCTCATCTTCCAGTATAAGAGTCTTCATCAACTCATCAAAGCAATCCGTAATCATTTTCTCAATTCCCAATAATTCATGGCACACACTATCCAAGCTGGAAAAACCCGTCTATTCCATCCAACATAATTCCCGTCTACTATCAACAAGAGATTAAGGGTGATCAGTTCCTCAATTTGTCAATAGACAGCCGATAATCATGATGGGGCATAAACCGTCTTTACCAAACTATAATAGCCGTTCTTGCATCCCATACATAAAGCTACCTAAGGCCCAAATCCTTAGTTGACATAAACCTTACCTCCGCATTCCCTCCGGGATCGGGAACAACACTGTCCTAACAACACTTACAATCTTGCAATCAACGGCACACTGAGCCCACGCTCCACAACCGAAACAACTTGGAGAAGTACCAGCTTCTCCCCCACTTATCTCATTCTCAATCCTGAAGACAAAGGATTAGAAAAACCAGAAAGCACTGACAGTGTTTCCCACACATATCACGTACTAAGGGATAAACAACAATGACAGTATTCAACTGTCACACCAACTGACTCAACAACTTGGCCGGACGGACCGACCTGCTCTGATACCACTAATGTAACACCCCAATTCCCATCGCGATAAAATAATACATATTTATAAAATCAGAGTAACTAAAAATTTATTTTTCCGACAGAAACAAGGATGTCACATTTAAATAAACAAAACATCATCCCTGCTCATAAATTTGATACATAGCGTAAAATAGATTACCCTCAATTGGGGAAACTTTTCCATATAAAGGTAATACCAAAAATATTCAGCAATTATATACATAAATAACATAATCATTTCCCCGACTCCCGTGCTACGTATCACAGCAGACACCAAGACCGACAACAGAACGGAGGGTTAGTCTCCACAAAAGACCTCCAGCAACTCTAATCTGCAATGCCTCACAGAGCATCATAAAACAGCAGAAGGGTGAGAAATAACAACTAAATCGAGATTGTATAATAATATGCAAACACACATTCAAACACATGTATAATCATCTCACCCATACCATCACATACTAACACATATAGCATACCACAAATACAACATACCACACATAATCAATCGAATCATGATTTTCCACACATAACGCATCCATTCACAATTTTCACCACAATTCATCACAGCTCACTCATATACATCACAATGTATATATGTACAAAACCAAGCATATTCATCATGCACGCTTCCACAATTCTTATCACTCCACATAAACATACATATTTATGTTTATTCATCAATGCACAAATATAGAGATGATAAATGCAAATCATAGAGACCGACTCACGACTCTATGCAAATGCAATGCGGTACCGACTCAATCATCTCAAGTTCACTCAGGAACTTCTGCTGGAACCATCGCTCGTTACCAAAGTAACTCCCCGTCGGGCCTACGATGTTCACCCACCGCTCACACCTCCACCAAGAGAGGCTCACAGTGTTTATGGATCGCTCACACCTCCACCGAGAGAGGCTCACGACCCGATTGCTCACACCTCCACCAAGAGAGGCTCACAATCCGATTGCTCACACCTCCACCAAGAGAGGCTCACAACCCGATTGCTCACACCTCCACCAAGAGAGGCTCACAATCGTCTATAACCGTCGCTCACACCTCCACCGAGAGAGGCTCACGATGTTATAGCGGATTCTCATTAGAATCCCTCAGCACAAGAATGCACATCATTATTCTACACATGACAATGACACAAGGCATTCTTGAAATGCATACATGTATACAAACATTGTCATGCATTCATCTCTTACAATCACATACAATTCATCAATATGAATTATTTCACCAACTTTATTCATGCATTAGAAATCAATCCAACAATGCATTTTCTTGCCATACGGCCACCAATTAGCATACATTGAACTTCACGTAAGCAATTCATTTTCATACATACATGTAATCATAAACATGCATATAAAACCAATTACAACATATCACATTCCTTTGCTTTTCGGCCACACTTTATCATCACAACATGTCATCACATGCACTATCATTACTCAACATCATACAAGGCATACACATTAATATTAATGCCACATTGTATGTTACACAACCAATATACACATCATCATAGTCATGCATTGAAAACAATTCAAACAATGCATTTCATCACCTACCACAACAATCATACAAATCACAATGACTTCCACAAGGGATTCACACCACAAAGGCTACCCACGACACATCATAACAACATACATTGATATTCAATCAAACAAAGTATTTTTACCACACAACAACATCATTAATCACGCCTCGAAGTCTAATCCAAAACAATGCACATATTTGCCACAAGGCCACAAACTATCATCGCAACATTTCATCATGTATATTCACATCATATAACGGTCTACAAGCTACACGTTACATGTCACAAGCATATATTATGCTAAGACATCAATCGCACACATTGTACGCGATAAAAACCCGACAACCCAACACTTTTCCAAAACCATGACCTAAATAATTCATCTACTGCCCTCCAAACCATTTTTAATAGAAAGAGTTTTTCATTAGCTTTCCAACGCTTCAAACGGCGACCAAAACGGACTTACGGTTTGAAAATTACGGCGAAAACAAAATTGGAAAATGTCATGTTCGCTCCAGTATTCGCTAGGCGAACCCTAGCGAACCAAGGCAGTGGAAAACAGTCATAAAGTTCGCTAGGCGAACCATCTAGCGAACGTTCGCCCGTTCCTTCGCTGGGGTTCGCTAGGCGAACCCGCGAAACCCAGAAATCGCAGCAGCGTCAACCTAGGTCATATGGGACCAAAATACATCATTTTTATCACCCAAACCCTTCTAATTCATACCAGAACAACCAAAACATGTTTAGACATAATCAACGAGTATTCTACGCGGTTTATATCGAATTTCATCCGTGAAAACATCGATTTCTATCAATTACTCCTAATTTTAATCGATAAGAAAAAGTCGATAAACAACCAAAACAATCACAACAAACAACACATATACATACACAAGCAAGATATAATTGAAACTTCTCACCCTTACCCGATTAATCGCGCTTGAAACGGAGAATCTTCGATTTTCTTCTCTTTCTCCTCTTTTCTTTCCTCTTCCTTTCTATCTTCTCTTTTCTTTCTCTCTATTTTCTTTTCTCTCTTTTTCTTTCCACTTTCTATTTATAACAAAATATCTAACTACCCAAAATGACCATTTTGCCCTTACGCTCAAATATCTCCCAAACGCTCTCAAAATGCGATAAAACATAAACATACCGATGAAATATATTTCGGAAATAAAAGTTGAAAAGAAATAATAATTTAATACAACTATTTTATCTATCTGAGAAATTAACCAATTAGCAGGTATAATACCATAAATTCACACATTTCACAAAATTCAAATAAATGAAATAAATAAATAGAGTTAAACGAATCAGGGCGTTACACTGGGGGCTCCCTATAAATACCCTCTCACTTGAGAGGGTCAGGTTAAGTCACTTTTCTTACACACCTCTGTACTTGCTTTTTCTCTGACAACCACCTTACTTGAGCGTCGGAGTGCCTTGCAGGTACACCCCCCCCCCCCGGCCGTCCTTCAACCTCACCGGAGCCGGAGATCGACGGACGTCGTTGGCCACCAGTAACTATCTGATCCAGGTACGATCAGTGGCGCCGTCTGTGGGAAACTATAAGCTTCCCCGTTTTTCTATTTGATAAACCAAAGCTTCCACGATTCATCACCAACATGGCCAATCCGACAGTCAACCAGGCTCTGGACACCGTGCTCTCACAACTGGAGAACGGGAACCACCGCGAGGACGCCATCTTCCTCCACGGAGGAGAAGGCGACATAAGAGACGGACAGACCACCTCCCCGGACTCCCAAGATGTGACCCACAACACCGCCCGCGCGGACGACCAGCAAACCACTCTCCAGCCAGTTGCTCCGCCGCCCAACGCGGACCCCAGCACCGTGGCCCTGTTTGCATTGATCAACCAGACCAATCAGTTGATCGCGCAGCAGAACACCAGAATTGAAGCCTTGGAGCAAGGACGGGCACGACGATCTTCCCCGCGAAGACATCGTCGTCCCCCGTCACCTCGCCGCTCTCCTTCCCCGCGAAGGACCCCTTTCGAAGATTCTTGGACCCCGTCGCCCGTATACCATGGTCGACGACCGCGTCTCGAGCGCCCCCAGCCGACGATCACCTAGAAGCGCCCTCGTTCCCCGCCTCGGAAGGAACCCAGGGCCTCCACCACCTCCAAGAAGTCCAAGCAGACCGAAGAGATACCAAAGAACCGTTCGAGGAACTCCCCTCCACGGCACCATAGATCACCTTCGAGATCCCCGGCTGGTAGCGACGACGAGGACCAGAGGACCCCTTTGTCGTGGGAAATCATGGACGCCCCAATCCCTCCAGGCATGGAGAAACCTCCACCATTGGGGACCTATGACGGGCTGACCGAACCTGACAATCACGTGCAGAGTTTCGAAGCGATGCTCGACTTTCGAAACGTCAGAGGAGCCATTAGGTGCAGGCTGTTCCCCACCACCTTGCGGAAGGGAGCCATGACGTGGTATAAGGGTCTGGAATCTGGTTCGATCACGTCATGGAAGCAACTGAAGCAACGCTTCACCAAACACTTCACCGCGTCTCGTCGACACCCGAAGACAGAGGCTGCCCTAGAAAAGATCTTCCAAGGGAGGAACGAATCTCTCCGAAACTACATCGAGAGGTTCAACAAGGAAGCTGTCGAGGTCCACACGACCGACGACGTGAAGAAATACTTAATTATCCACGGACTGCGCGCCGAGTCGGACTTTGCCAAATCCATAGGCCTCCGAAGGCCCGGCGTCTCGAGGACCTTCTTGCTCGAGCCCAGAAATACATCGAACTCGAGGAGACGGAAGCAGCTCAGATCGCTCTTTAGACGAGACGTAGAGAAGGCCCCCGCGGCCACAAAGATGATGACGCTTCTCCCCGACGGGGAGGAGAAAAGAAGAAAGAGAACCGCAACCGAGATCCTCGGGAACAACGCGGGCTAGTTGGTCAATTCACGGAATACACCCCGCTCAACACCTCCCGGTCTCGGATCCTCTCGGACTGCCAGAATTCCGAGTTTTCGAAAGGAGGAGTTCGCTTCCCGAAGCCCGCTGCTCCTAAACCAAACGTTGATAAATCTAAGTACTGCAGGTTCCACCGAAGCCACGGGCATATGACCGAAGATTGCATCCATCTCAAGGATGCCATTGAGATTCTCATCAAAGAGGGGCACTTGAAGAGATATGCCCAACAGAATGACCCTCCTCATCCCAGCTCAAAAGAAGCACAGAACGTCGAGGAGGCAACACCTCCTCCCGGCGACAGCCAGCTTCAGGTCGCCCTCAGCGTCACTCGACCTGAGGACTTCTTCGTCCCCCGATCATCGAGGGCGAAGAGGCAATCCGCAACATGTGGGCGACCTTCCCCGACGAGGACCCCGTCACTGCCCGCAGCACCTGGGAAGGCTTCCCCAAAGCAATGGTCATCTCTGGAGGCGATCCCGGGAAAGTGTCAGTTGGATCGATCAAACGAAAGTTTGACGAGCTGGAATCCGCGACATCCGCGAAAATGACCACCCTCGAGAAAGTGCGGGGAGACTCCAATCCCATCACCTTCTACCTCGAGGAGCTCCCCGGGGGAGCACCAAACGCCACTATTCCCCTCCTGGTCAGGGCACAAATGGCGAACGTTGACGTCCGAAAAATCCTAGTCGACCAGGGGAGCTCGGTCGACATCATGTATTCTCATTTGTTCGGGACCCTTCAACTGGACGAGAGGCATTTGACCCCGTACGTCGGGTCAGATCTACAGGGGTTCAATGGAACCACCACCAGACCATGGGGTTACGTGGAGCTAATGGTTACGTTCGGGGATGAAGACACAGCCCGACAGGTGAAGATCCGTTTCCTGGTGGTTGAATGCCCATCCCTTTACAACTGCATCCTCGGGAGGACCACCCTTGCTGAACTCACGACGGTCCCATCAACGGTCCACCTCAAAATGAAGTACTACACGAGGAGGGGACGAGTAGTGACGATGCACGGGGACATCGACGCGGCCAGAAGATGCTTCGACGCCGCCGTCAAGGGCCTAAGTTCCATTGGTCCCAAACCTAAGGCCGTGGCCAAGCCACCCCGAGACGCCGAACAGGTAACTCTCCCGCGCGTTAACGCGGTAGACCTCGACAACAGGTTCTCCGGCGAGCCCGACGAAGACAGAGTCGAAGATCCCAACCACCAGGCGGAGAACAACGGGCAGCCTCTCCACCCAGCGCGCCCCATCCCAGATGGAGACTTCGAGCTCGTGGACCTCGGGGACGATCCAGATCGCAACGTGAAGCTCGGCGCCGGGATCCCTGACCTGGCGAAAGAGCAGCTGAAAGCATGTCTAAGGGAGAATGCTGACCTCTTCGCGTGGAGCGCATCCGAGATGCCTGGCCTCGACCCCGAGGTGGCTTGCCATCAGCTCGCAGTAGATCCGGCCGCTAGGGCCATAGCACAACGTTGGCGTAAGCAGTCTCCCGAGAAAACGGAGGCTGCTGAAAAAGCTGTAAAAGACCTCCTAGAGGCAAATTTTATTTCGGAAGCCAAATACACGACATGGCTGTCCAACGTTGTACTTGTTAAGAAAAATAATGGAAAATGGAGAATGTGCGTTGATTATACTGATCTCAATCGGGCTTGCCCGAAAGACTGTTATCCCTTGCCTAACATCGATCAACTGGTCGACAATTCTGCAGGTTACAAACTACTATCCTTCATGGACGCCTATTCAGGATACAACCAAATTCCCATGGACAAGGTCGACAAGTAACACACGGCCTTCATGACCGCGTCGGGTAACTACTATTACAACGTAATGCCCTTCGGTCTGAAGAACGCCGGTGCGACCTACCAACGGATGATGAACAAGGTCTTCCGGACTGAAATCGGCGACATGCTCGAAGTCTACATGGACGACATGATCGTCAAGTCTGCAGAAGAAGTCAACCACGCCGCGCACCTCAAAAAGGTGTTCGACACGGCGAGGAGGTGCCGCATGAGGTTTAACCCCGACAAATGCACCTTCGGCGTTCGGGCAGGTAAGTTCCTCGGATTTTACCTCACGGAACGAGGAATCGAGGCAAACCCCGACAAGTGTAAGGCCTTCTCCGAGCTCCCTACTCCGGACTCGAAGAAGTCAATACAATCATTGAACGGGATGCTCATAGCCCTTTCCCGGTTCGTCGCCAAATCCGCACAGTACGCACTCCCCTTTTTCAAACTTCTCCGGCAAAAAGCAGAGTTTGAGTGGAGCGAGGAATGCGAACAAGCATTCGCACACTTGAAACAAGTCCTATCGCAACCCCCGGTCCTCTCGCGGCCAGAGAACAGGGAAACACTCTTCTTATATCTTGAGATCACGAGCGAAGCGGTCAGTGCCGTCCTCATTCGGGAAACCTCGGACGGACAGAAGCCAGTTTACTTCACGAGCAAAGCCCTCCAAGGCCCCGAGCTCAGATATCAGCAGATCGAGAAAGTCGCACTGGGCCTCGTCACCGCGGCCAGAAGACTACGCCACTACTTCCTCGCCCATACCGTCATCGTGAGGACTGAACAGCCTATCAGGCAGCTCCTCGGACGACCGAACATGGTGGGGAGGATGCTCAGGTGGTCACTCGAGCTAGCCGAATTCGACATCCGACATGAAGGGAGGAAAGCCCTGAAGGCACAGGTACTGGCCGACTTTATAGCAGAGATGATAGTCCAAGAACCCTCGACCAACGGGTCACAGAAATGGACAATCTATGTCGACGGAGCATCCAGCCCGAAGGGAAGCGGGGCGGGAATCATCCTCGAAAATGAGGAAGGCATCCTGATCGAGGTGTCCCTCGAACTGTCCTTCCCGAATTCGAACAACCAAGCCGAATATGAGGCCTCCTCGCAGGACTCCGGCTGGCCGAGGACCTTGGCGCCAAAGAGGTCAAACTTTTCACCGTCTCTCAGCTCGTGGCCTCGCAAGTCCGAGGAGAGTACCAAGCCAAGAATGACAGCCTCATAGAATACTTGGCCTTAGTAAAAGAGAAGATGAAAAAGTTCACCTCGGCAGAGGTGACTCACATTCCCCGGGAGCATAATGCCCGAGCGGATGTCCTGTCAAAATTGGCGAGCACGAAAAAGAAAGGCCGGAACAAATCCGTCATACAAGAAGTGCTTTCCCGCCCAAGCATCGACAAACCGGTCGTGGTGTCGGACATCAACGCCATAGGGGACAGCAGCTGCTGGATGACCCCAGTATACGAATACCTCATGACAGGCAAACTGCCCGAAGATCCCAAAGAGGCAGGAATGGTCAAGAGGCGGGCATGCTCATACACCATAGTCGAGGACAAGCTATACCGCCGAGGGTTCTCTATTCCCCTCCTCAGATGCGTCGAGGAGACCAAGGTCCCCGGCATACTCCAGGAGATCCATGAGGGGATCAATGCACAGCACCTCGGCGGACGATCGCTAGCTCATAAAGCACTCTGGGCAGGATATTACTGGCCCACCATGCAACAAGACGCCAAGGAGCACGTCAAGAAGTGTGATAAATGCCAACGGCACGGGGACATGCACCTCGCTCCTCCCAGCGAGCTCACGTCGTTATCCTCCCCGTGGCCGTTCGCATGGTGGGGGATGGATATCCTCGGACCTTTCGTCCAGGGATCATATCAAAACAAATACCTCATCGTCGGGGTGGACTACTTCACGAAGTGGATTGAAGCAGAAGCGTTGGCCAAAATCACCGCCTTCAACATACTACGTTTCTACAAAAGAAACATCCTCGCCCGGTTCGGAGTGCCTCAAGCCATTGTCACCGACAACGGAACCCAGTTCACCGGCAGGAACTTCCAAGACTTCGTCGTAAAACTAGGCACGAAGCAGCACTTCACGTCGGTCGAGCACCCTCAAACGAACGGGCAGGATGAGGCGGCGAATAGAGTGATCCTTCGGGGATTAAGACGACGACTGGACGACGCCAAACAACGGTGGGTCGAGGAGCTACACAGCGTCCTCTGGGCCTACCGAACAACCCCACACTCCACGACCGGGGAGACCCCTTTCCGTTTGACCTACGGAACGGAAGCAGTGATCCCCGTAGAGATCAGGGAACCCTCGAGGAGGATAGAAGACCCCCTCGACGGGAACGCAAACGATGAAGCCCTGAGAGAAGAGATCGACTTCGTCGAGGAAACGCGCTCGGGCGCTTCCCTCCGAGAAGCTTCACTTAAACAAAAAATAACACTACGTTATAACGACAAAGTTATCAAACGTGAGTTTCAGGTAGGCACCCTAGTCCTGCGCAGGAACCAGAAGGACTCGCGAGAAGGCAAACTCGCCGCGAACTGGGAGGGCCCGTACCGCGTCCGCGAAAAAAACGGGGACAGGAGCCTACTTCCTCGAAAACCTGCACGGGGAAGAACTTGCTCGACCATGGAACGCTGAAAAGCTAAAACAATATTACAGTTAAACACTGCCCGCGGCTTACTAGCACCGCGATTACGGGGACGCGCTAGGGTATAAGCGCGACACCCCTATAAGAACACGACGATCAGAGACCGCGTTGTGTGTGCGCGAGGACATTTGATCCGGCGGGGATACCTCGATCGAGGCCCAACGTCGTCGTACCAACCAGGCATAACACCCAGCTCGCGATGGGAAGTTCATGCCACGAGGCTAGGACCTCGATCGAACTCTTAGCCTCGTTGAAGGTCGGAGTACGCCTCCGGCCGCCCGACCAGCTCTCCACGCGGTTAGGGACTATCAAGGTCGAGCAAATCCCAAAGCCTTAGGAAAAAATAAAGTATAACAAATACCACATCACACACAAGCAAAATTAATAAAGAGGTATTAAAAAGTACGAATATCGAGCAAAACCCTTAGTACAAAAAGTTACAAATATAAACCCACAAACCGGGCAAAAATAACCATTGTGCGAATAGTACATCAAAAAAGCCCACAAGCCGGGCAAAAACAAAATGGTACGCAGGCCAAGTAAAACATAATCCTATGCAGCATCCTCGGCAGTAGTCTCAGACGCGTCTGGCCCGCCTCCATCATTGCCATGCCCTCCTTGACCGGGCGGAACTATCTGGCCATCTACCACCTCAGCGTCGGGGTCAATCCCTTTGGTGATGAGGTCGGGGTTGAGAACCCGAAGCTGCACCACCGTACTTCGGAACCCTATGCACGCAGTTTCAATAGCATCGTCCTCTGATAGCCAGAAATCTTGCTCGAGCTTACGGAGTTGGGCCACAAACGCTGCTCGAGTGGTTAGGAGTATGTCCTCCTCGGTTTCCCCTTCGTCTGGCCGCACAGCATCTTCTAACTCAGCAATCCTTTCCTTAAGCCGCGTCTCCTCCGCCTCCAGCTCGACGATTCGGGCAAGGTGACCTCTCTCTGTTTCCTCGACTTTATTAAGTTTATCCTCGACCCGCTGCTGCTGCTCGCTTTGTTCCTTGTTCAGGTCTTGACACTCTTTTAATTCCTTGTGCATACCGACCATCTCAGCGCCCAAGGTCTCCAGCTTTTCCTGCAAGCGGACAAGTTCAGCAGCAGGGCGGGTCACGTTATTAAGGATGATAGCGGTCGAGCAGAGGCGCATGACGGCCGACAGATCCTCAAAGATCATCCTCTTCCTCGCTTCAGTAGCAGTCCCCAGCACAGTTTGGATCTCGGAGGGAGGGACGCGAGGATAAGTGACCTCGGAGAAGAAGCGAGGCTTTCGATGGCAAGGCGGGAGGTCAAAGGTGGAAGGAGGCGGGGGACTGTCTTCCCCACCCAGGTCGACGACCTCCGCAACCCGTTGCCGCTTCGGAGTCCCTTGGGTAGTCGGGGACTGGCTCCCAGTGGGAGTTGTGTGCCCACCTACAATCCCAGACACGGTGGTAGCGGGCTGAGACTGACTGGAACCTTCGGGCATGGCAGCCGAGGAAACACCCTCGGGCGGGGCCCCAGAAGAAACGACCTCTTGGTCCTTTGAGCGCGATGCCTCTCCCCGGGGCTGCGCTTCCCTGGCCCTCTTCGCCTTCAGCTTCTTGAGCCTCTCCTCGGCTCCGGCCATTGTTCCTGCAAAAAGAAAGAAAACGTTAGTAAGGCGAGGAACACAGATGCGAGGAAGGCTTAAAGCGGGGACGTTTTCACCACCTAACAACTCGATTGCTTCTTCGTCGGAGAAGGTCTCGAGCAGAACGCGGGTATTTATCAGGCGACGTTCTCTTTTCACCTGCCCGTCTGCACCCATTATAGGCTGGCCGTCCAGCGTTTCGTGCTGAGCTTCGGTAAAGCTTTCAACGAAAGCGACAATTTTATCGTAGGCTTCCCGCTCGTAGGCCTCTATCTGAACATGCTTCGGCTTGTATTTGTCGACTCCCTTCTTAAAGTGTTCCTCCTTCCAGTACAGAGGGAACTTTGGCTCCAGCACCTCCTGGGAGAGACCGTCGACCTCGCGAGTGACCTTCCGGTACAACGAGTAGATGGCCTCAAGGGTGACCGGTTTCACGAAGTAATAGCGGAACTTGAAATCCCGGATGGAATCCAAGTACGTATGGAACAGAGCCTTGATCTGCTTGAAAGACACCCAGCCGTGTCGACCACCGGCCGACGATCTTTGAAGGTGGAATATACGGAAGAAGAGGCGAACGGTCGGCAAGATTTTTAAATATTTGCAAACGAGCTCAAAGGCCCGAATAAAAGCTAGCGAGTTCGGATAAATCTGAGAGGGCGCCAGCTGCAACCAGGTAAAGATCCCCTCTTGGTCCTCGGGGCAAAAAACCTTACAAGATCTGCTGGATCCGATTAATCTGTGCTCGACGGTGCAGAAAGTGTCGTCCTCATCTGGGTAAACGAAGATGGATGACATCTCCAGGGCCTCGTCGCAGACCCACTCCTTGAGCGGGCGCTCTTGCGCAAAGGCCATGTGAGCCATGGGAGAGTCGGGCTGGTCGTCGTTTTCTTCGAAATATCCTACGGCCACCTCCGCAGCCAAATCGTCCATTTACCTGAAAAGCAGAAGGAAACGGTGAATTCCATTGGTCGTATCAAATTCACCCCTTCACCGCTGTTCAAGCGAACGGGCAAAGAAGGGGCAAGACTTTCTCGGCTCCCCGACATACTTGCCCAAGGTTTAACATGTTCACCGGGGAATTCGTCGCCTCCCCGGAAGGTTCTGCCCCCGTGTTCCCGCGGCACTAACAAATATACTAATTATTAGGGACCCCGAGACATTCAACGGGCCCCCGACATGTTCATCCCTGGTCCTCGAGATATTCATCAAAAGCGAGCGAAGTTCTTCGGACTTTCTCCCTCAACAACTAAAGATTCCCGCCGTATTCGCCAGGAATCCTTTCGTTTCTCATGGGAACATCATCAGTTCACCAAGGAAATGCCATATACTAGTTGAAATTGAAGAAAAATGCAAAAGAAAGGTCGGTTTTGAAGCAAATACCTGGTAAGCGGCGGTTTAGGGTTCCGACACGGAGTTTTCGGCGGTGGTACGGCGGCGAACGACTGTTGTAGAGGAAAAAAAGGCTTTCGACGGGGAGTGCCCGGCGGTTGACGGCTGCAAGCTGCGACTGAAGAGGGTAGAGAGAGAAGGAGAATGATTCTTGAGAGAGAAGCGGAAAAGTGCAAAATGAACGAGGGGAATGGCTTTTATAAGCGATTCTCGCAGGACTCGAGGGGCATAGGGCACTCGAGTGCGCTACCTGTAACACCCCAATTCCCATCGCGAATAAATAACACTTAATAAAATCAGAGTAACTAAAAATTTATATATTTTTTTTTTTTTTCCGACAGGAAACAGGGATGTCATTCCTAAATGAACAAAATACAATCCCTGCTCAACATTTTTGATACATAACACAAAGGGAAACTTTTCCTTACAAAAGGATGGTCAATTATGGAATAAAGCGGAAAGATCCATAACCGACTTGTTTTACAAAATAAACTGTTTTAGAACCTCTACTATATACAAAAGTACTACCAAATATATTCAACAATTATATACATATAAACATAATCGTTTCCCGACTCCCGTGCTACGTATCAGAGCAGACACCAAGACCGACAACGGAACGGAGGACTAATCTTCACAAAAGCCTCCACGCCTCTAAAGCTGACAATCTGCACTATGCCATAAAAAGCATATTCCAGCAGAAGGGTGAGAAATATTATCATAATAACGTTGCATATAATTATATAGACATCAACGTATAATACACATATACCACATTCTCACCACGACTTATCACGATGCACGTATCTATACACATAACATCAACATATTCCATAAGTCATTTACACGGCATAACAATCCGTAATTTAACACATCAAATATCATAGGCATAACCATTCATGCTCAATTACATGTATCCCTAATACATATCGATGCATTTAACATAAACACATATATTCATGTTCATTCACCGATGCATCATTACAAACATACAATTATCATCATTTCACCTAAACATACATATTATGTTTATCTTCCAATGCACACCTGCACGATTCTGTTCATTCCACATCAACATATACATATATATATGTTCATTCATCAATGCACAACTACAATGATGACAAATGCATCTCATAGAGACCGACTCTCGACTCTATGCAGATGCAATGCGGTACCGACTCATTTCATCTCAAGTTCAATTGAAGAACTTATTGGAACCATCGCTCGTTACTTAGTGTAACTCCCCGTCGGGCATACGATGTTCACCCATTGCTACCACCTCTAAAAAGGCTTACAATGTTTATGGATTGCTTTCGGTCCTCTTTGTATAAGGCTCACAATCCGATCGCTTTCGGTCCTCTTTGTATAAGGCTCACGATCGTTTGTAATCATCGCTCCCACCTCTCAAAAGGCTTACGACGTTACAACGGGTTCATCTTAGAACCCCACAATGCAAGAATGCACATCATGATGCTTCACATACAACATGACTCATGACACTCTTGACATGCATACATATTCACAACCATGTGAACCATTTCAACATCAATAATCATGCATTGAAAATCAATTCAAACAATGCATTCATCATTAACCACAAATCACAACAACAAGCATATTATCATATGCATTCACACCAATTCACATTAATTACACCAAACGGCAACGAGCATCGCTTTACCACCCAAACGGCAACGAACTCTTTCACAATTAACATGCATTTACATTTAATTTAAACAATGCATTTCATGATGTTTGGCATACAATGACTCATGACATTAACATTGTATACTCACACACATAACATGCATCTTTACACATATATGCAACCATAATCATGCATATATATAATCAAATACCACACATTGCATATTCTTGCCCTTAGGCCACAAATCAACAACCACAACAATCATCACATATTCACATTTAACATGCATTCTCACTTAATTCGAATAATGCATACATGCACTCAAGATCCACAATTCCCAAAGCATTCTCAAATCAAGGGTTCGCTCTACAAACATATCCACAACACATTCATATCATTCTTAATTAACATACTTAACATTTTCTACAAAATCACTATTCACAAACAGTCGGAAAAGTCGGCCAAAAGTCGGCTAAAAATATAATTTCTTATCACCATCAATTAGTACATATCAATACCTTCAATTCTATATAAAGAACTCTCAAATCCGATAAACAACGAACAAGTTATGAATATTTCAAACTAACGCAAAAACATAAACCGGACACCCGACACTACGAAACGATTCGTAAAAACTGTACCGATTGGACCAAGTTCAGACCCCAAAACTATTTTTCCTAGAAAGAACATCTCGTTAGCTTCCCAACGCTTCGAACGGGGATCAAAACCGACTTACGGTTCAAGAGATATGAATTTCCGAAGTTTCCCCGACAAACCAGAATTTCTGCTTCAGCACAGTAGGTATCGATACATAGGCTTTATGTATCGATACATAAAGACCTCATGTATCGATCCCTAACTCGCATGTATCGATCCCTGCTGTAGTAAAAATTCCATTTTTCCCAATTTTCACAGTAGGGATCGATCCCTGGGATTATGTATCGATCCCTAACCCTGTTTTTCACAAAAAACCAGATTTTTCAAATTACAACTTTGCTGTCCTTTTCCCGAATCCCCGAAAACTCGACTAAATCGAACATTTTCACCGAAACAAACATATACGCGCAACCACCAAATACATAAGAACAATTTAGAACACATAAACGAAATTTCTACGACGTTCGATTTTTCGATTAAATTTCAACCTTTCAAAAACCAGAATTTTTAAACTTCACCAAATCGAATAAAAAGCACGACATACGACGACCTAACCTTCCTCGATACAACTACGTAATTTATTTCGAATTCTAACCGTGAAAACATCGTTTTCTATCAATTTCCTATAATTCGACCTAAACGGAAACAACAACGGAACCATACCGAAAACTAACCGAAACATAACCAAACTTAATGAAACTTCAAACAGCAGCTCACATACATATAACCAACCAACACATGTATTTATACAACTTTCCGACCGTAGAAACATCGGTTTCTATCGATTTCGTCCAATACGACATAAACGGAAACATATGGAAAACCAACCAAAACATTCACACAAAACACATACATAATCATACACAAAGTTATAATAACAATATTTCACACCCTTACCCGATTATTCGCGCTTTAAACGGAGTTTTCTCGACTTTTCCTCTCTTTTCCTCTTCTCCCTTCTTTCCTTCTCTTTTCTCTTCTCTTCTCTTTCTATTTTTCTGTTTTCTTTTCTCTCTATTTCTATCTTTCTATTCTATTTAAACAAAATATCTACCCAAATGACCAAAATACCCCTACACTCAAATATCTCGCAAACGCTCTCAAAATGCGATAAAACATAATAACGATGAAAAATAACATTTTTCTAAATAAAAGTCGAAAATAAAATAATATAATAATAAAATAATCAATTAAACTCGATTAAATAAAACTCACAAAAACTGGGGCGTTACAATTCTCCCCCACTTAGACATTTTCGTCCTCGAAAATCTAACCGAGACGAACAACTCCGGACACGACTCTCGCATCCGACGAACAAACCAACATGCCAACAAAAGGCACACCACGAATAACACAACAGACAAACACCTTGCTAACCGTAATTACAACAACACGATACGACGACAACTACAACGACAAGATGCAAAGCCCATACAATGCACTTGACGACCAACTCACAACTCAAGGAAAACCACGATACCAACACACAGGTTCACTCTAGAACCGAAACACAACAAGATCGTTACCCTACCATAGGTAACACTCCCCTAATTCCCCACACAGGAATCAGCTACACACGCTCGAACCATCACCATGGAAACGAGGCAACAACACAACAAGAACATAAAGTTCCACGATACAACATCGTTTAAACAACCTCCACACAACCATACTACAACAATGCTACGATCCACCAATCGAACATATAACCAAAACACCCAACTACATAGTAGCCCATGGATAACATTTAAACCTTTCACTTATCACTTCCATTTTGAAACGTCCAATGGTCTCATCAATCCTACATATTCCCAATATTCCACTTATGAACTCTTACAAGTCACACACACATATATGAATTGTGCCACATCACGCTTCCGATGCGCACTCTGATTACCCGAAACCATCAAAACTACCAATCTCACGACCAAGGTCTAACTCTTTCTCATAATCACCAAAAATCATTGTTCGCCTTTAATATACCCAACCTCGCACTCTACTGTGTTATCTCACACACCAGACACCAGTCTCTGAACTGCTCAAATAATTCTCATCCATCCGAACAGACATGCATAACAACTTTCGACTTAACTCATCAGGCACGACATTAACCTCACCAATGGGATAATTCCAACTAAAGTCATAACTCATCACAAATTCCAACCATCCTCTCTGTCTCATACCATATTCCTTCTGACCAAACAGGTACTCAATATTCTTGTGATTACTAAACACTTCGAACCCAAAACCATAAAGATAATACCTCCAACTTTTCCAACACAATACAACCGTAACCAATTCCAAATCCTGAATAGTATAGATCCTTCTATGAATCCTCAAAGGTCGTAAAGTATAAGCCACAAATTTACTTTCTTGCACTAACACACTGCCTAAACTTATCAAAACACATCCTCATACCTCACAAACGGTTGAACAGGATCACACAGACTCAAAACTGCAGCCGTAGACAAATTCTACTTCAGCTTTCTGAAACTTTCCTCACAATGAACATCCAAAACAAACGACTCATCCTTGGCAAGCCAACTGAAATAACAGAAGTACGAACTTAGCAATGTCTTCCATAACCTTTCGTAACAACCAACTGAGCCCAAAAGTTTCTAATCTCCTTAACCAACTTCGGAACCTCTCATTGTAAAACCAGATCTACTTCCGATGGATCCATAACAATACCATTACCTGAAATAACATATCCAAGAAGACTAACCTTTTTCCAACCCAAATTCTCACTTGAATAACTTAGCATAAAACTTCGTCTCTTTCCAACACTTGTGATTCAAATCTCAAACACTCTACCTGTTCTTCTTCCGAGTTTATAACAGATTCGAATATCCTCAATTAAAACCACTACAACTTATCCAATTAAATATGGAAGATACGATTCATATACTTCACAAACATCACGGACACATTACTAGCACCAAGCAACATCACCGTACTTTGCAATGTCCAACCAAATTCCAAAAGATATAAATTCTTAAAGCTTTTGCAAAACCTTGCACTGGGTAACTGGCTACTCACACACACAAGCTTAACCGAGTAATTACCAGTCTATTCCGATGATAACAACATAACTAGTCACATCAAATCGATCAAAGCCTTAACTCACACAATTCACCATTCTTATCAAACATTTCAAACAATTGCAATTTCACTAAAACTCAACCAAACCATTCCAATTATCTATTCCCGAAAGTGAACACTTATTCTCAATCGTCACCTTATCTGCTGTTAGTAATCCATACACAATTTCTCCTCTTAACAATCCAAACTCTATAAATCCCAACATGTAGCAACAATCAACCAAAAAGAACTCTTAAATAATACATCCACACTTAAGGTTTTCTCAAAATTTCCATTAATGCTCTAAAATTCTAAAAACTCCAACCCTCTTCGGAACTCTAAGTTTCGCTTCCCATAGTCTCAATACCATTATACTTGTTATTCCATTATATCATCCTTCCTTTTGTTACCGACAATACTGGAGCTCTCCAAGACGACACACTTGGCCTCACAATTCTCCTTTCCAGTAAATCTTCCAACTGCTCTATCAGTTCGGGTACCTCTAACGCTAACATCCAATATTCCATCTGGGAATACATCTTAAAATCACGCACAACCGGTAGCTCATAACTGTGTCCTCCCTGCCAATTTCTAGAAAACTATCATCACAAACATAACAACATCTTAGTTTCACTTCCTAAAAGTTCTCCTGCTTACTTAGCAGATCCAAACCTGAAATCCTTACCTTTGTCCAATTTGAGTTCACACTTTGCTCTCTGAGAACAACCATTAACGATGCCCAATCATTCTCTCTCAAAACTTCCCAACTGGACCAACATACCAAAACCTCTAATCCATTTCATCTTCCGATATTAGCATCTTCATCGACTCATCAAAACAATCTGTAATCGTTTCCTTAAATTCCAAACACTCATTTCACACGCTATCAAAGCCGGAAAGACACGTCTATTCCATCCAACATAATTTTCGTCTGCTATCAACAAGAGATTAAGGGTGATCAGTTCCTCAATTTGTCAATAGACAGCCGACAATCATGATGGGGCATAAACCGTCTTTACCAAACTATAATAATATTTCTTACATCCTGTACACAAAACTACCTAAGGCACAAATCCTTAGTTGACATAAACCTTACCTCCGCATCCCCTTCGTAACTGAAAACAACACTGTCCGAACAACACTTACAATCTTGCAATTCACAATACACTGAGCCAACGCTCCACACCTGAAGCAACATGGAGAAGTACCAACTTCTCCCCCACTTATCTCAAACTCAACCCTGAAAACAAAGGATTAGAAAAACCAGAAAGTACTGACAGTGTTCCACACACCTATCACGTACTAAGGGATAAACAACAACGACAGTATTCAACTGTCACACCAACTGACTCAACAACTTGGCCGGACGGACCGACCTGCTCTGATACCACTTTGTAACACCCCAATTCCCATCGCGAACAAATAACACTTAATAAAATCAGAGTAACTAAAAATTTATATATATATTTTTTTTTTCTCCGACAGGAAACAGGGATGTCATTCCTAAATGAACAAAATACAATCCCTGCTCAACATTTTTGATACATAACACAAAGGGAAACTTTTCCTTACAAAAGGATGGTCAATTATGGAATAAAGCGGAAAGATCCATAACCGACTTGTTTTACAAAATAAACTGTTTTAGAACCTCTACTATATACAAAAGTACTACCAAATATATTCAACAATTATATACATATAAACATAATCGTTCCCCGACTCCCGTGCTACGTATCAGAGCAGACACCAAGACCGACAACGGAACGGAGGACTAATCTTCACAAAAGCCTCCACGCCTCTAAAGCTGACAATCTGCACTATGCCATAAAAAGCATATTCCAGCAGAAGGGTGAGAAATATTATCATAATAACGTTGCATATAATTATATAGACATCAACGTATAATACACATATACCACATTCTCACCACGACTTATCACGATGCACGTATCTATACACATAACATCAACATATTCCATAAGTTATTTACACGGCATAACAATCCGTAATTTAACACATCAAATATCATAGGCATAACCATTCATGCTCAATTACATGTATCCCTAATACATATCGATGCATTTAACATAAACACATATATTCATGTTCATTCACCGATGCATCATTACAAACATACAATTATCATCATTTCACCTAAACATACATATTATGTTTATCTTCCAATGCACACCTGCACGATTCTGTTCATTCCACATCAACATATACATATATATATGTTCATTCATCAATGCACAACTACAATGATGACAAATGCAACTCATAGAGACCGACTCTCGACTCTATGCAGATGCAATGCGGTACCGACTCATTTCATCTCAAGTTCAATTGAAGAACTTATTGGAACCATCGCTCGTTACTTAGTGTAACTCCCCGTCGGGCATACGATGTTCACCCATTGCTACCACCTCTAAAAAGGCTTACAATGTTTATGGATTGCTTTCGGTCCTCTTTGTATAAGGCTCACAATCCGATCGCTTTCGGTCCTCTTTGTATAAGGCTCACGATCGTTTGTAATCATCGCTCCCACCTCTCAAAAGGCTTACGACGTTACAACGGGTTCATCTTAGAACCCCACAATGCAAGAATGCACATCATGATGCTTCACATACAACATGACTCATGACACTCTTGACATGCATACATATTCACAACCATGTGAACCATTTCAACATCAATAATCATGCATTGAAAATCAATTCAAACAATGCATTCATCATTAACCACAAATCACAACAACAAGCATATTATCATATGCATTCACACCAATTCACATTAATTACACCAAACGGCAACGAGCATCGCTTTACCACCCAAACGGCAACGAACTCTTTCACAATTAACATGCATTTACATTTAATTTAAACAATGCATTTCATGATGTTTGGCATACAATGACTCATGACATTAACATTGTATACTCACACACATCACATGCATCTTCACACATATATGCAACCATAATCATGCATATATATAATCAAATACCACACATTGCATATTCTTGCCCTTAGGCCACAAATCAACAACCACAACAATCATCACATATTCACATTTAACATGCATTCTCACTTAATTCGAATAATGCATACATTCACTCAAGATCCACAATTCCCAAAGCATTCTCAAATCAAGGGTTCGCTCTACAAACATATCCACAACACATTCATATCATTCTTAATTAACATACTTAACATTTTCTACAAAATCTCTATTCACAAACAGTCGGAAAAGTCGGCCAAAAGTCGGCTAAAAATATAATTTCTTATCACCATCAATTAGTACATATCAATACCTTCAATTCGATATAAAGAACTCTCAAATCCGATAAACAACGAACAAGTTATGAATATTTCAAACTAACGCAAAAACATAAACCGGACACCCGACACTACGAAACGATTCGTAAAAACTGTACCGATTGGACCAAGTTCAGACCCCAAAACTATTTTTCCTAGAAAGAACATCTCGTTAGCTTCCCAACGCTTCGAACGGGGATCAAAACCGACTTACGGTTCAAGAGATATGAATTTCCGAAGTTTCCCCGACAAACCAGAATTTCTGCTTCAGCACAGTAGGTATCGATACATAGGCTTTATGTATCGATACATAAAGACCTCATGTATCGATCCCTAACTCGCATGTATCGATCCCTGCTGTAGTAAAAATTCCATTTTTCCCAATTTTCACAGTAGGGATCGATCCCTGGGATTATGTATCGATCCCTAACCCTGTTTTTCACAAAAAACCAGATTTTTCAAATTACAACTTTGCTGTCCTTTTCCCGAATCCCCGAAAACTCGACTAAATCGAACATTTTCACCGAAACAAACATATACGCGCAACCACCAAATACATAAGAACAATTTAGAACACATAAACGAAATTTCTACGACGTTCGATTTTTCGATTAAATTTCAACCTTTCAAAAACCAGAATTTTTAAACTTCACCAAATCGAATAAAAAGCACGACATACGACGACCTAACCTTCCTCGATACAACTACGTAATTTATTTCGAATTCTAACCGTGAAAACATCGTTTTCTATCAATTTCCTATAATTCGACCTAAACGGAAACAACAACGGAACCATACCGAAAACTAACCGAAACATAACCAAACTTAATGAAACTTCAAACAGCAGCTCACATACATATAACCAACCAACACATGTATTTATACAACTTTCCGACCGTAGAAACATCGGTTTCTATCGATTTCGTCCAATACGACATAAACGGAAACATATGGAAAACCAACCAAAACATTCACACAAAACACATACATAATCATACACAAAGTTATAATAACAATATTTCACACCCTTACCCGATTATTCGCGCTTTAAACGGAGTTTTCTCGACTTTTCCTCTCTTTTCCTCTTCTCCCTTCTTTCCTTCTCTTTTCTCTTCTCTTCTCTTTCTATTTTTCTGTTTTCTTTTCTCTCTATTTCTATCTTTCTATTCTATTTAAACAAAATATCTACCCAAATGACCAAAATACCCCTACACTCAAATATCTCGCAAACGCTCTCAAAATGCGATAAAACATAATAACGATGAAAAATAACATTTTTCTAAATAAAAGTCGAAAATAAAATAATATAATAATAAAATAATCAATTAAACTCGATTAAATAAAACTCACAAAAACTGGGGCGTTACAATTCTCCCCCACTTAGACATTTTCGTCCTCGAAAATCTAACCGAGACGAACAACTCCGGACACGACTCTCGCATCCGACGAACAAACCAACATGCCAACAAAAGGCACACCACGAATAACACAACAGACAAACACCTTGCTAACCGTAATTACAACAACACGATACGACGACAACTACAACGACAAGATGCAAAGCCCATACAATGCACTTGACGACCAACTCACAACTCAAGGAAAACCACGATACCAACACACAGGTTCACTCTAGAACCGAAACACAACAAGATCGTTACCCTACCATAGGTAACACTCCCCTAATTCCCCACACAGGAATCAGCTACACACGCTCGAACCATCACCATGGAAACGAGGCAACAACACAACAAGAACATAAAGTTCCACGATACAACATCGTTTAAACAACCTCCACACAACCATACTACAACAATGCTACGATCCACCAATCGAACATATAACCAAAACACCCAACTACATAGTAGCCCATGGATAACATTTAAACCTTTCACTTATCACTTCCATTTTGAAACGTCCAATGGTCTCATCAATCCTACATATTCCCAATATTCCACTTATGAACTCTTACAAGTCACACACACATATATGAATTGTGCCACATCACGCTTCCGATGCGCACTCTGATTACCCGAAACCATCAAAACTACCAATCTCACGACCAAGGTCTATCTCTTTCTCATAATCACCAAAAATCATTGTTCGCCTTTAATATACCCAACCTCGCACTCTACTGTGTTATCTCACACACCAGACACCAGTCTCTGAACTGCTCAAATAATTCTCATCCATCCGAACAGACATGCATAACAACTTTCGACTTAACTCATCAGGCACGACATTAACCTCACCAATGGGATAATTCCAACTAAAGTCATAACTCATCACAAATTCTAACCATCCTCTCTGTCTCATACCATATTCCTTCTGACCAAACAGGTACTCAATATTCTTGTGATTACTAAACACTTCGAACCCAAAACCATAAAGATAATACCTCCAACTTTTCCAACACAATACAACCGTAACCAATTCCAAATCCTGAATAGTATAGATCCTTCTATGAATCCTCAAAGGTCGTAAAGTATAAGCCACAAATTTACTTTCTTGCACTAACACACTGCCTAAACTTATCAAAACACATCCTCATACCTCACAAACGGTTGAACAGGATCACACAGACTCAAAACTGCAGCCGTAGACAAATTCTACTTCAGCTTTCTGAAACTTTCCTCACAATGAACATCCAAAACAAACGACTCATCCTTGGCAAGCCAACTGAAATAACAGAAGTACGAACTTAGCAATGTCTTCCATAACCTTTCGTAACAACCAACTGAGCCCAAAAGTTTCTAATCTCCTTAACCAACTTCGGAACCTCTCATTGTAAAACCAGATCTACTTCCGATGGATCCATAACAATACCATTACCTGAAATAACATATCCAAGAAGACTAACCTTTTTCCAACCCAAATTCTCACTTGAATAACTTAGCATAAAACTTCGTCTCTTTCCAACACTTGTGATTCAAATCTCAAACACTCTACCTGTTCTTCTTCCGAGTTTATAACAGATTCGAATATCCTCAATTAAAACCACTACAACTTATCCAATTAAATATGGAAGATACGATTCATATACTTCACAAACATCACGGACACATTACTAGCACCAAGCAACATCACCGTACTTTGCAATGTCCAACCAAATTCCAAAAGATATAAATTCTTAAAGCTTTTGCAAAACCTTGCACTGGGTAACTGGCTACTCACACACACAAGCTTAACCGAGTAATTACCAGTCTATTCCGATGATAACAACATAACTAGTCACATCAAATCGATCAAAGCCTTAACTCACACAATTCACCATTCTTATCAAACATTTCAAACAATTGCAATTTCACTAAAACTCAACCAAACCATTCCAATTATCTATTCCCGAAAGTGAACACTTATTCTCAATCGTCACCTTATCCGCTGTTAGTAATCCATACACAATTTCTCCTCTTAACAATCCAAACTCTATAAATCCCAACATGTAGCAACAATCAACCAAAAAGAACTCTTAAATAATACATCCACACTTAAGGTTTTCTCAAAATTTCCATTAATGCTCTAAAATTCTAAAAACTCCAACCCTCTTCGGAACTCTAAGTTTCGCTTCCCATAGTCTCAATACCATTATACTTGTTATTCCATTATATCATCCTTCCTTTTGTTACCGACAATACTGGAGCTCTCCAAGACGACACACTTGGCCTCACAATTCTCCTTTCCAGTAAATCTTCCAACTGCTCTATCAGTTCGGGTACCTCTAACGCTAACATCCAATATTCCATCTGGGAATACATCTTAAAATCACGCACAACCGGTAGCTCATCACTGTGTCCTCCCTGCCAATTTCTAGAAAACTATCATCACAAACATAACAACATCTTAGTTTCACTTCCTAAAAGTTCTCCTGCTTACTTAGCAGATCCAAACCTGAAATCCTTACCTTTGTCCAATTTGAGTTCACACTTTGCTCTCTGAGAACAACCATTAACGATGCCCAATCATTCTCTCTCAAAACTTCCCAACTGGACCAACATACCAAAACCTCTAATCCATTTCATCTTCCGATATTAGCATCTTCATCGACTCATCAAAACAATCTGTAATCGTTTCCTTAAATTCCAAACACTCATTTCACACGCTATCAAAGCCGGAAAGACACGTCTATTCCATCCAACATAATTTTCGTCTGCTATCAACAAGAGATTAAGGGTGATCAGTTCCTCAATTTGTCAATAGACAGCCGACAATCATGATGGGGCATAAACCGTCTTTACCAAACTATAATAATATTTCTTACATCCTGTACACAAAACTACCTAAGGCACAAATCCTTAGTTGACATAAACCTTACCTCCGCATCCCCTTCGTAACTGAAAACAACACTGTCCGAACAACACTTACAATCTTGCAATTCACAATACACTGAGCCAACGCTCCACACCTGAAGCAACATGGAGAAGTACCAACTTCTCCCCCACTTATCTCAAACTCAACCCTGAAAACAAAGGATTAGAAAAACCAGAAAGTACTGACAGTGTTCCACACACCTATCACGTACTAAGGGATAAACAACAACGACAGTATTCAACTGTCACACCAACTGACTCAACAACTTGGCCGGACGGACCGACCTGCTCTGATACCACTTTGTAACACCCCAATTCCCATCGCGAATAAATAACACTTAATAAAATCAGAGTAACTAAAAATTTATATATATATATATATATATTTTTTTTCCGACAGGAAACAGGGATGTCATTCCTAAATGAACAAAATACAATCCCTGCTCAACATTTTTGATACATAACACAAAGGGAAACTTTTCCTTACAAAAGGATGGTCAATTATGGAATAAAGCGGAAAGATCCATAACCGACTTGTTTTACAAAATAAACTGTTTTAGAACCTCTACTATATACAAAAGTACTACCAAATATATTCAACAATTATATACATATAAACATAATCGTTCTCCGACTCCAGTGCTACGTATCAGAGCAGACACCAAGACCGACAACGGAACGGAGGACTAATCTTCACAAAAGCCTCCACGCCTCTAAAGCTGACAATCTGCACTATGCCATAAAAAGCATATTCCAGCAGAAGGGTGAGAAATATTATCATAATAACGTTGCATATAATTATATAGACATCAACGTATAATACACATATACCACATTCTCACCACGACTTATCACGATGCACGTATCTATACACATAACATCAACATATTCCATAAGTTATTTACACGGCATAACAATCCGTAATTTAACACATCAAATATCATAGGCATAACCATTCATGCTCAATTACATGTATCCCTAATACATATCGATGCATTTAACATAAACACATATATTCATGTTCATTCACCGATGCATCATTACAAACATACAATTATCATCATTTCACCTAAACATACATATTATGTTTATCTTCCAATGCACACCTGCACGATTCTGTTCATTCCACATCAATATATACATATATATATGTTCATTCATCAATGCACAACTACAATGATGACAAATGCAACTCATAGAGACCGACTCTCGACTCTATGCAGATGCAATGCGGTACCGACTCATTTCATCTCAAGTTCAATTGAAGAACTTATTGGAACCATCGCTCGTTACTTAGTGTAACTCCCCGTCGGGCATACGATGTTCACCCATTGCTACCACCTCTAAAAAGGCTTACAATGTTTATGGATTGCTTTCGGTCCTCTTTGTATAAGGCTCACAATCCGATCGCTTTCGGTCCTCTTTGTATAAGGCTCACGATCGTTTGTAATCATCGCTCCCACCTCTCAAAAGGCTTACGACGTTACAACGGGTTCATCTTAGAACCCCACAATGCAAGAATGCACATCATGATGCTTCACATACAACATGACTCATGACACTCTTGACATGCATACATATTCACAACCATGTGAACCATTTCAACATCAATAATCATGCATTGAAAATCAATTCAAACAATGCATTCATCATTAACCACAAATCACAACAACAAGCATATTATCATATGCATTCACACCAATTCACATTAATTACACCAAACGGCAACGAGCATCGCTTTACCACCCAAACGGCAACGAACTCTTTCACAATTAACATGCATTTACATTTAATTTAAACAATGCATTTCATGATGTTTGGCATACAATGACTCATGACATTAACATTGTATACTCACACACATCACATGCATCTTCACACATATATGCAACCATAATCATGCATATATATAATCAAATACCACACATTGCATATTCTTGCCCTTAGGCCACAAATCAACAACCACAACAATCATCACATATTCACATTTAACATGCATTCTCACTTAATTCGAATAATGCATACATTCACTCAAGATCCACAATTCCCAAAGCATTCTCAAATCAAGGGTTTGCTCTACAAACATATCCCCAACACATTCATATCATTCTTAATTAACATACTCAACATTTTCTACAAAATCACTATTCACAAACAGTCGGAAAAGTCGGCCAAAAGTCGGCTAAAAATATAATTTCTTATCACCATCAATTAGTACATATCAATACCTTCAATTCGATATAAAGAACTCTCAAATCCGATAAACAACGAACAAGTTATGAATATTTCAAACTAACGCAAAAACATAAACCGGACACCCGACACTACGAAACGATTCGTAAAAACTGTACCGATTGGACCAAGTTCAGACCCCAAAACTATTTTTCCTAGAAAGAACATCTCGTTAGCTTCCCAACGCTTCGAACGGGGATCAAAACCGACTTACGGTTCAAGAGATATGAATTTCCGAAGTTTCCCCGACAAACCAGAATTTCTGCTTCAGCACAGTAGGTATCGATACATAGGCTTTATGTATCGATACATAAAGACCTCATGTATCGATCCCTAACTCGCATGTATCGATCCCTGCTGTAGTAAAAATTCCATTTTTCCCAATTTTCACAGTAGGGATCGATCCCTGGGATTATGTATCGATCCCTAACCCTGTTTTTCACAAAAAACCAGATTTTTCAAATTACAACTTTGCTGTCCTTTTCCCGAATCCCCGAAAACTCGACTAAATCGAACATTTTCACCGAAACAAACATATACGCGCAACCACCAAATACATAAGAACAATTTAGAACACATAAACGAAATTTCTACGACGTTCGATTTTTCGATTAAATTTCAACCTTTCAAAAACCAGAATTTTTAAACTTCACCAAATCGAATAAAAAGCACGACATACGACGACCTAACCTTCCTCGATACAACTACGTAATTTATTTCGAATTCTAACCGTGAAAACATCGTTTTCTATCAATTTCCTATAATTCGACCTAAACGGAAACAACAACGGAACCATACCGAAAACTAACCGAAACATAACCAAACTTAATGAAACTTCAAACAGCAGCTCACATACATATAACCAACCAACACATGTATTTATACAACTTTCCGACCGTAGAAACATCGGTTTCTATCGATTTCGTCCAATACGACATAAACGGAAACATATGGAAAACCAACCAAAACATTCACACAAAACACATACATAATCATACACAAAGTTATAATAACAATATTTCACACCCTTACCCGATTATTCGCGCTTTAAACGGAGTTTTCTCGACTTTTCCTCTCTTTTCCTCTTCTCCCTTCTTTCCTTCTCTTTTCTCTTCTCTTCTCTTTCTATTTTTCTGTTTTCTTTTCTCTCTATTTCTATCTTTCTATTCTATTTAAACAAAATATCTACCCAAATGACCAAAATACCCCTACACTCAAATATCTCGCAAACGCTCTCAAAATGCGATAAAACATAATAACGATGAAAAATAACATTTTTCTAAATAAAAGTCGAAAATAAAATAATATAATAATAAAATAATCAATTAAACTCGATTAAATAAAACTCACAAAAACTGGGGCGTTACACTACCCTAGCCAGCCGCCCTAGCCTCCATAGGCAATAATGGCAGGCGACACGTGGCACACATGCAACCGCTCATCTCCCCACGCGTGTCGTTTCGGTTTTCCCCAACGCTTCGAATCCAAAACCCTTCATCTCCCCGACGATACGATCGGACACAACTGTCTGATGCCCGACTCTCATCTGGCCGAAGGAATTTCGCACATGGGAACGACCTCCTCGGTTCCTCTCTTGGCGTATCCTCGACATGCCAATAACCCTTAAGTCATTACTCTGACACCTCAAAGCAACGACTTGGGGGGCTCCTGTTCTGGACTAGGCCGAGGCTGCCCAACAGTCGAGCATGCCTAACCCATACTGCATAGGGAGGCCCAATAAGACCCTTCTGCGGGGCACTTGACTGCGACAAGCATACCACCGTTTCCCCCGGGCCCTTTACAGTGTCGGGCACTTGGGTCAACAGGACAGGAGGACCTCGCACCCCCGCGGAGAGGTACCTCCCCGACATAACGGCTCTCCCCGCGAGAATGCCGTATATCGATCCACGACAGGCATGGCTCCTCCCCGCGAGACCATGTCCTTCGTACGGCTTGATAGGTCCTCGACACAGAAGGCTCCTCCCCCGCGAGGAGTATCTAACGGTCCGTACCACGTGGACACGTTCCAAGTAACCTCCCACTTCCGAAGAATTCGGTCTGCCCTACTTCCGGAAATCTAGGAGCAGTTACTCTAGGGTGAAGACCACGTACTGGTCTTCACTACTACACGTAAGCCCTAGCAGTTATCGGTAGTGGGCCTAGCTGATCCAGCCCATTGCTGATAACCGTTGGCCCCGCGCTGGGGGATCCCTATAAATACCCTCTCACTTGAGAGGGTCAGGTTAAGTCACTTTTCTTACTCACCTCTGTACTTGCTTTTTCTCTGACAACCACCTTACTTGAGCGTCGGAGTGCCTTGCAGGTACACCCTACCCGCCGTCCTTCAACCTCACCGGAGCCGGAGATCGACGGACGTCGTTGGCCATCAGTAACTGTCTGATCCAGGTACGATCACCTACTAACAACGAAATTTCAATGTCCAGTAATTCATGTGTGAAATGCCATAAAGCAACCATCAAAATCTATTACATTTATTAAATTTTAGTTATATAAGAATTTTTCTTAAATCAATTTAAGTTGTTAAATAATTAAGTTGTAATGTATAATTTGAAAAGTTAAAATTTACTAATATTAGAAAGTTTTCATTTAACTAATATTTAATTAACTAATTAATAAATAATTTAATAATAATAATAATATATCAACAAATAATTAAAAATTAAAACAAATGAGATGTGTGGGAGTTGCTAATGGTTTGGCTGGTGTATTTAGATATATATACTATAAACATCTGTCAACTCGTTTGACATTAGCGTGCAAAAATAAAATGGTAGGATACTTTAAGAATTGTATTGCATTATAGGATGTTATAAGAGTTTGTTTAGAAAAATAGACCATTAGGTTAAAAAAACAAATTTTAAATTATACAGGAAAAATTCAATATAATTATAATTTGTTAGAATAGCTCAGAAATCGGCGGAGTAGTTATCTATGGTGTGTATAATAATCCCTAAAATATACCCTAATTTAGTTTACATTTAGTATCCGTGTCTCCAAATAACAGTGGCGGCAATGTTCAACATGCAAAGAAAGAAGATAGCTTTCTACAAATCACCATTCCTCCTCACTAAGATTAGGAGGAAGAAAACTTTTACACAATCTGATTTTTATTTACCTGATGACTGTTGGGAGCATGTGTTCAAATTTATCAATAACCACAACTCTCTATCACTCGTCTCTTAACAGTTCCTCTACATTACCAACCGACTCTTATTCTCTCTCAAAATTTGCGATCCACAACTTTGCCCTCTCCGCCGTATCTTTCATAGATTCATTGTTACCTCCGCTTCAACTCCCATGATCTGGACGCAGACATTGCTTTGGCTCTCCGTGACCTACCAACATTGAAATCTTTATCTATTTCCTGTACTGACCTAAAGTACGAAAGGTATGTTAATTCATTGTTCATTGATTCATTAGTCAGTTTGAAGTGTTTGATTAGTCTTAAGTTCAAGGACTCGCAATTATCAGATGATTTGCTCTACTCTATTGCAAGGGAAGTTCTTCCTTTAAAGAGGTTTGTCGTCAAAGATTGTACCGACTATACTTACAATGCAATTTATTGTTTGTTATCCAAGTGTCATACCATACAGCATCTAGGTATTGGTTATAATTATTTTCTAGATGATCATCATATTGCCGACTTGTCTTTGCTCTTTCCTCATTTGGTTTCTATAAACCTTGATACATGTTCAAAGCTCACAGAAGCAGCTTTGTTTGCCCTTATTAGAAATTGTCATTCACTTGAAGAGATTAAAATGAAAGACTTAAATTTTGAGAATTTGGATTCTTTGAAGGATTTTGATGTGAAACCTCAGTTGAAGTCTCTGTCTTTGGCTTATAATTCATTCATAAACGACGAAAGTCTCTTATTGTTTGCTTCCATTTTCCCAAATTTGGAGCTTCTTGATTTAAGGTCTTGTTATGGCATATCTGAAAAAGGTATTTGTCAAGTCATAAAGAGATGTTGTAAAATTAGACATTTGAACTTGGCTGATTTTAATGAAATGAGCCGATTTAAAATGAACTTTGTAGCTCACCAATTAGAGGTGTTGAACTTGTCATGTACAAGTGTTGATGATGAAACACTCTATGAGATCTCAAAGAATTGTTGTGGACTTTTGCAACTATTCCTAACATGTTGCGATCGTGTCACAAAAAAGGGAGTGATGTGCATAGTTGAAAGTTGCACCCAACTGAAGGAGATTGATTTGACAAATTGTATTAAGGTGCATGCTGATGATGTTGTCTCAATGGTTTCATCAAGGCCATCATTGAAAATTGAAAAAAGATAGCTGCTGTAACACCCCCTTTCTATACCCCCAAATAATCACATAATCATTTAGGCACATATTAAAAATTTTGTCAGAGTATAATTATAAACATGGTATAAAAGAGGTATGTCACATTATGTGTTAAATTAAAACATTCAACACCTGCTCAACAATTGATATGCAACAGTGGGGTAACTTTGCAACAGAGGAACTTAGTCTTTACACCCACATCTCAATATTTAGAATAAAAGCGGAAAATCTAAACATTGAATAACAACTAACATATATACATATACATATATACATCATAAAGTATTATCCATCAACATAATTCATGTTTACAAAAACATTTATCAACTAGATACATGTACAAATGTATCACAAAAGAATCATAGCCTCCTAGCTACCCGGTGCTACATATCAGAGCCGACCGACCAAAAGAATGAAGACACGTTTCACAAAAAGACCACCAGCATACCTACTCTGCAATGCCTCATAGAGCATCATAAAACAGCAGAAGGGTAAGAAACATTATCATAATATCGATGCATATAATTATATATTTCAACATAAAATACACATAACACATTTATTACCACATACATTATTACTCACCAATTCATTATATAACATATATCACCCCAAGCATATCATTCATGCACCTAATCACCTATTCTCGTACAATACATACGTTTATACACAAAACGTATCATTTACAATTCACTACATCCAACACAATTGCACAACAATTTCCAAAGGCTTATCATAAGCTCAATCATAAAATCAACCATTTATCAATGCATATCAAACATGCACAATACATTTATCATAAATGTACATCACCATTTTCCACACAAATAATCAATCATGACTTTCCACATATAACAATGCAATCATGATTCATGTAAATGCAAGAGATCGACACAACGACTCTATGCAATTACATATGTGGTACTGACTCATCACTAGTTCACTCAGGAACTCTGCTGGAACCATCGCTTGTTACTTCACTGTAACTCGCCGTCGGGCATACGATGTTCCCCATCGCTCAAACCTCTTATTTTTAAGGCACACGATCAGATCTGATCGCTCACACCTCTTATTTTTAAGGCACACGATGTTTATGGATCGCTCACACCTATTTGTATAAGTCACACGACCCGATCGCTCACACCTCTTTGTATAAGGCACACGGTCGTCTATAACCATCGCTCACACCTCTTATGTTTAAGGCACATGATCCATCCGATCGCTCACACCTCTTATTTTTAAGGCACACGAGGTTATAGCGGGTTCTCATTAGAATCCCTCAACACAAGAATGCACATCATTATGCTTCACATACAAAATGACTCAAGACATTCTTATAATGCATACATGTATACAAACATTGTCATGCATTCATCTCTTACAATCACATACAATTCATCAATATGAATTATTTCACCATCTTTATTCATGCATTAGAAATCAATCCAACAATGCATTTTCTTGCCATACGGCCACCAATTAACATACATTGAACTTCACGTAAGCAATTCATTTTCACACATACATGTAATGATAAACATGCATATAAAACCAATTACAACATATCACATTCATTTGTCTTTCGGCCACACTTTATCATCACAACATGTCATCACATGCATTATCATTACACAACATCATACAAGGCATACACATTAATTTCAATGCCACATTGTATGTTACACAACCAATATACACATTTAAAACGACAAAAGTCGGTAAATGACACTATTCCTGAATTCTCGACTTTATTTAATCGGCCAACAGCCTCAAACTCCTCATCATGAGAAAGTACAGTTCAAAAGATAACCGACACTTCGAACGGCATCAAAAACGGATTCACGGTTTGAAAGTTATGAAAGAAAACAAGTTTTGAAAATTTTTTCAGCATTCGCTACCATTCGCCAGGCGAATGCTAGCGAATGATGGCAGAAGAAAAAGGAACCTAAGTTTTCCAGGCAAGCCCCAGCGAACCTTCACTGGCTTGCTCGCTGGCCTTCGCGAGGCGAGTGCCCGTGCCCAGAAATGTTCATCCGTTCGCCAGGCGAGTGCTGGCGAGCCCTCGCTGGCCCATTCGCCAGACTTCGCCAGGCGAACCTGCGATACCAGAAATTCCCAGAACGCTGTTCTGAGTTTTCTCCCAACCCAAAACCCCATCAAAATCAGTCCTACTCCAATAGACATCATCCAAACCATTACCCAACATGTAAACATCCTTAGAAGCACATTTATAAACACAAAATCACACTTGGATCATCATCAACAACATTTCACCAATTTAGGGTTTTCCAAAAACTCATAAAAATCTTTCAATCCACAAACATACACATACATAACTACACACATAGACAAGATAACAATGTTTCTAACCCTTACCCGGATTCCAAATGATCTAGCTCTTGTTCTTGATGATTTCCATTCTTTTTCCTCTTTTCTTCTCTTTTTCCCTCTTCCTCTTTCTTTCTCTTCTTTTTCTTTCTATTTCCCCTTTTTCTCTCATTCTATTTTTACCACATAATTCTATTTCTCTCCCAATTCTCTTATTTTCTATTTCTACACAATATTTCCTCTAATTCAATTTCTACACTTAATTCATTTTCTAATAAATTTCTTCTACAAATTACTTCTTTAATTTTCTCTAACTCATTAATAGTTATAAAATGACCAAAATTCCCTTAAGCCCAAAATTCCCGAAAACGCTCTCAAACGAGATAATACATCATAACATAGCATAAAAGCATATTATCACACCAAAGTCATAAATAGAATAATTTAACATTCAATTAAATAAAGGACTCAACAAAATTGGAATAATTGAAATCGGGGCGTTACAACTCTCCCCCACTTAGGAATTTTCGTCCTCGAAAATATACTGATACGAATAACACCGGACACAACTCTCGCATCTGACTAACAAAACAATAGGCCAATGAAAGGCACACCATGAATAACACAACTGACAAACCACCTTGCTAACAGCAACAACCATGACAACACGACCACGATGGCAATAACGACAAGATGTAAAGCCCATACAATGCACTTGACGACCGACTCGCAACTCAAAGAATACACAAACACGACTTACAGGTTCACTCTTGAACCGAAACACAACAAGATCGTTACCATCACCGTAGGTAACACAACACTAATTCCTCACACAGGAATTAACTACTCGCACTCAAACCAATACAATGGAGACGAGGCAACAACACAAACAAGGACAGGAAGTTCCATGACACAACATCGTTCACGAACTCCTACTTAACCACAAGACCAACCTCCTTGTTCACATATCTATGCTACGATTCACCAATCGAACATATCACCAACACATCCATCTACATTGTAGTCCACGAAATAAATTTAAACCTTTCACTTAACACTTCCATTCTGGAACGTCCAATAATTTCATCATTCCAACATGTCTCCAATGTCCAACTTACGAACTCTTACAAGTCTCACACATTCATACAAAATGGATCACATCATGCTTCCACTGCGCACTCTGATTGCTCAAACTATCGAGTCCATCAATCTCGCTTCCAAAGTCTAATACTCTCTCACTAGGTACAAGTCTCTGAACTGCTCAACGATTCTAGCTCTCTTTCCATCAAAACCGACATACATAAAGATTTTCGACTTACACACTAGGCCTAACAACTGCCTCTCCCAAAACCAAACCAAATTCATAACTCGCCATGCATCTTAATCGTCTTTGTTGTCTCATACTCTATTCCTTCGGACCAAACAAGTACTCAATACTCTCGAAATCACTAAACACTTCGAATTCCAAATTATAAAGATAATACTTCCAATATTCCAACACAACACACCGTAACCAATTCCAACTCCACAATAGTACTAATCCTTTCATGAATTCTCAAATGCTGAAAACCAAAGCCACGACCCAAACAAATCACTACTTCCATCAAATGATCCAAACCACCCTAGTTATCTTATTCTCAATCGTCGCCTTATTCATTTCTCAACAATTCATATACAATTTCTTCCCTTGACATCCCAAGTCTCATAAATTCCCTCATACACCGCATGCTCATTATCTCGTGTAATCATCTTTTCCTTTTGTTACCAACAACTCTGAAAACAACCGATAATAATACTCAATCATACTCTCTTAATGGCTTTCCAACATACTAAAACTTCTAATCTGTCTCTTCTTCAAATATGAAAATCTTCATCAACTCATCAAAATCAATCCATAATCCTTCATTAATTCCGAACAATGTATTCCATTTCACTATTAAAGCCGGAAAGATACGTCTATCCCATCCAACACAATTCCCGTCTGCTATCAACAATAGATTAAGGGTGATCAGTTCCTCAATTTGTCAATAGACAGCCGACAACTATGATGGGGCATAAACCATCTTCACTAAACTATAATAACCTTTCTTGCATCCCGTGCACAAAACTACCTAAGGCACAAATCCTTAGTCGACATAAATTTTACCTCTGTATCCTTCCTAAAACCGGAAACTACTCTGTCCAAATAACACTTACAATCTCACAATCCACAACATACCGAGTTAACGCTCCACACCCGAGGAAACACGGAGAAGTACCAGCTTCTCCCCCACTTATCTCATCCTAACACCTGCTGACCACCGAACAGGAAAACCAGAAAGTACTGATAGTGTTTCACACACCCATCAGGTACTAAGGAACAAACAACAAATTCAAACGCTTCGCTCACTCATGTGAAATAAACGAATGAGTCACTCCGATAATAACAATAGCAACTAAAGGCATACCATTAATAAGACAAGTACCTGTAGTCTAACGATCCGCATCAGTAGTATCTGTACCCGCCAATGCAAACACTTTTCCGCCCGCTTGAGCTTGTTTCGGCTTAGCACAATTAGTACTAATGTAACCCGATTCCCCACAATTGTAACACTTCACCCTGTTCCTTCTACAATCGGCGACAACATGCCCCAAGTCTCCACAGTTGGAACACTTCTCAAGAGTCTTCCTACATTCCAATGATTTATGACCAATCTCTCCACATTTGAAACATTTTGGAGCACTAGAACCCCCTCCACTCGACTTCTTCTCAAAGTTACTCTTATGCTTGTCCTTATCAACGGGTGTCACATAAGGACCACCACGAGCTTGTTGTTTCCCCTAACATGTTCAGGGTAATACTTCCTTAGAAACTCAGTACGAAACAAATCCCAAGTAATTCCCTCCTCATCAATCTCAAGAACTTGACACATACCGACCCACCAATCGTCGGCTTCTTCCTTCAGCCCGTGAGTTCCTAGCCTTACCTTGTTCTCTTCCGCACATTCCATAACTCGGAAAATCCTTTCAATTTCCTTCTACCATATTTGAGCACCATCTGGATCAAATCTTCCCTTGAAGACCGACGGTTGATTCTTTCTAAACTCATCATTCGCATTCACGTTCCCTGCACCTTGCACAGCTCTAGCCATAGACTCCATGGCAGCAGCAATAACATTGTCGTTCCTACCAGCCATATTCTCATCATTCTCAACAACGACAACACGGTTAAACAACAGTTTAACCAACAACAACAACAACAACAAGACAGACACAAACTGACTCAACACTGGCTCTGATACCACTTAATGTAACACCCCCTTTCTATACCCCCAAATAATCACATAATCATTTAGGCACATATTAAAAATTTCGTTAGAGTATAATTATAAACATGGTATAAAAGAGGTATGTCACATTATGTGTTAAATTAAAACATTCAACACCTGCTCAACAATTGATATGCAACAGTGGGGTAACTTTGCAACAGAGGAACTTAGTCCTTACACCCACATCTCAATATTTAGAATAAAAGCGGAAAATCTAAACATTGAATAACAACTAACATATATACATATACATATATAAATCATCAAGTATTATCCATCAACATAATTCATGTTTACAAAAACATTTATCAACTAGATACATGTACAAATGTATCACAAAAGAATCATAGCCTCCTAGCTACCCGGTGCTATATATCAGAGCCGACCGACCAAAAGAATGAAGACACGCTTCACAAAAAGACCACCAGCATACCTACTCTGCAATGCCTCATAGAGCATCATAAAACAGCAGAAGGGTAAGAAACATTATCATAATATCGATGCATATAATTATATATTTCAACATAAAATACACATAACACATTTATTACCACATACACTATTACTCACCAATTCCATTATATAACATATATCACCCCAAGCATATCATTCATGCACCTAATCACCTATTCTCGTACAATACATACGTTTATACACAAAACATATCATTTACAATTCACTACATCCAACACAATTGCACAACAATTTCCCAAGGCTTATCATAAGCTCAATCATAAAATCAACCATTTATCAATGCATATCAAACATGCACAATACATTTATCATAAATGTACATCACCATTTTCCACACAAATAATCAATCATGAATTTCCACATATAACAATGCAATCATGATTCATGTAAATGCAAGAGACCGACACAACGACTCTATGCAATTACATATGCTGTACCGACTCATCCCTAGTTCACTCAAGAACTCTGCTGGAACCATCGCTTGTTACTTCACTGTAACTCCCCGTCGGGCATACGATTTTCCCCATCGCTCACACCTCTTATTTTTAAGGCACACGATCAGATCTGATCGCTCACACCTCTTATTTTTAAGGCACACGATGTTTATGGATCGCTCACACCTCTTTGTATAAGGCACACGACCTGATCGCTCACACCTCTTTGTATAAGGCACACGATCGTCTATAACCATCGCTCACACCTCTTATGTTTAAGGCACATGATCCATCCGATCGCTCACACCTCTTATTTTTAAGGCACACGAGGTTATAGCGGGTTCTCATTAGAATCCCTCAATGTAACACCCCCTTTCTATACCCCCAAATAATCACAATTAATCGTTTAGGCACATACTAAAAATTTCGTCAGAGTATAATTATAAACAGGGTATAAAAAGAGGTACATCACATTATACATTAAATTAAAACATACAACACCTGCTCAACATTGATATGCCACAGTGGGGTAACTTTGCAACAGAGGAACTTAGTCCTTACACCCACATCTCAATATTTAGAATAAAAGCGGAAAATCTAAACATTGAATAACAACAAACATATATACATATATACATATATACATGAATCATCAAGTATTCTCCACCAACATCATACATGTTTACATAAACATTCATCAACAAGATACATATACAGATGTATCACAAAAGAATCATAGCCATCCTAGCTACCCGGTGCTACATATCAGAGCCGACCGACCAAAAGAATGAAGACACGCTCCACAAAAAGACCACCAGCATACCTACTCTGCAATGCCTCATAGAGCATTATAAAACAGCAGAAGGGTGAGAAATATTATCATAATAACAATGCATATAATTATATATATCTTAACATAAAAATACACATATTCCACATTCTCACCACAATTCATCAAAACTCACCCGTATACATCACAATGTATATATATATATCACCAAGCATATTCATCAGGCATGCTTTCACCATTCTCAATCATTCCACATAAACATACACATTCATGTTTATTCATCAATGCACAAATACAAAGATGATAAATGCGAATCATAGAGACCGACTCACGACTCTATGCAAATGCAATGCGGTACCGACTCAATCATCATTAGTTCTCTCAGGAACTCTACTGGAACCATCGCTCGTTACCAATGTAACTCCCCGTCGGGCCTACGATGTTCACCCATTGCTCACACCCCACATGGGCACAAAATGTTTATGGATCGCTCACACCCCACACGGGCACACGACCCGATCGCTCACACCCCACATGCGGGCACACGATCCGATTGCTCACACCTCACCTAGGCACACAATCGTTTGTAATCATCGCTTACACCTCACATAGGCACACGACGATACAACGGATTCTCATTAGAATCGCTCAACACAAGAATGTACTTAAAATGACTCAAGACATTCTTGAAATGCATACATATTAACATTATATTCATGTATTCATCTCATACAATCACATACAATCTATATACATTCACATCAATGCACTGTTGTACGATTCGCATTCAAACACACAGTCAAAACGGTAAAAGTCGCTAAATAGCACTATTCCCGACTTTCCAACATAATAAAATCGGCCAACAGTTTCCACACCATCATAATCACAAAGTACATCTCAATAGCTTTCCAACGATATAAAGAACTCCTAAATCGGAATTACGGTTCGAGAATTATGAATCTTTAAAAGAAAAGAAATTTATATAAAAAAAAAAACAAAAGCGCCCGGCGACAGGAACGTTTCGCCCGGCGACGCTTCAATTTCGCCTTCGCTTCGCCCGGCGAAGAAGGGGCGAAGGAAACCCTCACAAACGTGAACCAAACCAGTAGCTTGACACTCTCTCGCCTCTCAATTTCGCCCGACGAAGGCACGAACTGCCCGGCGCTCTGGGCATTTCGCCCGGCGCTTCACACCAGAAGCAGAATTTCTGCTTCGTTTTCACTGTTCCAAAACCCCCAAAAATTCCATTTTCTCCCCCAAATCACTTCCATTAGCAAAACAGTTAATAGCAATGATTCATAAACATATAGAGATCATACAACACAAATTATATCGATTTCCATCCGTGAAAACATTGATTTCTACTCGTTTACGCGTTTTCGCCCTATAACCGAAAAATATCGAACAAGCCAATACCACATACAAACATACATACATAACGATATACATTGATGAGATGATAAGGTTTCACACCCTTACCCGGATTCCAAACTCGCTAAGTGATCGTTCTTGATGATTCTCTAGTTTTCCTCTTTTTCCTCTTCTCTTCTCTTCCTCTTCTTTCTTTCTATCCCTTTTTCTTTCTATCTCTCTTTTCTATTTTTCCTTCTTCTTATTTCTTTTTCCTTTCTATCTATTTTTCCACTCAAATACAATTAATTCATTTTCTCACAAAATTCCACACTTAATCATTTTTCCAACAATTATTACTAAATTTCTAACTTACTAATAATTGAGAAATGTCTAAAATATCCTCCATTCTAATTTCCCCGAAAACTCTCAAAATGGTAAAATAACATAACAGGTCAACATAACATATTACACACCAATTTCACAGATAAAATAATTTATCACTCAATTTAAATAAAAGACTCAACAAAATGGGAATAATTGGAATCGGGGCGTTACACTCAACACAAGAATGCACATCATTATGCTTCACATACAAAATGACTCAAGACATTCTTATAATGCATACATGTATACAAACATTGTCATGCATTCATCTCTTACAATCACATACAATTCATCAATATGAATTATTTCACCATCTTTATTCATGCATTAGAAATCAATCCAACAATGCATTTTCTTGCCATACGGCCACCAATTAACATACATTGAACTTCACGTAAGCAATTCATTTTCACACATACATGTAATCATAAACATGCATATAAAACCAATTACAACATATCACATTCATTTGCCTTTCGGCTACCCTTTATCATCACAACATGTCATCACATGCATTATCATTACACAACATCATACAAGGCATGCACATTAATATCAATGCCACATTGTATGTTACACAACCAATATACACATTTAAAACGACAAAAGTCGGTAAATGACACTATTCCTAAATTCTCGACTTTATTTAATCAGCCAACAGCCTCAAACTCCTCATCATGAGAAAGTACAGTTCAAAAGATAACTGACACTTCGAACGCCATCAAAAACGGATTCACGGTTTGAAAGTTATGAAAGAAAACAAGTTTTGAAAATTTTTTCAGCATTCGCTACCATTCGCCAGGCGAATACTAGCGAATGATGGCAGAAGAAAAAGGAACCTAAGTTTGCCAGGCGCGCCCCAGCGAACCTTCGCTGGCTTGCTCGCTGGCCTTCGCCAGGCGAGTGCCCGTGCCCAGAAATGTTCATCCGTTCGTCAGGCGAGTGTGACGCCCCCAATCTACACCCCCAATAAACATGCATTTAAAGCAATAAAAGAAAATTCAAAATTTGATCAGAGCATATTTAAAAACATGGCATAGACGGGATAATCACATCAAATTGAAACCAAACATACATACAACACCTGCCCATAAAGATATGCAACAGTGGGGTAGCAATCAACAGAGGAAACTTTGTTCCTTACACCCACATTTTCAGATATTAGAATTAAAGCGGAAAATCTAAAATCTGATTAACATATATACATATATCATGTAAAAAGTTTTTCATACACCAAGTTGTACATGTACAAAACAAAATATACATAGTACACAATAAACACAAACGGCCACCCTAGCTACCCGGTGTCACATATCAGAGCCGACCGACAAAAAGGGTGAAGACACAAAGCCTCACCAAAGATCTCCAGCAACTCTAATCTGCAATGCCTCATAGAGCATTATAAAATGAGCAGAAGGGTGAGAAAAACAAGCATACTATAAATGCATATAATTATATATTTCAACATAAAAATACACATATTCAATATTCTCACCACAGTTATCACATGCCAACACATAAGGCATATACAGATTATATTCACATAATCACATATTCACACATCATGCATATGTTTATACACGAAACATATCATTCATAATTCAATGCATTTAACACGAATTCACATCAATACACAAATGTTATCACAGCTCAATCACACAATGTCTCCCTCCCCAATTGCATATTAATCATGCCTAGTACATTTATCACAAATGCATATCACAATGTCTCACACATAATCAACCAAATCAGGATTTTCCACATATAACCAATGCAATCATAATTCATGCAGATGCAAAGAGACCGACACAACGACTCTCTATGCAAATGCAAATGCGGTACCGACTCCGAGATTTCATATCTCATCACTAGTTCACTCAGGAACTCTGCTGGAACCATCGCTCGTTACATCACTGTAACTCCCCGTCGGGCCTACGATGTTCACCCACCGCTCACACCACCACAAGAGGGGCACACGGTGTTTATGGATCGCTCACACCACCACAAGAGGGGCACACGACCCGATCGCTCACACCACCACAAGAGGGGCACACGATCGGCTATAACCATCGTTTTAAGTCCTCAGGCTATTCATACCTTTCATATTTTCGAGGCACACGATGTTATAGCTGATTCCCCACCGGAAACGCCGTCCCACAGGACGCAACAATGATGCATATCATGATGCTTGACATACAAGGACTCATGACAACCAATGCATCTTCACACATATATGCAGTCACAAACATGCATATATAACCATATACAACACATTGCATTTATTTGCCTTTCGGCCACAATTCATCACCACAACATGTCATCACATGCATTCACATCATATAACATCATACAAGTCATACGATATCCATTTTCAAAGCACATTACATAATACACATCAATTATGCACACTTATAACGACAAAAGTCGACAAGCGACACTATTCACCTTTTCCGACATAATTAAATCGGCCAACAATCTCAAAACCCCATTTTTATAAGAAAGAACGTTTCATAAGCTTTCCAACGGTATAAAGAACGTCCCGATCCGAGTTACGGATCAAAAGTTACGGAATTTAGAAAACAGATAAAATTTTGAAGTCCCAGACCGCGCTGAGCGGCCTCTCGAGCGCGCTGAGCGGGCTCGCTACTGCCTGGTGAGGTTACATTTTTTCAAAAGCGCGCTGAGCGGGCACCTGCGCGCTGAGGGGGCTCTGCGATTTTCAGAAAAATTCCTCTTCGCAAATCCACCCCAAAAATCCCATTTTTCACCCAAATTCAATTCTAACAGCAAAACAACCATCAACAATTGTTCATACACACAGTGTGATCATACAATACAGTTTATATCAATTTCCGACCGTGAAAACATCGATTTCTACTCGTTTACCTCATTTCGACCTATATTTGAAAAACCAACAAAACTTCCACACAAACATACATAATCATACACAATCATAGTATAATCGAGTTTCGCACCCTTACCCGATAAATTCGCGTTTGAAAAGTCGGTTGAATCGGTTCCTAAATCACAAGTTTTTTCCTCTTTTTCTTCTTCTCCTTCTCTTCTCTTTTCTTTCTACTTCTCTTTCTCTTCTCTTTCTATTCTTTTCTTTTTACTTTTTCTCTCTTTCTATTTCTATTTATTCTTAACGTACAAAATAAATCAAAATGCCCAAAATACCCCTACACTCAAATATCTCGCAAATGTTCCCAAAACGCGATAAAATATCACAACATTGAAAAATAACATAATTTCAGATAAAAGTCGAAAATAAAATAATATAATAATAAAATAATCAAAAACGACTCACTTAAATAAAATAATAAAACTGGCAAAACTGGGGCGTTACAACTCTCCCCCACTTAGAAATTTTCGTCCTCGAAAATATAACCGATCCCAACAACTCCAGACACGGCCCTCGCATCCGACCATCAAACATTAGGCCAACCAAAAGCACACCACAATCAACACAACTGACAAACCACCTCGCTAACAACAGATACAACAACGACACGACAACGACGACAACAACAACAACAAGATGCAAAGCCCATACAATGCACTTGACGACCAACTCACAATTCACGGAAAACCACGATACCAACACACATGTTCACTCTAGAACCGAAACACAACAAGATCGTTACCCTACCATAGGTAACACTCCCTTAATTCCCCACAAAGGAATTAGCCACTCGCACTCGAACCAACACGATGGAAACGAGGCAACAACACCAACAAGAACCTGAAGTTCCACGATGCCACAAGGTCTCAACAACATCAACAAAACCAAAATACCAACACCCTTGTCGCACATCCTTATTATATCAAGGCTAGGATTCACCAATCGTACATACCACCAAACCATCCACCTACTTAGTATCCCCTGAATACCATTCAAACCTTTCACCTAACACTTCCATTTCGAAACGTCCATTGATCTCATCATTCCTACAGATTTCCAATGTTCAACCTAAGAACTCTTACAAGTCAGACACACATATACGAAATGTGCCACATCACGCTTCCGCTGCGCACTCTGATGACCCGTAACCATCCAAACTACCAATCTCACGTCCAAAGTCTAACTCTTTCGCATACTCACCAAACCCCTGTTCATTTTTAATATTTCCATTCTCACACTCTTCTGTGTTATCTCACACACCAGACACAAGCCTCTGGACTGCTCAAATAACTCAAATTCTCGGACCATTAAAACAGACATACATAGAAATTTCTGACTTAACTCCTCTGATACAACAATAACTCTTCACAAATGATAATCCAAGTCAAATTCATAACTCATCACAATTCCAACCATTCTCGTTGTCTCTATACCTTCAAACCAAACCAGTATTCAATATTCTTGTAATTACCAAACACTTCGAATCTAGAATCATAAAGATAATACTTCCAATATAATCCAACATAATACCACCAACTACACTCATCAAGATGCATCCCGAACAATCGACTTCACCTTTGCAAGTCAACTGAAGTAACGAAAACACTTACTCTTGTAAAAAGCCTTCCATACCCTTCGGTAATAACCGACAAAATCCAAAAAGTTTCTAATCACCTTTAACTAACTTCGAAGCCTCTACTCAAACCATCACTACACTTATCAAACATTCCGACAATTGTAATTCCAATCAAACTCAACCAATACCATACCCTTTACTTAATCCTGAAAGTAAACACTTATTCTCAATTGTCACCATATACCACTGTCCGTACCCCACACAAAATTCCTGCTCTTGACAATCCAAATTCCATCCTATCGCAACAACCAACCGAAAAGGAACTATCCAAGAATTTCAAATCGTTTGCGATTCGTCACAATTCAAAACTTAAGCTATGCAAAACACAACTGCAAGTTCCCATACTACTCACTTAGCAGCTATAGCCTCGACCGTTCACTATTGTCCAACTAAGTTCACACTCTACTCTCTGAGAACAACTCTTAGTAATACCTAATCATTATCCCTCAGAGACATTCCCACTTAATCCACACACTCAAACCTCTAATCCGTCTCATCTTCTGATATAAGAATCTGAAGAAACGAAAAAAACACAAGAAGGGGGGTTGAATTGGAGTTTTTAAAAAATTAATGCAAAGGACACAATGGTTATTCTGGTTCGATTTAACTCAATCTACTCCAGTCCACCCGCCAAGGTGATTTCGCCTCTCTCTTGAGGACTTAATCCACTAATCAGTTACGATTACACAATTTCAGTAACAACCGTCACTCTTCTTGAGGTTTAACCACAACTTGGTTTTCTCAAGGAATAAAAATTAAAAAAAAATTGCTTCTAGTAAGCTCTATCACAACCGTGATTTTTACACACTGTTTTATCAAAATGTAAATCAAAATACAAGAGCAAGTGAAATTGAAGAATTGTGGACAGTATGAGCTCACAAAAAAAGTGCTTTGGTCATCTGCAGAGACTCCTTTAAATAGCTGAGAAGATTTGATCCGTTGGAGACGCGTGAACTATTTTTGGAGAGGATAATAATGCTAATTAATGCTCTTTCCAAAAATACAGATTCAATCCGTTACTTTGAGATTCTCATAAACGAGAAGGATAGCGTATCAGAGTCTACGTTGAATCATCAGAGTTTCTGGCTTGATACAGCTTTGGTGCTGAAGCGCTAGACATCCGTCATCAGAACTTAGGCTGATGCTTCCAAATCAGAGCTTTGCTTTGATTAGAACTTCGCTTTAAACTTCGCTCAGATTGAATCTTCTGATACTTCTGTTTCAGAACTTCTTTGAGATACTTCTATATCAGAACTCTTTGTATTAGAACTTTCCTAGAACTTTCCTACATATCATAAACAATGAAATTAGGAGCATCAAGTTCTAAAATAACAAGTGTTTGTTATCATCAAAACTATTAGGAATGTAGAATCAATTCTTGTTCTAACAATCTCCCCCTTTTTGATGATGACAAAAACTCATATTTTGATAAATAATTTTAAAGGGTATTGAGGTTAGAAGACTCCCCCTGGGTTGAACATTTCCTTGAAAAATAATTTAATTTAAGATATCCAAGAGATTCTGATTGCCAGTTACCTGCTTGCTTAACACAGTAGAAACAGAAGTTAAAATATTCAAAATGTTCGAGACAAAGTCCTGGTGCACTGTTATGGTTCAAAATATTCTACGTTTCTCCCCCTTTGTCATTAATCAAAAAGTGAAAAGATACATGAGTATCTGAGGACAATTTCTGGATGAGTATCTGATGAGAAAAGAGGAAAATCTTTCAGAGGAATTTTTCTGGTGGTGATGACTTCCTTAGAGATTAGAGTTGGATCCTTCTTGATGGTATCAATGATTTTCATCTTCTTGAGATTCTTTGCATTGAGAGGTCTTCCGGCAATAGTTTCTAGATCAGAGATTTCCCGAGCTTCAGTTAAGTGATCTATCAGCTTATTCTCTGTAAGAATATCTGATATAAGTCTACCTAGAGGAATCCAATCTCTCTTGGTTCTTTCATCTTCTCTAGTTTCTTTGACACTGTTCTTCAGATGATTGAATAAGCAATAGGGAAGATTCGCTTTGGTAAAAGTGGAGATGAGGTACAGGAGATACTGTTGATCGTTGTTGATGTAGTCAGACGAGCTTGAAGGTTTCCTGTGATAGATGCACCCAAGAATGATTCTGGCCCAAATTCTGTGACGATCTTTTAGGTCTTTGATTTTGTTGGAGTGTTGACCGGAGGTGAAGATTTCTTTTGAGATAGTATTAAGATCAGTGCCCTTTTCCATCTCACTGCATCTGATTCCTGATCCATCATGATCAATCAGCTTACCAATAAGGTCTTCAGTGATGACAACCTTCTTTCCCATAACATACGAGATTACTTGATGTTTTGAGACCGATGCAAAAATCCAGAATTCCTTAACAAGTTGGGGAAAAACTGGACCCATTAAGCGATTGAAGTATTTGTTCCATCCTTGAAACTCAATCTCAGGAGTAAGGTCATACCCATTGTCTTTCATGCTTTCAAAATCGACGATGAGCTCACAGAGAACTTCAAGAGAGGCAAAAGGGGTGAGGAGAGTTCTTGAGGGCTCAACGTACCTTTCTCCAATGACTTGGTCAGCTGATTCTTGAGACATTGCTTGTTGAGAGCTGGAGGCCATTGTTCACAGACTTAGGGTTTTGGGAACACAGACTTAGGGTTTTGGGAACACAGAAACAAGAAATGTAAATAATATGGAGAAGACGAAAGAGAGTAAATGAGTGATAGTGAGCGTGTGAGGGTGTTAGAAGTGGCATTTATATATAAGAGAGACCAAGACTTAAATAGCAATTAAAAACAATAACATCATGATTAATAGCCGTAATGATTTCTGACAAGGGAGATAGCGTGAGAAATTTTTGGAACAGTTACCGATGTGACTTGGCGCCTCAATATGTCAACACAGACGTTTCAGTTTTCCAGAGTTTGACACGCGTTCATCATCAAAGAAAATCTGGAGCGTAGGTTGACACGTGTTTGCTAGAGTGAACTTAATGATCTATCCTTGAAATGAAAAGTTTAGATCTTCTGAATAGATTCTGATGCAATCTTTCTTCTCACTTCTGAAGAATTATTGGTCAGATGTTCACAAAAGAAAAGAAGTTCTGAGAGTTAAAAATATAGAAATTACGTTTTCATTCTGGACATAATTCCATACAGAGATTTTTCAGAATGAAATTAAATCTATCTTCAGCAAGGGGTTTGGTGAAAACATCAGCCCATTGATGGTCTGTGTCTATAAATTTTAAACAAAGAATTCCCTTCTGAGTATAGTCCCTAATGAAATGATGTTTAATTTCTATATGTTTAGCCCTAGAATGCAGAATAGGATTTTTTGAAAGACAAATGGCAGAAGTATTGTCACAGAGGATAGGGATGTTACTCTCGTAAATGTGAAAGTCTTCAAGCTGATTCTTCATCCAGAGCATCTGAGTACTGCATCCAGCTGCAGCTATGTATTCAGCTTCAGCAGTTGATAGTGCAATGGTGGATTGTCTTTTGCTGGACCAAGAGATTAGGTTGTCTCCCAGAAACTGGCAGCTTCCAGAGGTACTTTTTCTTTCTATTCTGTCTCCAGCAAAGTCAGCGTCACAGTATCCTACCAATTTGTATTCCCTGGACTTTCTATAGCAAAGACCAAGATTAGTAGTACCTTTCAGATATCTGAAAATTCGCTTAACAGCTGTTAAGTGAGATTCTCTAGGATCTGATTGAAATCTAGCACAAAGGCAAACGCTATAGAGAATATCAGGTCTTGAAGCAGTTAAATAAAGGAGAGAACCAATCATACCTCTGTAGATCTTCTGTTCTACTTTCTTACTTACCTCATCTTTTTCCAGAATACATGTGGGATGCATAGGAGTTTTTGAAGGCTTACTTTCTGACATTTCAAATTTCTTCAGAAGGTCTCTGACATACTTGCTTTGATGTATGTAAGTTCCTTCTGGAGTTTGGTTGATTTGAATTCCCAAGAAGAACTTGAGTTCTCCCATTAAGCTCATTTCAAACTCTGCCTGCATAGTCTTAGCAAATTCTTGCCCCAAGGAGCTTTTAGTGGATCCAAAAATTATATCGTCTACGTATATCTGACAGATCAGAATGTGATTTTTAAATGACTTACAGAATAAAGTTGTGTCCACCTTCCCTCTGGTAAAATCATTTTCTAAGAGAAAGTTACTTAGTCTCTCATACCAAGCTCTGGGAGCTTGTTTTAGACCGTATAACGATTTCTTAAGTTTATAAACATATTCTGGATGTTTTGTGTTTTCAAAACCAGGTGGTTGATGCACGTAAACTTCTTCATCAATGTAACCATTTAAAAACGCACTTTTAACATCCATCTGATAGAGAGTGATGTCATTATTTACAGCATATGAAATTAAAAGTCTGATAGATTCTAACCTTGCGACTGGAGCAAAGGTTTCTGTATAGTCTATCCCTTCTTGCTGACTATAACCTTGTGCAACCAGTCGTGCTTTGTTTCTGACAACTTCTCCCTGTTCATTTAGTTTGTTTCTGAAGACCCATTTGGTTCCAATGATGTTGAAGCCTTTGGGTTTAGGAACTAGATCCCAAACGTCGTTTCTGGTGAACTGATTCAGTTCTTCCTGCATTGCTAGGATCCAATCATTGTCTGTGAGTGCTTCGTCAATTTTAGTGGGTTCTATCAGAGAGACTAATCCCACTAGAGATTCTTCCGTCTTTTTGAATGAGGATCTTGTTCTGATTGGGTCATCCTTCTTTCCCAGAATTTTGTCTTCGGGATGAGTTAGAGAACTTCTGGACAGTCTTTTCTGGATGGGTTCTTCAGAATTAGAGTTTCCTTCTGTTTTGCTCGCCAGTTTTTCTGATGATCTGGTTTCAGTGCCTGTTAGTTGAACTTCTATTTCTGCAAGAGATTCATCATGCTTTGGCTTTTGAAGGCCAAGCTTATCATCAAATCTGACACAAATGGATTCTACCACACTTCGTGTTTCTGTGTTATATACTCTGTATCCTTTTGAACGTTCAGAGTATCCTAACATGAAACATTTTTGTGCTTTAGAATCAAACTTGTTCAGAGGATCATTAGTGTTTAAGATAAAGCATGTACATCCAAAAGGATGGAAGTAAGAAATGTTGGGCTTTCTGTTCTTCCACAACTCATATGGAGTCTTTTCCAGAATAGGTCTTATAGAGATTCTATTCTGAATGTAACACGCTGTATTGACTGCTTCTGCCCAAAAGTGTTTAGCCATGTTAGTCTCATTGATCATGGTTCTGGCCATTTCTTGTAGAGTTCTATTCTTGCGCTCTACAACTCCACACTACAACTCCATTTTGTTGTGGAGTTCTAGGACAAGAGAAATCATGAGAAATGCCATTTTCATTAAAAAATGTTTCTAGATTTTTGTTTTCAAATTCCCCACCATGATCACTTCTGACTTTTACAATTCTAAACTCTTTTTCATTCTGAATTTGGTTGCAGAAAGTAGAGAATACAGAGTGTGACTCGTCCTTGTGTTTTAAGAACTTTACCCATGTCCATCTGCTATAGTCATCTACGATCACTAATCCATACTTCTTGCCACTGATGGATGCAGTTTTTACTGGTCCAAACAGATCTATATGAAGAAGTTCTAATGGTCGGGAGGTAGAAACAACATTTTTTGGTTTGAAAGAGGGTTTTGAAAACTTGCCTTTTTGACATGCTTCACACAGAACGTCTGAGCTGAACTTCAGATTAGGAAGTCCTCTGACCAGATTGAGTTTGTTAATCTGAGATATTCTTCTCATACTAACATGCCCCAATCTTCTGTGCCAGACCCATTGCTCGTCGTCAGCAGACAGAAGACATTTTACATTCTGACTTTTTAGTTCAGAAAGTTTTATTTTGTAAATGTTGTTCTTTCTCTTTCCATTAAAGAGGATTGTTCCATCTTTCTGACTAACTGCCTTGCAGGACTTTTGATTGAAGATTATATCATAACCGTTATCACTTAATTGACTTATGGATAACAAGTTATGCATTAATCCTTCTACTAATAAGACATTAGATATAGAGGGTAAAGTACCATTACCTATGGTTCCAGAGCCAATGATTTTACCTTTCTGATTGCCTCCGAAACCTACATATCCTCCAGCTTTAAGTTCCAGGCTTTGGAACATATGCTTTCTTCCCGTCATGTGTCGCGAGCATCCAGAGTCCAGGTACCATGACTGGGGTTTCAATCTTGCTGTCAAAGACATCTGCAACATATAGGATTTTATCCTTAGGTACCCACATCTCTTTGGGTCCTTGTTTGTTAGTGTTCACAGAGTTCTGATTGAGTTTTGGTTTCTCAATAGAATTTGAATAAGATTCACTGGTGTATTTAATATCATGTGTGTGTCCATATGTGAAGTGAGAGTTCAAAGGAGCATATTTTATGATCATATCATCAACACGTTTGGGTTTATACGGAGCTTCTCCTCTAGGATTGACATAACCTATGCCCTTTCTCCCATTTCTACTAACTCCATAGATCATTGAAGCCATTTTGCTTCTGTCTATGTTTTTAGCTAGAAATTTTTGAAAGTTATAGTCGTAATGTTTTAAAATATTATCAGAACTACTGGAAACTTCAGAATCAGATTGTTTCTGATATTTTTCAAAAGAGTTGAGTTTTGAAACAGTTTCTTTTAATTCAGAATTTTCTGCTTTTAGCTTTCTGTTCTCTTCAGACTCAGATACCAGATCATGTTTCAGATTCTTATATTTGAGCTGAAGTTTCTGATAGTTTTCAAGAATTTCTGACAAACTTTCTTCTAATTGAGATCTAGAAAAGTTAGAGAATACCTCTTTAGTTTCTGACTCAGAGTCTGATTCTGATAAGTTTGAATCATCTGATATGTTGGCCATTAGGGCAATGTTCGCGTGTTCATTTTCTGATTCGGATTCTGCTTCAGAGGATTCCGAGTCATCCCAGGTAGCCATAAGACTTTTCTTTCTTTCCTTGTTAAACTTTTTATTTGGCTTTTCTTTCTGCAGCTTAGGACAATCACTTTTGTAGTGTCCAGGTTCCTTGCATTCATAACACACTACCTCTTTGTTTCTAGACTTTTTGTGTCCAGAGTATGGTTCAGAATGACTGCTTGATCTTCTAGAGTTTCTGAATTTTCGTTGCCTATTTTTCCATAGTTGTTGTATTCTTCTGGAAAGGAGTGATAGTTCATCGTCTTCTGAGGAGCCACCAGAGCTTTCTTCTTCTGCCTGAAAAGCTTTAGTTTCAGATTTATATTTAGATTTAAGAGCAATAGACTTACCTTTCTTCTGGGGTTCATCTTCTTCTAGTTCTATCTCGTGACTTCTTAAAGAGCTGATCAGTTCTTCAAGAGATATTTCGTTGAGGTTCTTGGAGAGTTTTAGTGCTGTGACCATGGGTCTCCATACTTTAGGTAAGCTCCTGATGATTTTCTTGACATGATCTGATGTTGAGTACCCTTTATTCAGAACTTTTAGTCCAGCAACTAGAATTTGAAACCTTGAGAACATTTTCTCAATTGTTTCATCTTCTTCCATTTTGAAGGCTTCATACTTTTGGATGAGTGCCAGAGCTTTAGTCTCTTTGACTTGAGAGTTGCCTTCATGCGTCATTCTCAGAGAATCAAATATGTGTTTGGCTGATTCTCTGTTAGTGATCTTCTCATATTCTGTGTGGGAGATTGCGCTGAGGAGAATCGTTCTGGCCTTGTGATGATTTCTGAAATCTTTCTTCTGTTGATCAGTCATGGTTTTCCTTTCAATCTTCTGACCGTCTTTTCCGACAGGGTGAGTGTAACCATCTGTTACCATATCCCAGAGATCACCGTCATGAGCCAGAAAGAAACTTTCGATTAGATCTTTCCAGTAATCAAAGTTTTCTCCGTCAAACACCGGTGGTTTGCCACTGATTTTGTCGTTGTAGTTCTGAACGGATTCTGCCATAGTGCTTTTTCGTGAAGGATCTTTTATCTGACACGGTTAAGTGTTAGCACCCAGAACCAGGCGCTCTGATGCCAATTGAAGAAACGAAAAAAACACAAGAAGGGGGGTTGAATTGGAGTTTTTAAAAAATTAATGCAAAGGACACAATGGTTATTCTGGTTCGATTTAACTCAATCTACTCCAGTCCACCCGCCAAGGTGATTTCGCCTCTCTCTTGAGGACTTAATCCACTAATCAGTTACGATTACACAATTTCAGTAACAACCGTCACTCTTCTTGAGGTTTAACCACAACTTGGTTTTCTCAAGGAATAAAAATTAAAAAAAAATTGCTTCTAGTAAGCTCTATCACAACCGTGATTTTTACACACTGTTTTATCAAAATGTAAATCAAAATACAAGAGCAAGTGAAATTGAAGAATTGTGGACAGTATGAGCTCACAAAAAAAGTGCTTTGGTCATCTGCAGGGACTCCTTTAAATAGCTGAGAAGATTTGATCCGTTGGAGACGCGTGAACTATTTTTGGAGAGGATAATAATGCTAATTTATGCTCTTTCCAAAAATACAGATTCAATCCGTTACTTTGAGATTCTCATAAACGAGAAGGATAGCGTATCAGAGTCTACGTTGAATCATCAGAGTTTCTGGCTTGATACAGCTTTGGTGCTGAAGCGCTAGACATCCGTCATCAGAACTTAGGCTGATGCTTCCAAATCAGAGCTTTGCTTTGATTAGAACTTCGCTTTAAACTTCGCTCAGATTGAATCTTCTGATACTTCTGTTTCAGAACTTCTTTGAGATACTTCTATATCAGAACTCTTTGTATTAGAACTTTCCTAGAACTTTCCTACATATCATAAACAATGAAATTAGGAGCATCAAGTTCTAAAATAACAAGTGTTTGTTATCATCAAAACTATTAGGAATGTAGAATCAATTCTTGTTCTAACAGAATCCTCATCGACTCAACAACGCGATCTGTAACCAACTCTTTCCCTTCCAAGTAATCCATTCCGCACCACTATCAAAGCCGGAAAGACACGTCCATTCCATCCAACATAATTACCGTCTGCTATCAACAAGAGATTAAGGGTGATCAGTTCCTCAATTTGTCAATAGACAGCCGACAATCATGATGGGGCATAAACCGTCTCCCCCAAACTATAATAGCATCCACTACATCCTATACACAAAACTACCTAAGGCACAATTCCTTAGTTGACATAATCCTTACCTCTGCATCCCTTCTTGAACTAGAAACCACACTTATAACCTTGCAATACATGACACCTTGAGCCAGCGCCCTACACCTGAAACAACATGGAGAAGTACCAGCTTCTCCCCCACTTATCTCATTCTAATCCTTCCGACTGTAAACACACTAATTCCATCCCAAGCCATTACCACAAATGCTCAAAGAACAATTTTAACAAACCAGAGAAGTAATTACAGACCCTTATGCAGAAACATCGATAACCATCTTACTACCCCAAGAAAACAACAACAAATTCAAACACTTCACGCACTCACACGAAATAAACGAATGAGTCGTCCCAATATCAATAATAGCAATTAAAGGCATACTATTAATAAACAAGTACCTTGAGTCAAACGATCCGCACTAGTAGTCTCATCTCCTGCCAATGCAACAACCTTCCTACCAGTCTGAGCTCTCTTCTGTTTCGTACACCCCGTACTGATATGACCTGTTTCACCGAACTTGAAACACTTCACCCCAATTCTCCTACAATCAACTGCGACATGTCCCGAACCTCCACACTTGGAACATTTCAGTTTATTCCTCCTACAATCCATCTGACGATGTCCTACATCCCCACACTTGTAACACTTACTGTAACACCTTGGAGGACTAGACATTCCTCCCCCACTACGAGATTGTTGTTTCCCTTTCCTGTCATTCACATTCTCATAGGGAGTAGCACGCACCTTACGATTCTCTTCGTAACTCCTACAACTGTCCACCAAATCAGAAAACCTTCTAATCCTCTGATAACTGATTGCCCGTTTAATCTCCGGATGCAATCCGTTCTCATACTTCACACACTTATAAAATTCAGCAGTCGCTTCCGGATAGTGAGGATAGAACTGCACAAGTTCCACAAACCTTGCAGTGTAGTCAACCACAGACATATTGCCTTGTTTCAACTCCAAGAACTCAATCTCTTTCTTTTCCTTCACACCTTCAGGATAATACCTCCTCCGAAACTCTCGGCCAAATAAATCCCAAGTAACTTCTTCCTCATCCATTTCCAACGCTTGGCGTAAACTAACCCACCAATCTGCTGCTTCTTCCTCCAGCATGTGAGTACCCAGTCTCACCTTATCCTTTTCAGCACAATCCGTCACATGGAAGATTCTTTCAACCTCCTCAAACCAAAATTGTGCACCATCAGGATCATATCTTCCCTTGAAGATAAGCGGTTCGTTCATCCCGAACTCATTATTACCCGCAACATTCGGTACACCCTGCACAGCCCGAGCCATATTCTGTTCATTTCTAATAACAGCAACTATGGTTTAACAAACAGCTCACCGAACCACAAAGACCAACAAGGACTGACACAACTGACACAGACTGGCTCTGATACCACTTAATGTGACGCCCCCAATCTACACCCCCAATAAACATGCATTTAAAGCAATAAAAGAAAATTCAAAATTTGATCAGAGCATATTTAAAAACATGGCATAGACGGGAGAATCACATCAAATTGAAACCAAACATACATACAACACCTGCCCATAAAGATATGCAACAGTGGGGTAGCAATCAACAGAGGAAACTTTGTTCCTTACACCCACATTTTCAAAAATTAGAATTAAAGCGGAAAATCTAAAATCTGATTAACATATATACATATATCATGTAAAAAGTTTGTCATACACCAAGTTGTACATGTACAAAACAAAATATACATAGTACACAATAAACACAAACGGCCACCCTAGCTACCCGGTGTCACATATCAGAGCCGACCGACAAAAAGGGTGAAGACACAAAGCTTCACCAAAGACCTCCAGCAACTCTAATCTGCAATGCCTTATAGAGCATTATAAAACGAGCAGAAGGGTGAGAAAAACAACCATACTATAAATGCATATAATTATATATTTCAACATAAAAATACACATATTCAATATTCTCACCACAGTTATCACATGCCAACACATAAGGCATATACAGATTATATTCACATAATCACATATTCACACATCATGCATATGTTTATATACGAAACATATCATTCATAATTCAATGCATTTAACACGAATGCACATCAATACACAAATGCTATCACCGCTCAATCACACAATGTCTTCATCCCCAATTGCATATTAATCATGCCCAGTACATTTATCACAAATGCATATCACAATGTCTCACACATAATCAACCAAATCAGGATTTTCCACATATAACCAATGCAATCATAATTCATGCAGATGCAAAGAGACCGACACAACGACTCTCTATGCAAATGCAAATGCGGTACCGACTCCGAGATTTCATATCTCATCACTAGTTCACTCAGGAACTCTGCTGGAACCATCGCTCGTTACATAACTGTAACTCCCCGTCGGGCCTACGATGTTCACCCACCGCTCACACCACCATAAGAGGGGTACACGGTGTTTATGGATCGCTCACACCACCACAAGAGGGGCACACGACCCGATCGCTCACACCACCACAAGAGGGGCACACGATCGTCTATAACCATCACTTTAAGTCCTCAGGCTATTCATACCTTTCATATTTTCGAGGCACACGATGTTATAGCTGATTCCCCACCGGAAACGCCATCCCACTGGACGCAACAATGATGCATATCATGATGCTTGGCATACAAGGACTCATGACAACCAATGCATCTTCACACATATATGCAGTCACAAACATGCATATATAACCATATACAACACATTGCATTTATTTGCCTTTCGGCCACAATTCATCACCACAACATGTCATCACATGCATTCACATCATATAACATCATACAAGTCATACGATATCCATTTTCAAAGCACATTACATAATACACATCAATTATGTACACTTATAACGACAAAAGTCGACAAGCGACACTATTCACCTTTTCTGACATAATTAAATCGGCCAACAATCTCAAAACCCCATTTTTATAAGAAAGAACGTTTCATAAGCTTTCCAACGGTATAAAGAACGTCCCGATCCGAGTTACGGATCAAAAGTTACGGAATTTAGAAAACAGATAAAATTTTGAAGTCCCAGACCGCGCTGAGCGGCCTCTCGAGCGCGCTGAGCGGGCTCGCTACTGCCTGGTGAGGTTACATTTTTTCAAAAGCGCGCTGAGCGGGCACCTGCGCGCTGAGCGGGCTCTGCGATTTTCAGAAAAATTCCTCTTCGCAAATCCACCCCAAAAATCCCATTTTTCACCCAAATTCAATTCTAACAGCAAAACAACCATCAACAATTGTTCATACACATAGTGTGATCATACAATACAGTTTATATCAATTTCCGACCGTGAAAACATAGATTTCGACTCGTTTACCTCATTTCGACCTATATTTGAAAAACCAACAAAACTTCCACACAAACATACATAATCATACACAATCATAGTATAATCGAGTTTCGCACCCTTACCCGATAAATTCGCGTTTGAAAAGTCGGTTGAATCGGTTCCTAAATCACAAGTTTTTTCCTCTTTTTCTTCTTCTCCTTCTCTTCTCTTTTCTTTCTACTTCTCTTTCTCTTCTCTTTCTATTCTTTTCTTTTTACTTTTTCTCTCTTTCTATTTCTATTTATTCTTAACGTACAAAATAAATCAAAATGCCCAAAATACCCCTACACTCAAATATCTCGCAAATGTTCCCAAAACGCAATAAAATATCACAACATTGAAAAATAACATAATTTCAGATAAAAGTCGAAAATAAAATAATATAATAATAAAATAATAAAAAACGACTCACTTAAATAAAATACTAAAACTGGCAAAACTGGGGCGTTACAGCGAGTGCTGGCGAGCCCTCGCTGACCCATTCGCCAGACCTCGCCAAGCGAACCTGCGATACCAGAAATTCCCAGAACGCTGTTCTGAGTTTTCTCCCAACCCAAAACCCCATCAAAATCAGTCATACTCCAATAGACATCATCCAAACCATTACCCAACATGTAAACATCCTTAGAAGCACATTTATAAACACAAAATCACATTTGGATCATCATCAACAACATTTCAACAGGCGAACCTGCGATACCAGAAATTCCCGAAAACGCTCTCAAACGAGATAATACATCATAACATAGCATAAAAGTATATTATCACACCAAAGTCATAAATAGAATAATTTAACATTCAATTAAATAAAGGACTCAACAAAATTGGAATAATCGAAATCGGGGCGTTACAGCTGCTCCATCTCATTTTTGTTTTAATGACTTAAAGAGAAAACTCTTTTCGCTTTACCTTTAGGGATGTTTCGTTAACTAGTTATGATGAATGTCTTGTTTGAAATGTTTTAATTCTTAAATAGAACATGTTTTTTGTTTTTAGATGTATTGAATCGTCATTTGATTGATGATAATCAACTAAATAAATCGTTATATTTTTATATGAAGTTTTAAATTTTAATGTTTTTCTTTACTCTTCCTAAATTATATTACCTGCAAAAGATTTTTCTGATGATATAGTATGTATGAAATAAAAAGCAATTTAAACATCATTGATATTCAACTTGAAGATAGTTGCGCAGCTTGTATAACAAGCCTGCTGAAGACGTCTCCCTTGGGACAGGTATTCATAAAATCCAGAACGATATCTGTCTCGTCTCTTCCTCATCCAGCAGCGTTGCAGCAGCATGCTCCATCAGTGTCTCATCCCGGTCCTTAACCCTCAATGGTCTTAGAATTTTCATATATTCTGAGTATGATAATTATTTTGGAATTTGATTTCAATACTTATGATATCTTTTCCAGAACTGGACAAGTTAAAAGTCGACATCCTTGTTAGGACAATCAAAAACATAAACCAGAATTTGGGAAGGTAGTAACAATGGGGAAAGAAACTTGGGGAAGAAGATGAATTGAGAGAGAGAGAGAGAGAATTAGGATAGAGAGTAATAGTGAGGATTAAAATTGGCATTAACTATTGAATGGGAATACATCAATGTATTTATACATGAGAGAATACAACAAAAACTAAAAATTACAACTAAAGTGCAAATGCTGTTAAAACTGTTATTTTTGGAACTGCATCAGCTGTAATCGGTTAGCAACATCCTGCTAATCGATTAGCAGTTGCAAAACTTCCAAAAATACAGCTTTTAACAGCTTTCAACACACCACCTCACTTTAGTTGCTCCAAGTCCATCATGCTCAAGCTCTTCAACAGTCTCTTGAACACCTCATTTGTCACACCCTTGGTCAACAAATCCGCAACTTGGTCCTCGCTTCGGCAATAGCTCAATCTAAGCTTTCCATCACCGACCAATTCTCTCAAGTAATGAAACTGCATCTCAATATGCTTGCTCCTTCCGTGTGCAATCGGATTCTTCGCAAGATTTATCGCGGAGACATTATCCACAAACAGTGGTGGCATCATCATCACCACATCCCAATTCCTTCATTAGATTCACTAACCACATAGCTTGGCAAGCACTCAATGATGCCGCAATGTACTCGGCCTCACAAGAAGAGAGGGCTACAACCGGTTCCTTCTTCGAACACCATGAGATTGGTGTACTACCGAACATAAAGATGTACCCCGCCGTAGATTTCCGATCATCTTTATCTCCGCACCAATTAGAATCGGTGTAGCCAAGTAAAGTACATTTGCGACCCATATCCTATGTGGGAAACAAAATACCACAACCAAGAGTACCCTTCACATATCTAAGGATCCTCTTGACCGCTGCCAAGTGAGACACCTTAGGTCTCTCCATGAATCTACTCGCAATACCGACACTAAAAGCCAAATCCGGCCGAGTATTGCACAAATACCGTAACGATCCAATCAAACTCCGGTAAAGTGTTGGATCCACATCATCCTCATCATCACTTTTGGACAGCTGAACTCTAGCCTCACAAGGTGTATTGGAAGCATTACAATGTTCCATTTCACACCTTTTCAAGATATCTAGAGCATACCTTCTTTGATGCATAAGCAGCCCCACTTTTGACTTGTGAAACTCTATGCCAAGAAAATATCTCATGACACCAAGGTCCGTCATCTCAAACTCACTCATGAGCTCCACTTTTAACCTTGAAATACACTTATCATTGCTGTCCGTAATCAAGAGATCATCAACATACAAGCAAAGTATAATAACACCATCAATAGTATCCGATCTCACATAAACACCATGTTCGGATACACACCGTTTGAAACCGATGTCAATAAGAAAGTCGTCTATACGTTTGTTCCAAGCTCTCGGAGCTTGTTTCAAACCATATAACGCCTTGTGTAGCTTGTAGTACTTCTTCTCTTGATTTCTGATCACGAAATCGGGTGGCTGTCCCACATAAACCTCCTCATCAAGAGGACCATTCAAAAACGCGGATTTCACATCCATTTGGTAAATCACCCAATTGTTGCTATGCGCAATTCCAACAACCAAACGAATAGTCTCCAATCTAGCCACTGGTGCGATACCTCCTCATAGTCTATCCCCTCACGTTGCAAGAACCCTTTGGCAACTAATCGAGCTTTGTACTTGATTACTTCACCTTTAGGATTTGCTTTGACTTTATAGACCCATCGCACACCAATCGGTTTCTTTCCATGTGGTAAATCGACCAACTCCCAAGTACCATTTTTCTCAATAGATTCCAGCTCCTCTTTCATTGCACATATCCACTTAGGATCACTTAAGGCTTCCTCCTCATTTACTGGTTCAGATTCGGCCATAAGTGCGAAATGAACAAAATCACCATCATTATTCACTTCATTATCTTGGAACCTCTCACAATCTCGGAGTCTATGAGGCAAGGCTCTTTGCCTCACTGGTCTACCATTATTCACAACAGCATTTTCCGCTTCAGTAGGTGCAAGTACAGCGGCATCGGAACCCTCTGCATCAAACAAATCAACAAACTGCTGCTGTTCAGCAGGCTGTAATCGGTTAGCAACATCTGTGTAATCGATTACACCTGCTGTTTCAGCAGTTTTTATTTCGTCAAACAGCACGTCCCGGGTTATCACGATTTTCCGATTCTTCTGATCAAACAACTTGTACCCTCCAGTAGAGTGATATCCAACAAATATCAATATCTCACCTTTATCATCCAACTTCTTTCTAAGTTGATTCGGTACATGACGATATGCAATCGATCCAAAAACGCGCAAATGATCCACACTTGGCTTGAAACCACTCCAAACCTCTTCTGGTGTGATCTTCTCCAGCTTCTTAGTAGGACACCTATTCAACAAGTAGGTGGCTGTAGACACGGCCTCACCCCACAATTCCTTAGGCAATTTCTTCCCACAAAGCATACTGCGTACCATGTTCATTATTGTACGATTTTTTCTCTCGGCAGCTCCGTTTTGTTGAGGCGTATATGGAGGCACCACCTCACGCACGATACCCTCAAGATCACAAAACTTCCCAAACTCACTAGAGGTATACTCGCTTCCACCATCCGTTTTGAGAATTTTGAGCTTCCGACCGCTTTGACGCTCCACCATGGACTTGAAACTCTTGAACACTCCAAATACCTCATCCTTCCTCTTGATAAGATATGTCCAAAGCTTCCTACTAAAATCGTCAATAAACGTAACAAAGTATCGATTGCCGCCATAAGTCTCTACTTGCATTGGTCCACAAACATCGGAATACACCACCTCAAGTAAGCCTTTAGTTCTTCGACCCGCATCCTTGCTAAACACTTTCTTGTGTTGCTTACTTGTCACACATTCCTCACACAATTCTGTCGGAACACTAATCTGTGGCAGCCCCGTTACCATTCCACTTTGTTGCAACATCTTGAGATCCCTAAAATTAAGGTGACCAAGACGGTAATGCCATAACCACTCATCTCTACTTGCCGCGGTAGCTAAACAACGATGCTCCATAACCTTTAACTCAACCTTAAAAGTTCTATTGGCAGCCATCGGCGCTTTTAGAATCAACACACCATTTGAATCTAAAACGCGTAACATCTTGTTCTCCAACCGAATTAAGTATCCTCTTTCAAGTAATTGGCCAATGCTTAAAAGATTACACTTAATTCCCGGTATGTACAAGACATCTTTGATCCTAGAATGTCCACCATTCTTTCTTCCGATCAAAACATCTCCTACCCCTTCGGCTTTTAAAGTGGTGTCGTCGGCAAACTTGACTTTACTCTTTGCCGCTTGATTGATTTGCACAAACCAATCCTTTCGACCCGTCATATGTGTTGAACAACCGGAATCCAAGTACCACTCATCTTTACTTTGAACTCCATCACTCATGGTAAACAATGCATTTCGACCCGAACGCATTTTTCCGCCACTTTCCGACACAGTACAACTGCTGTCCCGCAAACTGTCATCACAGTAGCTGCTGCCAGCAGCACCAACAATGCCATAATTCTCTTCCGTAATCATCACAAGAAGGGTATCTTCATCATCTACCTCTTCCCTAGCAACCTTAGCCTCATCCGCATCCTTTTCCTTGCGTTTTGAGCGACATTCTTTCGCAAAATGTCCAAGCTTTTGACAATTGTAACACTTCACAGAACTTTTGTCAAACGGCTTATGAGTGCTTTGATTACCCTCCTTGGAGCTTCCTTCACTCTTTGAATTTTGTGGATCTTTTCCACCAAAACTCTTCTTACTTTTAGAAGTCCACTTCCCCTTCGATCTCTTGTTCTTCTCATGTAAACGCGCTTGCAAAGCGATCTCCGCTTTGGCTTTGTCGGCACTTCTCTCATCCATCCTTTGTTCATGCGCCTCTAACGAACTTTGCAACTCATCTTTGCTCAAAGTCGTTAGATCCTTCGACTCCTCAATAGCCACAACAATGTTATCGAAACGTGATGTTAACGAACGCAACACTTTCGATACAACATTCTGCTCAAGGATCGTTTCGCCACATGACTTGATTTGGTTGACTAACCGGGTAATGCGCGTGATGTAATCATTGATCGTTTCTTTGTCCTCCATTTGCGTTAATTCGAATTGACGTTTGTAAGTTTGTAACCTTACCACCTTCGCTTTGACAGCACCGGCATACGCTTTCTCCAAGATTTTCCATGCTTGCTTCGCGGATTCACAATCACCAACCTTCTCGAAATTGTCGTTATCAACACACGAATGAATCAAGAATAGAGCTTTGTAATCCTTCTTCTTTTCTTCCTTGTATGTAGCCCTACGAGCATCGCTAGCATCTGCCCCTAACGGTGTAACTCTATTGATGACGATCTCAAGAACCTCTTGATAACCAAACAAAACCTTCATTTGTTTCGCCCATTTGTCGTAGTTCTTCGAATCAAGAATTGGGAGATTGGTGGGAATTCGATCATTGGAAACGGTAGCCATTGTTGTTGCAGCGGATTAGGATCAATAACCAGAGCTCTTGATGCCAAATGTTAGGACAATCAAAAACATAAACCAGAATTTGGGAAGGTAGTAACAATGGGGAAAGAAACTTGGGGAAGAAGATGAATTGAGAGAGAGAGAGAGAATTAGGGTAGAGAGTAATAGTGAGGATTAAAATTGGCATTAACTATTGAATGGGAATACATCAATGTATTTATACATGAGAGAATACAACAAAAACTAAAAATTACAACTAAAGTGCAAATGCTGTTAAAACTGTTATTTTTGGAACTGCATCAGCTGTAATCGGTTAGCAACATCCTGCTAATCGATTAGCAGTTGCAAAACTTCCAAAAAAATACAGCTTTTAACAGCTTTCAACAATCCTATCATTTTAAAGTTCATCAAAGTAATACCAAGATGGAATTTGAAGTCAGTATTTAGGAAAAGAATTGAAGCTGAAGAGGAAATATAGTTAGCTGATAAGGATTAATCAAATTGGCATTTGAAGATATCTAATTTCTTAGTAAAGAGGAGGAGTTAGAAGCATTGTCTTAGAAACTAAAAGGATGAATTGAATGGGAAAGTTAGACACATTTCTTATGTGTTTACAGTGGACTGCTATGGTTTAGAGATTTGCAAGCAGTCTTGCTTGGTCTCAGTTTCTTTGAAGGTGACGCATTGTGTAATGACTATGAGGTATTGACGGGACTGATGTGCTAAAATTGAGTGGCTCATAAATAATTTTCAGCTGCAAAAGAAGATTACTGCAAGTGGCGTATAGAGTCTAAACATGGTATCTTTATCTAACAGGGCACAATAATGTGCAAACACAGATTATCAAAGGTCCTCCCGGGAGCTTATACCATTTCATTATGGACTAAATAATCAATTCAAGATTGGCTTAAAACGTGACACTCGAGCAAGAGTGTTAGAAACAAGATTGGCTTGTCTCCTAATTAACCTTGTAATTTGTTTGAATAAAAAGACTACTTCTACACATAAACACAATAGAGCCAAACTCATAAACATTGCTACTACTACTACTACATGATGCATCTACTAACTGCTTGCAATCGGATTCCAATATAACATGGCCTAGCTGCATGCTCCTTGCCCATTCCATAGCATAAAACAGTATTTTAAGAATTATTACATCTAAAAAGCTTAACATACAAAAATAATATTAATCCATTTATGATCAATTAGATACACAGTCATGATTAATTAAACCATCAAATTAACTAACAAAATTATAATATTATTGACAATTTTATCAATATTATTTCAAATACATGGCAGTAGCAACACTACGATTGCAGTAGTCATCATTTAATGGAACTTTTTTTTTAATGAATTGTTTGTAGCTAAAATTGAGTTAATATAAAGTGGTATGTTTTAATATATTTTTTTAAAGGCAAAATACTCAAATTGGTTCCTTAAGTTTATCTCGAGGTCTAATTTGGTCCCTTAATTTTAAATTAAAATTTCTAAAGTGACCGCTTAAGTTTTAAAATTGTGTCACGTTAGTCCTTACCGTCAACACCGTTAGTCAAAGTCAATGTGATTGTACACTTGGCGCACACGTGAGAGTGATGTGTGAGTATTCATGCCATGTGGATGCCATGTGGAATTTGTAAGCCTAAAAATGAAATGGGAAGTGAAACGAATGCATTGTTCTCAGAAGGAGGAAATGAATTAAAGGAAGTGAACCCTAGCGTAGCCATTGTTGCATGTTGAAGGTGATTCTGCTGCGATTTGATGCAATCTCTACTCTTCAAGTTGAAATCGAAGACAATCAGGTATGACTTCTAGTGATTTAAGTGATTTTTTACTTTGTTCGTTTTAGGGTTTTTATAGTTTTATAGTTATCAACTTCGTATTTGAAATCTGCCTTTTTTTCTGCGCTTCTTTTTGGACATAGGACATAAGTTGAAATGGCTGAGTATTTGAACCTAAAAATCCATCACATTGGTGAATTTGTTGATGACAAATTGAGTGTGTACGAAGGGGGCCAGATTGCCGAGTTGAAAATAGATGCTGATAGATGAAGTTATTTTGAATTGTTAGGATGTTTTAAGGATTTAGGGTACAATTCGATTGAGGAAATATATTATAGGGATCCAACCTTTGGGATGAACTTGTTGGTTGATGACAAAGGTGCCCTAGAGATTGCTGATCTCTTTAGGGTGCATCTTAGTGTTGACATCTATATTCAACACACATTGTCACAACTTGATTACTATGATGGTCCTGTTGGTGATATAGTAGTAGAGCAAAATGAAATTGTGGATGAGACCGAACAAGTCATTGCTGCAATGTATGAGGAAACAACTAATGGGGGTTTGAAGGAAATTGAGCTGATGGAAGGTGATGATAGTGGTAAGAATAGTGTAAGGAAAAATGATGTTATGGAAAATGTTGTTAGTGAAAATGTTGTTTTGGAAAATGTTGTTAGTGAAAATGCTGTTGGGGAAAATGCTGTTATGGAAAATGTTATTAGTGAAAATGCTGTTATGGAAACTAATGGAGATGATGATAATGGACAAGGTGGCAGTGAGGTCAATGATGTTTTTAGTTCTGATGATAGTGAGGATGAAAGGTTCAATTATGATAGTGCAGTGGAGGTAGCATTTGATGACGAATCACATGAGTATGATGATGATTTGGATGAGGATCACGGGGATGATTTAATTGACTATGTGAATGAAGATGATGACCAAGAGAGGAACAAATAAAAAATGTAAATAAAATTGGAGGAAAACAAAGATGAGTTTAAAGGTAGTAATAATGAAAGTGAGGATTTATAAAATGGGTGTGATACTGATGATAGTAGTGGAGTTAGGAGAAAAAAGTACCCCATGTTCAAGTTACAAAAAGACATGTTCAATTGCAAATGGGAGGTTGGAATGTACTTTATTACCAAAGCTGATTTCAAGGAAGCTATAAGCTCATATGCAGTCTAAGCTGGTAGGAACTTGAAGTTCACTAAAAATAACAAGGTTAGGGTGAGTGTAACGCCCCGATTCCAATTATTCCCAATTTTGTTGAGTCTTTTATTTAAATTGAGTGATAAATTATTTTATTGGTGAAATTGGTGTGTTAATATGCTATGTTGACATGTTGTGATATTTTACCGTTTTTGAGAGTCTTCGGGGAAATTATAATGGAGGGTATTTTAGACATTTCTCAATTATTAGTAAGTTAGAAATTTAGAAAAAATTGTTGGAAAAATGATTAAGTGTAGAATTTTGAGAGAAAATGAATTAATTGTATTTGAGTGGAAAATAGAAAAGAAAGAAAAAGAGAATAGAAATAGAAATAAAAAGGAAAAAGAAAAGAGATAAAGAGAAGGAGGAAGTAGAGAAAGAGAAGAAAAACTTGGGGAACTAGGAAATCATCAAGAACAATGAACTAGTAAGCTTGGAATCCGGGTAAGGGTGTGAAATCTTATTATCTTATCAATGTATATCTTTATGTATGATTGTGTTGTTGTTGTTGTTGATTTTCATGAGTTTTTGCATAAACCATGAATGTAGAAATTGTTGTGAATGATGATCAAAACATGTTCTTGTATGCATAAATGTGTTGTTGATGTTGTTTAAGGTTTGAATACTGATATGGATGTTATCAATTGGTATTTTTCTGAGTTTAGATGATGAATTGGATGATTTTGGGAGTGAAAAACGCAGAACCACGTTCTGCAGAATTGTTTTCTGCATTTTGCCTGGCCATACGCGTATGGTGATTCGGCATACGCGTATGGGCTTTAAAACATGAAATTTGTGAAGGAAAACGATTTTGTCCATACGCGTATGGGCATTGGTGATACGCGTATGGGAATGGCGAGGAGTTGGGGCCATACGCATATGAGAATGGTGATACGCGTATGGTCAGGCCAATTGTAAAAATGAGATTTTTCAAAATGTGTTTTTCGTTTTCGTCCGTAACTTTTGTTCCGATTATCCGATTTTTACATTCTTGGTATCGTTGTGAAGCTATTGAGCTGTACATTCTTATTATGATGATTTGGAAATTTTTAGCCCATTAAATAAGTCGGAAAAGTCAGGAATAGTGTTATTTAGCGAATTTTACCGTTTTGAATGTGTGTTTGGATGTGAATCATACAATAGTGCATTGATGTCAATGTATATAGATTGTATGTGATTGTATGAGATGAATGCATGAATATATTGTGAATATGTATGCATTTAAAGAATGTCTGGAGTCATTTTGTCTGTGAAGCATAATGATGTACATTCTTGTGTTGAGGGATTCTGATGAGAATCCGTTGTAACGTCGTGTGCCCGTGTGGGGTGTGAGCGACGGTTGGTTCCAGAGGGAATCCGCTATAACGTCGTGTGCCCATGTGGGGTGTGAGCGATGATTATAGACGATCGTGTGCCCAGGTAGGGTGTGAGCGAAAGGGTCGTGTGCCCGTACGGGGTGTGAGCGATCCATAAACGTCGTGTGCCCGTGTGGGGTGTAAGCGACGGGGAACATTGTATGCCCGACGATGAGTTACAGTGATGTAACGAGCGATTGTTCCAGCAGAGTTCCTGAGTGAACTTGAGATGATTGAGTCGGTACCGCATTGCATTTGGATAGAGTCGTGAGTCGGTCTCTATGATTTGCATTTATCATCTTTATAATGGTGCATTGATGAATAAACATAAATGTGTATGTTTATGTGGAATGATAAGAATTTTGAAAGTAGGCATGATGTATATGCTTGGTTGTGAATATATATATACATTGTGATGTATATGAGTGAGTTGGGATGAATTTTGGTGAGAATGTGAAATATGTGCATTTTCATGCTAAGATATATAATTATATGCATTGTTATTATGATAATATTTCTCACCCTTCTGCTGTTTTATGATGCTCTATGAGGCATTGTAGAGTAGGTATGTTGGTGGTCTTTTTGTGAAGCGTGTCTTCATTCTTTTGGTCGGTCGGCTCTGATATGTAGCACCGGGTAGCTAGGATGGCTATGATTCTTTTGTGATACATTTGTACATGTATCTTGTTGATAAATGTTTATGTAAACATGAATTATGTTGGTGGACAATATTTGATGATGTATATATGTATATGTACATATGTTAGTAGTTATTCAATGTTTAGATTTTCCGCTTTTATTCTAAATATTGAAATGTGGGTGTAAGGACTACGTTCCTCTGTTGCAAAGTTATCCCACTATTGCATATCAATGGTTGAGCATGTGTTGTATGTTTTAATTGAATGTATAATGTGACATACCTCTTTTATACTATGTTATAATTATACTCTGATGAAATTTTTAATATGTGCCTAAATATTTATTTGATTATTTTGGGGAGATAGAAAGGGGGTGTTACATTAAGTGGTATCAGAGCCAGAGTTGAGTCAGTTGTGTCTGTCTTGTTGTTATGATGGTTGAATTGTTGTTTAACTTTGTTTTCATTTTTTGGGAATGATCAAAATATGGCTGGTAGGAACGACAATGCGATGGCTGCTGCTTTGGAAGCAATGGCTAGGGCGGTGCAAGGTGCGCCAAATGTGATTGCTAATGACGAGTTCAGGAAGAATCAACCACCGGTCTTCAAAGGAAGATTTGATCCCGATGGTGCTCAACTTTGGTTGAAAGAGATTGAAAGGATCTTTAGAGTCATGGACTGTGCGGAGGAGAATACGGTGAGGCTTGGGTCTCACATGCTGAAGGAAGAAGCCGACAACTGGTGGGTCGGTATGCATCAAGTTCTTGAGGTGGATGATGAAGAGGTAACCTGGAATTTATTTCGTACTGAGTTCTTAAGGAAGTATTACCCTGAAAGTGTGAAAGGGAAGAAGGAGATGGAGTTCCTTGAATTGAAACAAGGTAGTATGTCCGTGGAGGACTATACTGCTAAGTTTGTGGAGTTGGTTCAATTCCATCCTCATTATGCCGCGATTACTGCTGAGTTCTCAAAGTGTATTAAGTATGAGAATGGTCTGCGTCTTGAGATTAAACAAGTTGTGGGGTATCAAAGGATAAGAAGGTTTTCGGATTTGACGGAATGTTGTAGAATCTTCGAGGAAGATAGCAAGGCTCGTTCTACACATTACAAAAGTTTGAATGAGAGGAAGGGAAAGCAACAAGCTAGAAGTGGACCTTATGTGACGCCCGCTGATAAGGGCAAGCATAGGGGAAACTTTGAGAAGAGATTTGGAGGAGGAGGTTCCGGTTCCATTAAGTGTTACAAGTGTGGTGAAATGGGTCATAAATCATTCGAGTGTGGGAAGACTGTGGTGAAATGTTCTAACTGTGGAGGCCTTGGACATGATACTACTGATTGTAGAAGGAATATGGTGAAGTGCTATAATTGTGGGGAACCTGGTCACATTAGCACGAAGTGTCTGAATCCGAAGAAAGCTCCAACTGGTGGGAAGGTATTTTCTTTGGCAGGAACTCAGACTTCCAGTGCAGACCGTCTGATTAAAGGTACTTGCTTTATTAATAGTACACCTTTAGTCGCTATTATTGATACTGGAGCGACTCATTCGTTTATTTCGTCTGAGTGCGCAAATCGTTTGAATCTTGTGTTGTCTCTGATGGATGGTAAGATGGTTATTGATACTCCATCAATGGGGTCAGTAACTACTTATTTGGTTTGTTTGATGTGTCCTTTGACCATTTATGGTAAAGACTTTGAGATGGATCTAGTGTGTTTGCCGTTGGAAGGATTGGATGTGGTCTTGGGTATGAATTGGTTGCAATTTAACCGAGTTCATATAGATTGTTATCATAAGTTAGTGAGGTTTCCTTCTTTGAAAGAGGACGAAGACTCGAATTTCTTATCTACTAAAGAGTTGAAGAAACTTTTAGCGGACGAAGCTCAATTGTTCGGTTTGTTTGCATCATTGTCTGTGGATAGTCAAGTGTCCTTTGATGTGTTTCCTGTTGTTTGTGATTTTCCTGAGGTGTTTCCTGAGGATATTAAGGATGTACCGTCGAAAAGAGAAGTTGAGTTTTCTATTGATCTAGTTCTGGGTACTAGACCGGTTTCGATGGCACCGTATCGTATGTCAGCATCGGAGTTGGTAGAATTGAAGAAGCAATTGAATGACTTGTTGGACAAGAGATTTGTAAGACCAAGTGTTTCTCCTTGGGGTGCTCCGGTATTGTTGGTAAGGAAAAAGGATAGGAGTATGCGGTTATGCATTGATTATCGACAATTGAACAAGGTGACAATTAAGAACAAGTATCCGCTTCCAAGGATCGATGATTTGTTGGACCAATTGGTTGGTGCGCGTGTTTTTAGCAAGATTGATTTGAGATCGGGATATCACCAGATTCGTGTGAAATAAGAGGATATTCAAAAGACGACCTTTAGGACACGGTATGGCCATTACGAATATTCCGTGATGCCATTCGGGGTTTCTAATGCGCCGGGTGTGTTTATGGAATACATGAATCGTATTTTTCATGAACAGTTGGATCGTTTTGTGGTTGTCTTCATCGACGATATTTTGATTTATTCTAAGTCTCAAGAGAAGCATGAAGAGCATTTGAGGATTGTGTTACAAATTTTGAAAGAGAAACAATTGTATGCTAAGTTGTCGAAATGTGAGTTTTGGTTGTCGGAAGTAAGTTTTCTTGGACATGTTATTTCCGGTAGTGGTATTAGTGTTGATCCATCCAATATTGATGCGGTGATGCAATGGGAGGCTCCTAGATCGGTTACGGAGATTCGAAGCTTTCTAGGCTTGGCGGGTTATTATCGGAGGTTTATTGAGGGATTTTTGAAGTTGGCACTTTCGTTAACGCAGTTGACTTGTAAAGGAAAGGCTTTCATTTGGGATATTCATTGTGAAAAGAGTTTCAATGAGCTAAAACGAAGGTTGACAACGGCTCCGATCTTGATTTTGCCAAATCCGACGGAACCATTTGTTGTGTATTGTGATGCTTCATTGGTTGATTTAGGTGGTGTTTAGATGCAAGATGGAAAAGTTGTGGCATATGCTTCAAGACAATTGAGAGTGCATGAAAAGAATTATCCTACACATGACTTGGAGTTAGCGGCCGTGGTGTTTGTTTTGAAAATTTGGAGGCACTATCTTTACGGTGCAAGATTTGAAGTTTTTAGTGATCACAAAAGCTTGAAATATTTATTTGATAAAAAAGAATTGAACATGAGACAAAGGAGGTGGTTAGAGATTTTGAAGGATTGTGATTTTGGTTTGAATTACCATCCGGGTAAGGCAAACGTGGTGGCCGATGCTTTGAGTCGGAAGTCGTTACATATGTCCTCATTGATGATGAGAGAATGGGAACTTTTGGAGAATTTTAGAGACTTGAGTTTGGTTTGTGAAATGACGCCGAGAAGTGTGAGACTTGGTATGCTACATGTTACAAATGATTTTCTTGCAACCGTGTGTGAAAAGCAAAAGTTGGATTTGAAGTTCGTTGATTTGATGATGAATGAGAATGAGGATTTCAAGGTTGATAATTTTGGAGTTTTGAGATTCCGTGGTCGTGTTTGTATTCCCGATGATGCGGAGTTGAAAAAGATGATATTGGAAGAAGGACACCGAAGTAACTTAAGTATTCATCCGGGAGCGAATAAAATGTATCAAGATTTGAAGAAAATCTTTTGGTGGTCCGGATTAAAGAGGGATGTGGCTCAATTTGTTTATGCGTGCTTAACTTGTCAAAAGTCGAAGGTAGAACATCAAAAGCCTAGTGGATTGATGCAACCGTTGGACATTCCGGAGTGGAAATGGGATAGTATATCGATGGATTTTGTCACGGGATTTCCGAATACGCAAAGAGGTCATAAAGCTATTTGGGTAATCGTTGATAGGCTTACTAAATCTGCTCACTTCATTCCAATTCATATTAGTTATCCTTTGGAGAAGTTAGCCGAGATTTATATTCTTGCGGTTGTGAAGTTACATGGAGTTCCTAAGAGTATTGTATCGGATAGAGATCCTAGATTCACATCGAGGTTTTGGGAGAGTTTACAAAAGGCCTTGGGTTCTAAGCTAAGATTGAGTTCGGCTTATCATCCGCAAATGGATGGTCAAACCGAGAGGACAATTCAATCGTTGGAGGATTTGTTGCGTGCTTGTGTGCTCGAGCAAGGTGGTGCTTGGGATAGTTATTTGGCATTGATTGAGTTCACCTATAATAACAGTTTTCATTCAAGTATAAGTATGGCACCATTTGAGGCTTTGTATGGTCGGAGATGTCGAACACCTTTGTGTTGGCATGAAACCAGTGAGAGGAAAATAGTTGGACCAGAGATGGTACAACAAACGACGGAGAAAGTGAAGTTTATTCGTGAAAAGATGAAAGCTTCTCAAAGTAGACAAAAGAGCTATCATGACAAGCGAAGAAAAGATCTTGTGTTTCAAGAAGGCGACCATGTGTTTTTGAGAGTTACGCCGGTTATGGGTGTGGGTCGTGCTTTGAAGTCGAAGAAGTTGACTTCTCATTTATTGGTCCGTATCAGATTTCTGCACGAGTTGGTGTTGTGGCTTACCGTGTGGCGTTGCCTCCGAATCTTTCGAATTTGCATGATGTATTCCATGTTTCGCAACTTCGGAAGTATGTTCCGGATCCGTCACATGTTATTCCTATGGACGAGGTTGAAGTGAGAGATAACCTTACGATTGAAACTTTACCGAATAGAATTTTGGACCGTGAAGTTAAGAAGCTAAGAGGCAAGGATATTGCACTTGTGAAAGTAGCGTGGGGAGGCGCTGCGGAAGGCGATATGACTTGGGAGCTAGAGAGTAGGATGCGAGAGTCGTATCCGGAGTTGTTTGAATAAGGTAATATTTTCGAGGACGAAAATTTCTAAAGTGGGGGAGAGTTGTAACGCCCCGATTCCAATTATTCCCAATTTTGTTGAGTCTTTTATTTAAATTGAGTGATAAATTATTTTATTGGTGAAATTGGTGTGTTAATATGCTATGTTGACATGTTGTGATATTTTACCGTTTTTGAGAGTCTTCGGGGAAATTATAATGGAGGGTATTTTAGACATTTCTCAATTATTAGTAAGTTAGAAATTTAGTAAACATTGTTGGAAAAATGATTAAGTGTAGAATTTTGAGAGAAAATGAATTAATTGTATTTGAGTGGAAAATAGAAAAGAAAGAAAAAGAGAATAGAAATAGAAATAGAAAGGAAAAAGAAAAGAGATAAAGAGAAGGAGGAAGTAGAGAAAGAGAAGAAAAACTTGGGGAACTAGGAAATCATCAAGAACAATCAACTAGTAAGCTTGGAATCCGGGTAAGGGTGTGAAATCTTATTATCTTATCAATGTATATCTTTATGTATGATTGTGTTGTTGTTGTTGTTGATTTTCATGAGTTTTTGCATAAACCATGAATGTAGAAATTGTTGTGAATGATGATCAAAACATGTTCTTGTATGCATAAATGTGTTGTTGATGTTGTTTAAGGTTTGAATACTGATATGGATGTTATCAATTGGTATTTTTCTGAGTTTAGATGATGAATTGGATGATTTTGGGAGTGAAAAACGCAGAACCACGTTCTGCAGAATTTTTTTCTGCATTTTGCCTGGCCATACGCGTATGGTGATTGGGCATACGCGTATGGGCTTTAAAACGTGAAATTTGTGAAGGAAAACGATTCTGTCCATACGCGTCTGGGCATTGGTGATACGCGTATGGGAATGGCGAGGAATTGGGGCCATACGCGTATGAGAATGGTGATACGCGTATGGTCAGGCCAATTGTAAAAATGAGATTTTTCAAAATGTGTTTTTCGTTTTCGTCCGTAACTTTTGTTCCGATTATCTGATTTTTACATTCTTGGTATCGTTGTGAAGCTATTGAGCTGTACATTCTTATTATGATGATTTGGAAATTTTTAGCCCATTAAATAAGTCGGAAAAGTCGGGAATAGTGTTATTTAGTGACTTTTACCGTTTTGAATGTGTGTTTGGATGTGAATCATACAATAGTGCATTGATGTGAATGTATATAGATTGTATGTGATTGTATGAGATGAATGCATGAATATATTGTGAATATGTATGCATTTCAAGAATGTCTGGAGTCATTTTGTCTGTGAAGCATAATGATGTACATTCTTGTGTTGAGGGATTCCGATGAGAATCCGTTGTAACGTCGTGTGCCCGTGTGGGGTGTGAGCGACGGTTGGTTCCAGAGGGAATCCGCTATAACGTCGTGTGCCCATGTGGGGTGTGAGCGATGATTATAGATGATCGTGTGTCCCAGGTGGGTGTGAGCGATCGGGTCGTGTGCCCGTGTGGGGTGTGAGCGATCCATAAACGTCGTGTGCCCGTGTGGGGTGTGAGCGACGGGGAACATCGTATGCCCGACGGGGAGTTACAGTGATGTAACGAGCGATGGTTCCAGCAGAGTTCCTGAGTGAACTTGAGATGATTGAGTCGGTACTGCATTGCATTTGCATAGAGTCGTGAGTCGGTCTCTATGATTTGCATTTATCATCTTTATAATGGTGCATTGATGAATAAACATAAATGTGTATGTTTATGTGGAATGATAAGAATTATGAAAGTAGGCATGATGTATATGCTTGGTTGTGAATATATATATATAAACATTGTGATGTATATGAGTGAGTTGGGATGAATTGTGGTGAGAATGTGAAATATGTGTATTTTCATGCTAAGATATATAATTATATGCATTGTTATTATGATAATATTTCTCACCCTTCTGCTGTTTTATGATGCTCTATGAGGCATTGCAGAGTAGGTATGCTGGTGGTCTTTTTGTGAAGCGTGTCTTCATTCTTTTGGTCGGTCGGCTCTGATATGTACCACCAGGTAGCTAGGATGGCTATGATTCTTTTGTGATACATTTGTACATGTATCTTGTTGATAAATTTTTATGTAAACATGAATTATGTTGGTGGACAATATTTGATGATGTATATATGTATATGTACATATGTCAGTTGTTATTCAATGTTTAGATTTTCCGGTTTTATTCTAAATATTGAAATGTGGGTGTAAGGACTAAGTTCCTCTGTTGCAAAGTTACCCCACTGTTGCATATCAATGGTTGAGCAGGTGTTGTATGTTTTAATTGAATGTATAATGTGACATACCTCTTTTATACTATGTTATAATTATACTCTGACGAAATTTTTAATATGTGCCTAAATATTTATTTGATTATTTGGGGGAGATAGAAAGGGGGTGTTACAGTGAGGGTTAGGTGTAAGGATAGATGTGAGTGAGAAGATTACTGTGCTAAGTTACCTAATGAAGATTCTTGGTAACTAAGGAAGATAATAGAAAATAATAGTTGCAGTAAGGAGTACAATGTGAAGATGATGAGTACCAAATGGTTAAGCAAAAGGATACATAATTCATTGAAAAGGACATAAAGGAAAATACACAAAAGAAGTGGAATGTGGGGTTCAATAAGACTAAAGCCATAAAAGCTAGATTTGCTGCTAGAGACATGGTTGATGGTTCTTTCCTAGGGGATTATACAAGGATTTATGACTACTGAGTTATTGAGATCAAATCCAGGATCTACTGTGAAACTGAATGTCCAACCTGCACAAGAGAGTATTGATGATCAAAGACCCCATTTTAGAAGGCTATACATATGATTTGCATCTTGTAAGAAAAACTTCAAATTATGCAGACATTTCATTGGCCTTGATGGATGTTTTTTTGAAAGGGCTATGTGGAGGTCAAATCTTGGCAGCAATAAGTAGAGATCCAAATGATCAAATGCTACCAATAGTATTTGCAGTAGTTGAAAGTGAAAATAAGGATAGCTGGACATGGTTCTTGGAGCTGCTTATTGATGACCTTGGTGGGAGAGAAAAGTGCCTCACATACACTTTTATTTCTGATAAACAAAATGTATACTTATGTTATTTCAGTTATGCTTATGTTCTTACTTATTATGCTTATGTTCTTACTTGTTATACTTATGTTTTATGTGTTTTTAAACCTGGTTGCATAGGGATTATTACCTGCCATGGATAAACTGCTACCTAGAGTTGAGCAAAGATTTTGTGCCAGACATCTCTATAACAATTTCAGGAAAAGATATCTTGGTAAGATGTTGAAGGAAATCATCTGGAAGGTAGCAAAGTCAACATATTACCAAGCCTGGGAAAGAGAGATGAACTGAATGATGGATGTCAATGTAGATGCCTACAAGCACATGATGAGCACCCCACCTAGATTTTGGAGTAAACCATACTTCAAGACACATAAAAAATGTGATGCGGTTCTCAATAACATGTCTGAGGCATTTAATGGTGTAATCCTGGATTCTAGAGCCAAGCCATTGATAACCATGGTGGAAAAAATAAGGACATACATGATGGAGAGATGGGCAACAAATAGGATGAGGTTTCAGAACATGGCAGTTGTTGAAGTGTTACTTAACATAAGAAGGAAAATTGAAAAAACTAGCTCATACACAAACCTTTGGCTTGTCAGGTAATATACATGAACTTAACATAAGTTTAATACTATGTCCGATGAAGTGTTTCAAACTACTATGTCTAATGATCATATATTTATGTTTTAGGATATCTGATGAGCATATCTTTGAGGTTAGACACCTTGAAAAACAAGCTGACAAGTTTTCAGTAGACTTGAAGGAGCATATTTGTTCATGCAGAAGATGGGATCTGACAGGCCTACCTTGTGTTCACGCACTGTCAACTATGAAGAGTAGGAACTATAAAATTGATGACTACATTCTAGATTATTATAGAAAAGCAAGATATATGGAAGTGTATAAACATGCTATTTTTCCAGTTAATGACTCAAATCTTTGGGTAAGGACTGAGTATCCAAATGTGCAACCACCCAAATATAGGAAGATGCCTGGAAGGCCAAAAAAGAGAAGAAATTTAGAGCAGGGTGAGATTGATGGTTCAGACAGAAAAATGAGAAGGAATGGTTTCAATGTTAAGTGTAGCAGATGTAAGAAACCAGGTCACAATAAGCTTACTTGCAAGGTGACACCATCTAGCCAATAACCATCCCAACAACCATCAACACAAGCTTCACAAGGAGTCACTCATGAATCCCAACAGCTATCCCAACAACCATCAAAGCAGCCATCCCAACAACCATCAACACAAGCTTCACAAGGAGTCAGTCATGCATCCCAGCAAGTTACACAAGGAGCTAATAATGCATCCCAACAATCATTTGATGGAAGGGCAGCAAAATAACCAATTAAGAGGGGCTAATCATCTACTTCAGCATCTCATGGAAGGGTCAAGAAGTTACTAATCAGAAGGTCAACTAAGCCTTTTATACCACCAAGACCTACCACAAGACTGAGTGCAGCCAAGACTATTGTTGGGCCAACAAGAAGGAGATCAACGCCAACTAAGAGATTAACACCAACTTAGAAAATTTAGTTTAAGTCTGTGGCATTTTGTTATGTTCACTTTGTTAGTTTAAGTTTGAACCTTTAGCATTTTGTTATGTTCACTTTGTTATCTGGTATCTGTCACAAGCTATGACTTATGTATTTTGACTATGACTTATATAATATGTCACAATCTATGACTTATGTATTTTGGGTATGACTTATGAAATCTGTCACAAGCTATGACTTATGTATTTTGGCTATGACTTATGGAACAAATGTTATCATATTTTGAATTATGGAACATATTTTGGCATTTTGAATTATGGAACATATTATGGAACAAATGTTATCTTAAATGTTATCAGTAACTGATACAACTGATACAACAATGCAAAAACACATCAACAACAAATTGTAACAACTGATATAACAATGCAATACAACAATGCAAAAACACATCAACAACAAATTGTAACAACTGATACAACAATGCAATACCAAATTCATTATAAAAATTAATACTTGTCTATTCATTCCAACTGGTACAAACTGATACAAACAACTGATACAAATTTAAAACTTGTTTATTTAATTCAACTTGTACAAACTGATACACATTTATTTCAACTGGTACAAACTGATACACATAACTGCTCCTTCTCATCTCCAACGTCTTTATAAAACTAACCATCTTTCAACTGCTTCAACTTTTCCAAGTTTTTCATTCACCATTTTCCTTTCTGCAATTGCCTTTGATAGCTTTTCAATTCTATCCATCCAAAACCGCTCCTTCTTATCTCCAACATCTTCATAAAACCAACCATAGAAACCACACCCACCATGGCAAGATCCCTAAAAAATTCATAGGCTACAAATCAAATAGTTGCAGCAACATGTATTTTCCAAAGTACAAACATCAAATTCACATGAAATATACCTTATAATTAGGACAACTCCAGAAATGTTTTCCATAGTTCTTAACAGTTGCTGCCCTTCGAAGAACGGTCAGGTCCCCACAATGACATAAGGGTTTTCAACCGGAGCTTGTATACATATTCAAACCTTCCTTCAAAGAACAGCCACCTTCTTCGGTTTTTCTGTTTCAGCAATGACAAAGGTCCACTTGATTTCATGCTTGAATCTCTATTTGCAGTTTGCCCTAGCCCTAGGTCGAATTTGTGAAGCAATTTGGGGCTGAAATGAACATTATCACTGTCTTAACGAAGAAGATGAACCAATATGCCGACTCATCTGCCACGTCTGCACACATAAACAGACATTTGAGGGTTATTTACGGCGAGGACTAATATGAAACCATTTTAAAATTTAAGGGATTATTTTGAAACTTTTTAAAATTTAGGGATCAAATTGAACCCTGAGGTAAATTTAAGGGACCAATTTGAGTATTTTTCTTTTTTCAAATTGAAAGTATGCTACTATTTATAATGTTCAGATTGTCTGGTAAGATTTGCTGGTGAAGAAAAAAAAACAAGTTAATATAGTGATTCAATTAAATGTGTCTGGTAATAAAGTGATTCAATTAAATGTGATTAGCTTTTATCCCTGTTATGTAGTTTTTGATACATAATCACAGGAAATCCAAGACGCCCAGCAATCCATGGAGTGGGAAAGCTGCTAGAAATTTCTTAACTTATAGCTTAGAAACGTCTAAAGCTAGAGATTGTTTGTCAAAAACTTCTAATGGAAAATTATATGCATCTATCTTTGGTTTCATTAAGATCAAGACCTGATTATAAAACGTTGTTGTGAAAAAGTTATGAATTTTTTATGTTCTTTAACAAGGAAGCTCTAGGTTATCGTCAAGAGATTAAAAAATGGCCATCATCGAGTAACATGAATGCGATTGGGATATGATCACGGGTATTGGATCAGATCCTGTTGAAGTGGTCCACCAAGGACGTCTGAGATGCTGGTCGTATGGAGAGGAGGAGGGGGTGTACCTGCAAGGCACTCCGACGCTCAAGTAAGAAAGGGTCAAAGAAAAGGGGCAAGTACAAAGTATTAGTTCGTAGGGTGAATATTGATACCTGACCCTCTCAAGCGATAGGGTTTATAGAGTGCCCCTAGCGCGTGGCCAACGGTCCTATTTTCGGGGGGGGGGGGGGATAACCGTTTTCCCGAAGAAATAGGTAACTGCCCAAACTAGTCGTTATGTCGAGTAGAATGCCCAAAACTAGCCGTTATGTCGGGCATAGGTGTAGTCTTGGGCACCTGCCCCTAGCTGCTCGGGGAGTGTATGAGCCTGTGCATAATGGGCAGTAGATCCGGGGAGGTCAGTGTAGTCCTTGCCCGGTTGTAGGGGCATAAAGGTAACTTGTGCCCCTCTGTGGATTGGACTTAGGCAATTGGGTCGATGCTGTAGCAGGAGTGGATTGGGTCGTGCCTGGCCATTGGTCCAGTCCAGAACAGGAGCCCCCCAAGTTGTTACTCCTGAGCATGGGGGTGATGACTTAAGGACAGCTCGCTACTCCGGGGAGCTAAAACGGGTGCATGGAGGAAGCTGCTTTGTGGTGCTCGTTGCTTTTAGTGTCTGTGATGTTCCTGGTCGTGATAGATCTACCTATCGGACGGGGAGACTAACGGTTATGAGGAACTGGAAACGTTGGGATGCCATGTGTACCTATAGTTCCGTGCAGTCGTTTCTAGGCAATGATGGCTAGTTAATAGCCATGATGACCTTAGGGGGGGGCGTGATGTTGCATGTGCCCCTTTGTATAAAAGGGGGAAACCCGTTTCATTTTGAATTTTTCTCTCTCGTTTCTCTTCGTCTCCTTCAGAGCTCTTGCCCGTTCGCGCTGTCAGCTTTTCCGGCCACCGTATCAGGCTTCGGGCAACCGTCTACCTACTTCATCAATCAAGTAAGTTCGTCGATTTTGTGCTTTGTTACTCCTTCTGACGATTCTTTGTAGTTTGCATGCGGTTAGGATTAGGTTTAGAGGATGATTAGCTTCGTTCCCGGTGGTCGTTGGTTGTGGATGGTGGTTATGCCATTTTCTACTGCTGATGCGTCGTCGGACTTCTAGGATGTGAGGAGGGCGGTTCACGGCGTCGTTGCAATGACGATGCGCGTGTAACCGCCGTGGTACTTCATCTTCTGAAGTGACGATGAATTTTCTGGTTGAATATCTCCAGATTCCGGTGAAGCTTTGCAGTTTCCGGTGGAGCTTTATACGGGAACTGGGTATCGTCTCGGGGAAGTTCCTCATCTAGAAGTGATTTTTCCCGAGCGTCTCCTCGCGGGGAGGTTTTTGAATTCTTCTTTGTTGATGCTAGGTCTTAGGCCAGGGACGTTGTCCTTTGTTGACTAGCGGTGGAAGGGTGGATTTTATTTTCGTCGAATTCACTTTTTTCTCTGCTTTTCAGGTGATCGACATGGCAACGGGGCCGGACGAAGAAATTATCTTGGACTCTTCTGAGGAGGAAGCGAGCTCCTCGGATAGCAGTAGCTCAACTGCTTCGAGTGTCCCTAGCGAGGACGGGGAGGAAGAGGAGATGGAAGAGGACGTCGTTGAGGATTCTTCTGAAGAGTGGGAGGTGGTCGAACCGGCTGCGCACAAGTCTACGTTTGCCAAGAACCTGGGGGATGTCCATACGATCATAGGGCCGGAGGGGGAGTGGAAGTTTCACTTTCCTTCCGAGGAGGACAAAGTCTGTACGAACTTTGGGGAGAGCTTTACGATGTACGAGTATGCTTTCAAGGAATTGGGCTTGAGGTTGCCGTTTACTGACTTTCAATAGTCAGTGTTCGTGCACTTGAATTTGGCACTGACGCTGTAACGCCCCGATTTGTTTAATTGTATTTATTTATTTCATTTATGTGAATTTTGTGAAATGTGTGGATTTATTGTATTTTACCTGCTAATTGAGTTAATTGGTGAATTTCTCTGATAGGTAAAATATTTGCAATAAATTATAAATTCTTTTCAACTTTTATTTCCGAAATATATTCATCGTTGTTTATGTTTTATCGCATTTTGAGAGCGTTTGGGAGATATTTGAGCGTAAGGGCAAAATGGTCATTTGATTAGTTAGATATTTTAGAAAAATTATATATTTTTACAAATAAAGATTTGAGAGAAAAAGAGAGTATTTTAAGGTAACTCTAATAATTGATCAATTGGTATTAGAAGACAAAATATCAATTGGAGATATTTAACCCTATTGGATTTATATTATATAATAAGTATTATATATATATATAATGGTTAGAAAGAAAGAGAAAGGAAAAAGTTAGAAAAGAAGAAGAAAAAACAGAGAGAAAGAGGAGAAGGAAAAGGGATAAGAGGAAAAAAGAGGAAATCGAGAATAGCTCCGTTTCAAGCGCGATTAATCGAGTAAGGGTGTGAAATCTTATTATCTCATCAATGTATATCATTATGTATGTGTTTGCTTGGATGTTTTTCTTGTTTTCCATAGTTTGAGTTCTAGGTTGAAAATGGTAGAAATGAATAGAATCGATGTTTTTACGGACGAAAGTCGGAATAGATTGCGTAGTTGTGTCGGGTAATGTTAGGCCGCGATCGAGTACGCTTGTTTTACCAAATTTGGTTGATTTTGTAAGTTTTTGCATTTTTGGAGATTTGAGGGTTTAAGATTCGGATTGAAATCGAAAGTCGTAGAATTCACGTTTGATGGTTCCAAATCATCACTATATGTTTGGTATGAATGAGTATGTGTTTGTTTCGAAAAAAATAATTGAATCGGTCGGATTTTCGGGCACTTTTGCACAGACCCGTAGCAGCTTTTTAGGCAAATTCTAGTTTTTGGGAAAACTTCAAAAATTCATAAATCTTGAACCGTAAGTCAGTTTTGACCGTTCGAAGCGTTGGAAAGCTAACGAGATGTTCTTTCTAGGAAAAATGGTTTTGAGGGTTGTACCTGGTTCAATTATAGCATAAAATTGAAACCGTATCGTTGTGTTGATTTTTACCGTCGTGAATGTGTGCGATTGAGGTGTTATCGTGCAATATGCTTTTGTAATATAACGTATAGCTTGTATGTGTTGTTATACGATGTGTTGTGGGTAGCCTTATGGTGTGAATCCTAGATTGTGGAATTTATTGTGAATTGTGGTCTTTTGGCAAATAAATGCATTGTTTAAATTAAATGTAAATGCATGTTAATTGTGAAAAAGTTTGTTGCCGTTTAGGTGGTAAAGCGATGCTCGTTGCCGTTTGGCATAATTGATGTGAATGTATATAGATTGTATGTGATAGTATGAGAAGAATGCATGAATATATTATGAAATGTATGCATTTCAAGAGTGTCTTGAGTCATTTTGTATGTGAAGCATAATGATGTACATTCTTGTGTTGTGTGATTCTAATGAGCATCCGTTGTAACGTCGTGTGCCTATGTGAGGTGTGAGCGATGATTACAAACGATTGTGTGCCTAGGTGAGGTGTGAGCAATCGGGTCATGTGCCCGTGTGGGGTGTGAGCGATCCATGAATGATGTTGTTGTGTGGTAAAATACATTGCTTTATTGAATATCAATGTATGTTGTTATGATGTGTTGTGGGTAGCCTTTGTGGTGTGAATCCCTTGTGGAAGTAATTGTGATTGCATGATTGTCGTGGTTTGTGATGATATGCATTGTTTATGTGAAATTCCAATGTATGTGGTTGGTGGCCTTTATGGTTGAAATGCGTTGTTTGAATTGTTTTCAATGCATGAATAATAAGATGATGAGTTGAAATATATGCATGATTATGGTTGCATATATGAGTGAAGATGAATTTGATTGTCATGAGTTCTTGGGTGTCAAGCATCATGATATGCATCTTGTAATGTCGTGTGCCCATGTGGGGTGTGAGCGACTGATTGGTTCCAGAGGGAATCTGCTATAACATCGTGTGCCCATGTGGGGTGTGAGCGATGATTAAAGATGATAGTGTGCCCGTGTGGGGTGTGAGCAATCCATAAACATTGTGTGCCTATGTGAGGTGTGAGCAATGGGTGAACATCGTAGGCCCGACGGGGAGTTACATTGGTAACGAGCGATGGTTCCAATAAGTTCCTGAGTGAACTTGAGATGATTGAGTCGGTACCGCATTGCATTTGCATAGAGTCGTGAGTCGGTCTCTATGATTTGCATTTATCATCTTTGTAATTGTGCATTGATGAATAAACATGAATATGTATGTTTATGTGGAATGATAAGAATTGTTAAGGTATGCATGATGAATATGCTTGGTTTTGTATATATATATATATACATTGTGATGTATATGAGTGAGTTGTGATGAATTGTGGTGAGAATATAGAATATGTGTATTTTTATGCAAAGATATATAATTATATGCATTGTTATTATTATAATATTTCTCACCCTTCTGCTGTTTTATGATGCTCTATGAGGCATTACAGAGTAGGTATGCTGGTGGTCTTTTTGTGAAGCGTGTCTTCATTCTTTCGGTCGGTCGGCTCTGATATGTAGCACCGGGTAGCTAGGATGATTATGATTCTTTTGTGATACATTTGTAAATGTATCTTGTTGATGACTGTTTATGTAAACATGAATTATGTTGGTGGATAATACTTGATGATATATATATATATATATATATATATATATATATATATATATATATATATATATATATATATATATATATATATATATATATATATATGTGTGTGTGTATGTATGTTGATGTTATTCAATGTTTAGATTTTCCGCTTTTATTCTAAATATTGAGATGTGGGTGTAAGGACTAAGTTCCTCTGTTGCAAAGTTACCCCACTGTTGCATATCAATTGTTGAGCAGGTGTTGAATGTTTTAATTTCATGTATAGTGTGACATACCTCTTTTATACTATGTTTATAATTATACTGTGACGGAATTTTTAATATGTGCCTAAATGATTATGTGTTTATTTGGGGTTATAGAAAGGGCGTGTTACATTAAGTGGTATCAGAGCAGGTCGGTCCGTCCGGCCAAGTTGTTGAGTCTGTGTGGCATGACAGTTGAATACTGTCGTTGTTGTTTGTTCCTTAGTACGTGATATGTGTGTGAAACACTGCCAGTGCTTTCTGGGTTTTGGTAATCCTTTGTCTTCAGGTGTGAGATTGAGATAAGTGGGGGAGAAGCTAGAACATCTCGAAGTTGCTTCGGTTGTGGAGCGTGGGCTCAGTGTGCCGTTGATTGCAAGATTATAAGTGTGGTTTAGACAGCGTTGTTCCCGATTCTGGAAGGATGGTAGAGGTAAGGTTTATGTCAACTAAGGATTTGTGCCTTAGGTAGTTTTGTGCACTGGATGCAAGAAATGCTACTATAGTTTGGTAAAGATGGTTTATGCCCCATCATGATTGTCGGTTGTCTATTGACAAATTGAGGAACTGATCACCCTTAATCTCTTGTTGATAGTAGATGGAAATTATGTTGGATGGAATAGGCGTGTCTTTCCGGCTTTGATAGTGTGTGAAATGAATTGTTTGGAATTAAGCAGGTGATTATGGATTGTTTTGTTGAGTCGAAGAATATTCTTATATCGGAAGAGGAGACGGATTTGAGGTTTCCATATGTTGGTCAAGTTGAGAAGTCATTGAGAGAGAACGATTGGGTATCGTTAATGGCTGTTCTCAGAGAGTAAAGTGTGAACTCAAATTTGACGAAGGTGAGGTTTGGAGTCTTTGGAGTTTTGAGGGCTGTACATGGTTCAAATAAAGCAGAAAATTGAAACCGTATCGTTGTGTTGATTTTTACCGTCGTGAATGTGTGCGATTGAGGTGTTATCGTGCAATATGCTTTTGTAATATAACGTATAGCTTGTATGTGTTGTTATACGATGTGTTGTGGGTAGCCTTATGGTGTGCATCCTAGATTGTGGAATTTTTTGTGAATTGTGGCCTTTTGGCAAATAAATGCATTGTTTAAATTAAATGTAAATGCATGTGAATTGTGAAAGAGTTCGTTGCCGTTTGGCGTAATTGATGTGAATGTATATAGATTGTATGTGATAGTATGAGAAGAATGCATGAATATATTGTGAAATGTATGCATTTCAAGAGTGTCTTGAGTCATTTTGTATGTGAAGCATAATGATGTACATTCTTGTGTTGTGTGATTCTAATGAGCATCCGTTGTAACGTCGTGTGCCTATGTGAGGTGTGAGCGATGATTACAAACGATTGTGTGCCTAGGTGAGGTGTGAGCAATCGGGTCGTGTGCCCGTGTGGGGTGTGAGCGATCCATAAATGATGTTGTTGTGTGGTAAAATACATTGCTTTATTGAATATCAATGTATGTTGTTATGATGTGTTGTGGGTAGCCTTTGTGGTCTGAATCCCTTGTGGAAGGAATTGTGATTGTATGGTTGTCGTGGTTTGTGATGATATGCATTGTTTATGTGAAATTCCAATGTATGTGGTTGGTGGCCTTTATGGTTGAAATGCGTTGTTTGAATTGTTTTCAATGCATGAATAATAAGATGATGAGTTGAAATATATGCATGATTATGGTTGCATATATGAGTGAAGATGCATTTGATTGTCATGAGTTCTTGGGTGTCAAGCATCATGATATGCATCTTGTAATGTCGTGTGCCCATGTGGGATGTGAGCGACGGATTGGTTCCAGAGGGAATCCGCTATAACGTCGTGTGCCCATGTGGGGTGTGAGCGATGATTATAGATGATCGTGTGCCCGTGTGGGGTGTGAGCGATCGGATCGTGTGCCCATGTGGGGTGTGAGAGATCGGGTCGTGTGCCCGTCTGGGGTGTGAGCGATCCATAAACATTGTGTGCCTATGTGAGGTGTGAGCAATAGGTGAACATCGTAGGCCCGACGGAGAGTTACATTGGTAACGAGCGATGGTTCCAATAAGTTCCTGAGTGAACTTGAGATGATTGGGTCGGTACCGCATTGCATTTGCATAGAGTCGTGAGTCGGTCTCTATGATTTGCATTTATCATCTTTGTAATTGTGCATTGATGAATAAACATGAATATGTATGTTTATGTGGAATGATAAGAATTGTGAAGGTATGCATGATGAATATGCTTGGTTTTGTATATATATATATATATATATATATATATATATATATATATATATATATATATATATTGTGATGTATATGAGTGAGTTGTGATGAATTGTGGTGAGAATATAGAATATGTGTATTTTTATGCAAAGATATATAATTGTATGCATTGTTATTATTATAATATTTCTCACCCTTCTGCTGTTTTATGATGCTCTATGAGGCATTGCAGAGTAGGTATGCTGGTGGTCTTTTTGTGAAGCGTGTCTTCATTCTTTGGGTTGGTCGGCTCTGATATGTAGCACCGGGTAGCTAGGATGATTATGATTCTTTTGTGATACATTTGTACATGTATCTTGTTGATGAATGTTTATGTAAACATGAATTATGTTGGTGGATAATACTTGATGATATATATATATATATATATATATATATATATATGTATATATGTTGATGTTATTCAATGTTTAGATTTTCCGCTTTTATTCTAAATATTGAGATGTGGGTGTAAGGACTAAGTTCCTCTGTTGCAAAGTTACCCCACTGTTGCATATCAATTGTTGAGCAGGTGTTGAATGTTTTAATTTCATGTATAGTGTGACATACCTCTTTTATACTATGTTTATAATTATACTCTGACGGAATTTTTAATATGTGCCTAAATGATTATGTGTTTATTTGGGGGTATAGAAAGGGCGTGTTACATTAAGTGGTATCAGAGCAGGTCGGTCCGTCCGGCCAAGTTGTTGAGTCTGTGTGGCATGACAGTTGAATACTGTCGTTGTTGTTTGTTCCTTAGTACGTGATATGTGTGTGAAACACTGTCAGTGCTTTCTGGGTTTTGGTAATCCTTTGTCTTCAGGTGTGAGATTGAGATAAGTGGGGGAGAAGCTGGAACATCTCGAAGTTGCTTCGGTTGTGGAGCGTGAGCTCAGTGTGCCGTTGATTGCAAGATTATAAGTGTGGTTTAGACAGCGTTGTTCCCGGTTCTGGAAGGATGGTAGAGGTAAGGTTTATGTCAACTAAGGATTTGTGCCTTAGGTAGTTTTGTGCACTGGATGCAAGAAATGCTACTATAGTTTGGTAAAGATGGTTTATGCCCCATCATGATTGTCGGTTGTCTATTGACAAATTGAGGAACTGATCACCCTTAATCTCTTGTTGATAGTAGATGGAAATTATGTTGGATGGAATAGGCGTGTCTTTCCGGCTTTGATAGTGTGTGAAATGAATTTTTTGGAATTAAGCAGGTGATTATGGATTGTTTTGTTGAGTCGAAGAAGATTCTTATATCGGAAGAGGAGACGGATTTGAGGTTTCCATATGTTGGTCAAGTTGAGAAGTCATTGAGAGAGAACGATTGGGTATCGTTAATGGTTGTTCTCAGAGAGTAAAGTGTGAACTCAAATTTGACGAAGGTGAGGTTTGGAGTCTTTGGAGTTTTGAGGGCTGTACATGGTTCAATTAAAGCAGAAAATTGAAACCGTATCGTTGTGTTGATTTTTACCGTCGTGAATGTGTGCGATTGAGGTGTTATCGTGCAATATGCTTTTGTAATATAACGTATAGCTTGTATGTGTTGTTATACGATGTGTTGTGGGTAGCCTTATGGTGTGCATCCTAGATTGTGGAATTTATTGTGAATTGTGGCCTTTTGGCAAATAAATGCATTGTTTAAATTAAATGTAAATGCATGTGAATTGTGAAAGAGTTCGTTGCCGTTTGGAGTAATTGATGTGAATGTATATAGATTGTATGTGATAGTATGAGAAGAATGCATGAATATATTGTGAAATGTATGCATTTCAAGAGTGTCTTGAGTCATTTTGTTTGTGAAGCATAATGATGTACATTCTTGTGTTGTGTGATTCTAATGAGCATCCGTTGTAACGTCGTGTGCCTATGTGAGGTGTGAGCGATGATTACAAACGATTGTGTGCCTAGGTGAGGTGTGAGCAATCGGGTCGTGTGCCCGTGTGGGGTGTGAGCGATCCATAAATGATGTTGTTGTGTGGTAAAATACATTGCTTTATTGAATATCAATGTATGTTGTTATGATGTGTTGTGGGTAGCCTTTGTGGTCTGAATCCCTTGTGGAAGTAATTGTGATTGTATGGTTGTCGTGGTTTGTGATGATATGCATTGTTTATGTGAAATTCCAATGTATGTGGTTGGTGGCCTTTATGGTTGAAATGCGTTGTTTGAATTGTTTTCAATGCATGAATAATAAGATGATGAGTTGAAATATATGCATGATTATGGTTGCATATATGAGTGAAGATGCATTTGATTGTCATGAGTTCTTGGGTGTCAAGCATCATGATATGCATCTTGTAATGTCGTGTGCCCATGTGGGATGTGAGCGACGGATTGGTTCCAAAGGGAATCCGCTATAACGTCGTGTGCCCATGTGGGGTGTGAGCGATGATTATAGATGATCGTGTGCCCGTGTGGGGTGTGAGCGATCGGATCGTGTGCCCATGTGGGGTGTGAGCGATCGGGTCGTGTGCCCGTCTGGGGTGTGAGCGATCCATAAACATTGTGTGCCTATGTGAGGTGTGAGCAATAGGTGAACATCGTAGGCCCGACGGAGAGTTACATTGGTAACGAGCGATGGTTCCAATAAGTTCCTGAGTGAACTTGAGATGATTAAGTCGGTACCGCATTGCATTTGCATAGAGTCGTGAGTCGGTCTCTATGATTTGCATTTATCATCTTTGTAATTGTGCATTGATGAATAAACATGAATATGTATGTTTATGTGGAATGATAAGAATTGTGAAGGTATGCATGATGAATATGCTTGGTTTTGTATATATATATATATATATATATATATACATTGTGATGTATATGAGTGAGTTGTGATGAATTGTGGTGAGAATATAGAATATGTGTATTTTTATGCAAAGATATATAATTGTATGCATTGTTATTATTATAATATTTCTCACCCTTCTGCTGTTTTATGATGCTCTATGAGGCATTGCAGAGTAGGTATGCTGGTGGTCTTTTTGTGAAGCGTGTCTTCATTCTTTGGGTTGGTCGGCTCTGATATGTAGCACCGGGTAGCTAGGATGATTATGATTCTTTTGTGATACATTTGTACATGTATCTTGTTGATGAATGTTTATGTAAACATGAATTATGTTGGTGGATAATACTTGATGATATATATATATATATATATATATATATATATGTATATATGTTGATGTTATTCAATGTTTAGATTTTCTGCTTTTATTCTAAATATTGAGATGTGGGTGTAAGGACTAAGTTCCTCTGTTGCAAAGTTACTCCACTGTTGCATATCAATTGTTGAGCAGGTGTTGAATGTTTTAATTTCATGTATAGTGTGACATACCTCTTTTATACTATGTTTATAATTATACTCTGACGGAATTTTTAATATGTGCCTAAATGATTATGTGTTTATTTGGGGGTATAGAAAGGGCGTGTTACATTAAGTGGTATCAGAGCAGGTCGGTCCGTCCGGCCAAGTTGTTGAGTCTGTGTGGCATGACAGTTGAATACTGTCGTTGTTGTTTGTTCCTTAGTACGTGATATGTGTGTGAAACACTGCCAGTGCTTTCTGGGTTTTGGTAATCCTTTGTCTTCAGGTGTGAGATTGAGATAAGTGGGGGAGAAGCTGGAACATCTCGAAGTTGCTTCGGTTGTGGAGCGTGGGCTCAGTGTGCCGTTGATTGCAAGTTATAAGTGTGGTTTAGACAGCGTTGTTCCCGGTTCTGGAAGGATGGTTGAGGTAAGGTTTATGTCAACTAAGGATTTGTGCCTTAGGTAGTTTTGTGCACTGGATGCAAGAAATGCTACTATAGTTTGGTAAAGATGGTTTATGCCCCATCATGATTGTCGGTTGTCTATTGACAAATTGAGGAACTGATCACCCTTAATCTCTTGTTGATAGTAGATGGAAATTATGTTGGATGGATAGGCGTGTCTTTCCGGCTTTAATAGTGTGTGAAATGAATTTTTTGGAATTAAGCAGGTGATTATGGATTGTTTTGTTGAGTCGAAGAAGATTCTTATATCGGAAGAGGAGACGGATTTGAGGTTTCCATATGTTGGTCAAGTTGAGAAGTCATTGAGAGAGAACGATTGGGTATCGTTAATGGTTGTTCTCAGAGAGTAAAGTGTGAACTCAAATTTGACGAAGGTGAGGTTTGGAGTCTTTGGAGTTTTGAGGGCTGTACATGGTTCAATTAAAGCAGAAAATTGAAACCGTATCGTTGTGTTGATTTTTACCGTCGTGAATGTGTGCGATTGAGGTGTTATCGTGCAATATGCTTTTGTAATATAACGTATAGCTTGTATGTGTTGTTATACGATGTGTTGTGGGTAGCCTTATGGTGTGCATCCTAGATTGTGGAATTTATTGTGAATTGTGGCCTTTTGGCAAATAAATGCATTGTTTAAATTAAATGTAAATGCATGTGAATTGTGAAAGAGTTCGTTGCCGTTTGGAGTAATTGATGTGAATGTATATAGATTGTATGTGATAGTATGAGAAGAATGCATGAATATATTGTGAAATGTATGCATTTCAAGAGTGTCTTGAGTCATTTTGTATGTGAAGCATAATGATGTACATTCTTGTGTTGTGTGATTCTAATGAGCATCCGTTGTAACGTCGTGTGCCTATGTGAGGTGTGAGCGATGATTACAAACGATTGTGTGCCTAGGTGAGGTGTGAGCAATCGGGTCGTGTGCCCGTGTGGGGTGTGAGCGATCCATAAATGATGTTGTTGTGTGGTAAAATACATTGCTTTATTGAATATCAATGTATGTTGTTATGATGTGTTGTGGGTAGCCTTTGTGGTCTGAATCCCTTGTGGAAGTAATTGTGATTGTATGGTTGTCGTGGTTTGTGATGATATGCATTGTTTATGTGAAATTCCAATGTATGTGGTTGGTGGCCTTTATGGTTGAAATGCGTTGTTTGAATTGTTTTCAATGCATGAATAATAAGATGATGAGTTGAAATATATGCATGATTATGGTTGCATATATGAGTGAAGATGCATTTGATTGTCATGAGTTCTTGGGTGTCAAGCATCATGATATGCATCTTGTAATGTCGTGTGCCCATGTGGGATGTGAGCGACGGATTGGTTCCAAAGGGAATCCGCTATAACGTCGTGTGCCCATGTGGGGTGTGAGCGATGATTATAGATGAGCGTGTGCCCGTGTGGGGTGTGAGCGATCGGATCGTGTGCCCATGTGGGGTGTGAGCGATCGGGTCGTGTGCCCGTCTGGGGTGTGAGCGATCCACAAACATTGTGTGCCTATGTGAGGTGTGAGCAATAGGTGAACATCGTAGGCCCGACGGAGAGTTACATTGGTAACGAGCGATGGTTCCAATAAGTTCCTGAGTGAACTTGAGATGATTGAGTCGGTACCGCATTGCATTTGCATAGAGTCGTGAGTCGGTCTCTATGATTTGCATTTATCATCTTTGTAATTGTGCATTGATGAATAAACATGAATATGTATGTTTATGTGGAATGATAAGAATTGTGAAGGTATGCATGATGAATATGCTTGGTTTTGTATATATATATATATATATATATATACATTGTGATGTATATGAGTGAGTTGTGATGAATTGTGGTGAGAATATAGAATATGTGTATTTTTATGCAAAGATATATAATTGTATGCATTGTTATTATTATAATATTTCTCACCCTTCTGCTGTTTTATGATGCTCTATGAGGCATTGCAGAGTAGGTATGCTGGTGGTCTTTTTGTGAAGCGTGTCTTCATTCTTTGGGTTGGTCGGCTCTGATATGTAGCACCGGGTAGCTAGGATGATTATGATTCTTTTGTGATACATTTGTACATGTATCTTGTTGATGAATGTTTATGTAAACATGAATTATGTTGGTGGATAATACTTGATGATATATATATATATATATATATATATATATGTATATATGTTGATGTTATTCAATGTTTAGATTTTCTGCTTTTATTCTAAATATTGAGATGTGGGTGTAAGGACTAAGTTCCTCTGTTGCAAAGTTACTCCACTGTTGCATATCAATTGTTGAGCAGGTGTTGAATGTTTTAATTTCATGTATAGTGTGACATACCTCTTTTATACTATGTTTATAATTATACTCTGACGGAATTTTTAATATGTGCCTAAATGATTATGTGTTTATTTGGGGGTATAGAAAGGGCGTGTTACATTAAGTGGTATCAGAGCAGGTCGGTCCGTCCGGCCAAGTTGTTGAGTCTGTGTGGCATGACAGTTGAATACTGTCGTTGTTGTTTGTTCCTTAGTACGTGATATGTGTGTGAAACACTGCCAGTGCTTTCTGGGTTTTGGTAATCCTTTGTCTTCAGGTGTGAGATTGAGATAAGTGGGGGAGAAGCTGGAACATCTCGAAGTTGCTTCGGTTGTGGAGCGTGGGCTCAGTGTGCCGTTGATTGCAAGATTATAAGTGTGGTTTAGACAGCGTTGTTCCCGGTTCTGGAAGGATGGTTGAGGTAAGGTTTATGTCAACTAAGGATTTGTGCCTTAGGTAGTTTTGTGCACTGGATGCAAGAAATGCTACTATAGTTTGGTAAAGATGGTTTATGCCCCATCATGATTGTCGGTTGTCTATTGACAAATTGAGGAACTGATCACCCTTAATCTCTTGTTGATAGTAGATGGAAATTATGTTGGATGGAATAGGCGTGTCTTTCCGGCTTTAATAGTGTGTGAAATGAATTTTTTGGAATTAAGCAGGTGATTATGGATTGTTTTGTTGAGTCGAAGAAGATTCTTATATCGGAAGAGGAGACGGATTTGAGGTTTCCATATGTTGGTCAAGTTGAGAAGTCATTGAGAGAGAACGATTGGGTATCGTTAATGGTTGTTCTCAGAGAGTAAAGTGTGAACTCAAATTTGACGAAGGTGAGGTTTGGAGTCTTTGGAGTTTTGAGGGCTGTACATGGTTCAATTAAAGCAGAAAATTGAAACTGTATCGTTGTGTTGATTTTTACCGTCGTGAATGTGTGCGATTGAGGTGTTATCGTGCAATATGCTTTTGTAATATAACGTATAGCTTGTATGTGTTGTTATACGATGTGTTGTGGGTAGCCTTATGGTGTGCATCCTAGATTGTGGAATTTATTGTGAATTGTGGCCTTTTGGCAAATAAATGCATTGTTTAAATTAAATGTAAATGCATGTGAATTGTGAAAGAGTTCGTTGCCGTTTGGAGTAATTGATGTGAATGTATATAGATTGTATGTGATAGTATGAGAAGAATGCATGAATATATTGTGAAATGTATGCATTTCAAGAGTGTCTTGAGTCATTTTGTATGTGAAGCATAATGATGTACATTCTTGTGTTGTGTGATTCTAATGAGCATCCGTTGTAACGTCGTGTGCCTATGTGAGGTGTGAGCGATGATTACAAACGATTGTGTGCCTAGGTGAGGTGTGAGCAATCGGGTCGTGTGCCCGTGTGGGGTGTGAGCGATCCATAAATGATGTTGTTGTGTGGTAAAATACATTGCTTTATTGAATATCAATGTATGTTGTTATGATGTGTTGTGGGTAGCCTTTGTGGTCTGAATCCCTTGTGGAAGTAATTGTGATTGTATGGTTGTCGTGGTTTGTGATGATATGCATTGTTTATGTGAAATTCCAATGTATGTGGTTGGTGGCCTTTATGGTTGAAATGCGTTGTTTGAATTGTTTTCAATGCATGAATAATAAGATGATGAGTTGAAATATATGCATGATTATGGTTGCATATATGAGTGAAGATGCATTTGATTATCATGAGTTCTTGGGTGTCAAGCATCATGATATGCATCTTGTAATGTCGTGTGCCCATGTGGGATGTGAGCGACGGATTGGTTCCAAAGGGAATCCGCTATAACGTCGTGTGCCCATGTGGGGTGTGAGCGATGATTATAGATGATCGTGTGCCCGTGTGGGGTGTGAGCGATCGGATCGTGTGCCCATGTGGGGTGTGAGCGATCGGGTCGTGTGCCCGTCTGGGGTGTGAGCGATCCATAAACATTGTGTGCCTATGTGAGGTGTGAGCAATAGGTGAACATCGTAGGCCCGACGGAGAGTTACATTGGTAACGAGCGATGGTTCCAATAAGTTCCTGAGTGAACTTGAGATGATTGAGTCGGTACCGCATTGCATTTGCATAGAGTCGTGAGTCGGTCTCTATGATTTGCATTTATCATCTTTGTAATTGTGCATTGATGAATAAACATGAATATGTATGTTTATGTGGAATGATAAGAATTGTGAAGGTATGCATGATGAATATGCTTGGTTTTGTATATATATATATATATATATATATATATATACATTGTGATGTATATGAGTGAGTTGTGATGAATTGTGGTGAGAATATAGAATATGTGTATTTTTATGCAAAGATATATAATTGTATGCATTGTTATTATTATAATATTTCTCACCCTTCTGCTGTTTTATGATGCTCTATGAGGCATTGCAGAGTAGGTATGCTGGTGGTCTTTTTGTGAAGCGTGTCTTCATTCTTTGGGTTGGTCGGCTCTGATATGTAGCACCGGGTAGCTAGGATGATTATGATTCTTTTGTGATACATTTGTACATGTATCTTGTTGATGAATGTTTATGTAAACATGAATTATGTTGGTGGATAATACTTGATGATATATATATATATATATATATATATATGTATATATGTTGATGTTATTCAATGTTTAGATTTTCCGCTTTTATTCTAAATATTGAGATGTGGGTGTAAGGACTAAGTTCCTCTGTTGCAAAGTTACCCCACTGTTGCATATCAATTGTTGAGCAGGTGTTGAATGTTTTAATTTCATGTATAGTGTGACATACCTCTTTTATACTATGTTTATAATTATACTCTGACGGAATTTTTAATATGTGCCTAAATGATTATGTGTTTATTTGGGGGTATAGAAAGGGCGTGTTACATTAAGTGGTATCAGAGCAGGTCGGTCCGTCCGGCCAAGTTGTTGAGTCTGTGTGGCATGACAGTTGAATACTGTCGTTGTTGTTTGTTCCTTAGTACGTGATATGTGTGTGAAACACTGCCAGTGCTTTCTGGGTTTTGGTAATCCTTTGTCTTCAGGTGTGAGATTGAGATAAGTGGGGGAGAAGCTGGAACATCTCGAAGTTGCTTCGGTTGTGGAGCGTGGGCTCAGTGTGCCGTTGATTGCAAGATTATAAGTGTGGTTTAGACAGCGTTGTTCCCGGTTCTGGAAGGATGGTAGAGGTAAGGTTTATGTCAACTAAGGATTTGTGCCTTAGGTAGTTTTGTGCACTAGATGCAAGAAATGCTACTATAGTTTGGTAAAGATGGTTTATGCCCCATCATGATTGTCGGTTGTCTATTGACAAATTGAGGAACTGATCACCCTTAATCTCTTGTTGATAGTAGATGGAAATTATGTTGGATGGAATAGGCGTGTCTTTCCGGCTTTAATAGTGTGTGAAATGAATTTTTTGGAATTAAGCAGGTGATTATGGATTGTTTTGTTGAGTCGAAGAAGATTCTTATATCGGAAGAGGAGACGGATTTGAGGTTTCCATATGTTGGTCAAGTTGAGAAGTCATTGAGAGAGAACGATTGGGTATCGTTAATGGTTGTTCTCAGAGAGTAAAGTGTGAACTCAAATTTGACGAAGGTGAGGTTTGGAGTCTTTGGAGTTTTGAGGGCTGTACATGGTTCAATTAAAGCAGAAAATTGAAACCGTATCGTTGTGTTGATTTTTACCGTCGTGAATGTGTGCGATTGAGGTGTTATCGTGCAATATGCTTTTGTAATATAACGTATAGCTTGTATGTGTTGTTATACGATGTGTTGTGGGTAGCCTTATGGTGTGCATCCTAGATTGTGGAATTTATTGTGAATTGTGGCCTTTTGGCAAATAAATGCATTGTTTAAATTAAATGTAAATGCATGTGAATTGTGAAAGAGTTCGTTGCCGTTTGGAGTAATTGATGTGAATGTATATAGATTGTATGTGATAGTATGAGAAGAATGCATGAATATATTGTGAAATGTATGCATTTCAAGAGTGTCTTGAGTCATTTTGTTTGTGAAGCATAATGATGTACATTCTTGTGTTGTGTGATTCTAATGAGCATCCGTTGTAACGTCGTGTGCCTATGTGAGGTGTGAGCGATGATTACAAACGATTGTGTGCCTAGGTGAGGTGTGAGCAATCGGGTCGTGTGCCCGTGTGGGGTGTGAGCGATCCATAAATGATGTTGTTGTGTGGTAAAATACATTGCTTTATTGAATATCAATGTATGTTGTTATGATGTGTTGTGGGTAGCCTTTGTGGTCTGAATCCCTTGTGGAAGTAATTGTGATTGTATGGTTGTCGTGGTTTGTGATGATATGCATTGTTTATGTGAAATTCCAATGTATGTGGTTGGTGGCCTTTATGGTTGAAATGCGTTGTTTGAATTGTTTTCAATGCATGAATAATAAGATGATGAGTTGAAATATATGCATGATTATGGTTGCATATATGAGTGAAGATGCATTTGATTGTCATGAGTTCTTGGGTGTCAAGCATCATGATATGCATCTTGTAATGTCGTGTGCCCATGTGGGATGTGAGCGACGGATTGGTTCCAAAGGGAATCCGCTATAACGTCGTGTGCCCATGTGGGGTGTGAGCGATGATTATAGATGACCGTGTGCCCGTGTGGGGTGTGAACGATCGGATCGTGTGCCCATGTGGGGTGTGAGCGATCGGGTCGTGTGCCCGTCTGGGGTGTGAGCGATCCATAAACATTGTGTGCCTATGTGAGGTGTGAGCAATAGGTGAACATCGTAGGCCCGACGGAGAGTTACATTGGTAACGAGCGATGGTTCCAATAAGTTCCTGAGTGAACTTGAGATGATTGAGTCGGTACCGCATTGTATTTGCATAGAGTCGTGAGTCGGTCTCTATGATTTGCATTTATCATCTTTGTAATTGTGCATTGATGAATAAACATGAATATGTATGTTTATGTGGAATGATAAGAATTGTGAAGGTATGCATGATGAATATGCTTGGTTTTGTATATATATATATATATATATATATATATATATATATATATATATATACATTGTGATGTATATGAGTGAGTTGTGATGAATTGTGGTGAGAATATAGAATATGTGTATTTTTATGCAAAGATATATAATTGTATGCATTGTTATTATTATAATATTTCTCACCCTTCTGCTGTTTTATGATGCTCTATGGGGCATTGCAGAGTAGGTATGCTGGTGGTCTTTTTGTGAAGCGTGTCTTCATTCTTTTGGTTGGTCGGCTCTGATATGTAGCACCGGGTAGCTAGGATGATTATGATTCTTTTGTGATACATTTGTACATGTATCTTGTTGATGAATGTTTATGTAAACATGAATTATGTTGGTGGATAATACTTGATGATATATATATATATATATATATATATATATATATATATATATATGTTGATGTTATTCAATGTTTAGATTTTCCGCTTTTATTCTAAATATTGAGATGTGGGTGTAAGGACTAAGTTCCTCTGTTGCAAAGTTACCCCACTGTTGCATATCAATTGTTGAGCAGGTGTTGAATGTTTTAATTTCATGTATAGTGTGACATACCTCTTTTATACTATGTTTATAATTATACTCTGACGGAATTTTTAATATGTGCCTAAATGATTATGTGTTTATTTGGGGGTATAGAAAGGGCATGTTACATTAAGTGGTATCAGAGCAGGTCGGTCCGTCCGGCCAAGTTGTTGAGTCTGTGTGGCATGACAGTTGAATACTGTCGTTGTTGTTTGTTCCTTAGTACGTGATATGTGTGTGAAACACTGTCAGTGCTTTCTGGGTTTTGGTAATCCTTTGTGTTCAGGTGTGAGATTGAGATAAGTGGGGGAGAAGCTGGAACTTCTCGAAGTTGCTTCGGTTGTGGAGCGTGGGCTCAGTGTGCCGTTGATTGCAAGATTATAAGTGTGGTTTAGACATCGTTGTTCCCGGTTCTGGAAGGATGGCAGAGGTAAGGTTTATGTCAACTAAGGATTTGTGCCTTAGGTAGTTTTGTGCACTGGATGCAAGAAATGCTACTATAGTTTGGTAAAGATGGTTTATGCCCCATCATGATTGTCGGTTGTCTATTGACAAATTGAGGAACTGATCACCCTTAATCTCTTGTTGATAGTAGATGGAAATTATGTTGGATGGAATAGGCGTGTCTTTCCGGCTTTGATAGTGTGTGAAATGAATTGTTTGGAATTAAGCAGGTGATTATGGATTGTTTTGTTGAGTCGAAGAAGATTCTTATATCGGAAGAGGAGACGGATTTGAGGTTTCCATATGTTGGTCAAGTTGAGAAGTCATTGAGAGAGAACGATTGGGTATCGTTAATGGTTGTTCTCAGAGAGTAAAGTGTGAACTCAAATTTGACGAAGGTGAGGTTTGGAGTCTTTGGAGTTTTGAGGGCTGTACATGGTTCAATTAAAGCAGAAAATTGAAACCGTATCGTTGTGTTGATTTTTACCGTCGTGAATGTGTGCGATTGAGGTGTTATCATGCAATATGCTTTTGTAATATAATGTATAGCTTGTATGTGTTGTTATACGATGTGTTGTGGGTAGCCTTATGGTGTGCATCCTAGATTGTGGAATTTATTGTGAATTGTGGCCTTTTGGCAAATAAATGCATTGTTTAAATTAAATGTAAATGCATGTGCATTGTGAAAGAGTTCGTTGCCGTTTGGCGTAATTGATGTGAATGTATATAGATTGTATGTGATAGTATGAGAAGAATGCATGAATATATTGTGAAATGTATGCATTTCAAGAGTGTCTTGAGTCATTTTGTATGTGAAGCATAATGATGTACATTCTTGTGTTGTGTGATTCTAATGAGCATCCGTTGTAACGTCGTGTGCCTATGTGAGGTGTGAGCGATGATTACAAACGATTGTGTGCCTAGGTGAGGTGTGAGCAATCGGGTCGTGTGCCCGTGTGGGGTGTGAGCGATCCATAAATGATGTTGTTGTGTGGTAAAATACATTGCTTTATTGAATATCAATGTATGTTGTTATGATGTGTTGTGGGTAGCCTTTGTGGTCTGAATCCCTTGTGGAAGTAATTGTGATTGTATGGTTGTCGTGGTTTGTGATGATATGCATTGTTTATGTGAAATTCCAATGTATGTGGTTGGTGGCCTTTATGGTTGAAATGCGTTGTTTGAATTGTTTTCAATGCATGAATAATAAGATGATGAGTTGAAATATATGCATGATTATGGTTGCATATATGAGTGAAGATGCATTTGATTGTCATGAGTTCTTGGGTGTCAAGCATCATGATATGCATCTTGTAATGTCGTGTGCCCATGTGGGATGTGAGCGACGGATTGGTTCCAGAGGGAATCCGCTATAACGTCGTGTGCCCATGTGGGGTGTGAGCGATGATTATAGATGATCGTGTGCCCGTGTGGGGTGTGAGCGATCGGATCGTGTGCCCATGTGGGGTGTGAGCGATCGGGTCGTGTGCCCGTCTGGGGTGTGAGCGATTCATAAACATTGTGTGCCTATGTGAGGTGTGAGCAATAGGTGAACATCGTAGGCCCGACGGAGAGTTACATTGGTAACGAGCGATGGTTCCAATAAGTTCCTGAGTGAACTTGAGATGATTGAGTCGGTACCGCATTGCATTTGCATAGAGTCGTGAGTCGGTCTCTATGATTTGCATTTATCATCTTTGTAATTGTGCATTGATGAATAAACATGAATATGTATGTTTATGTGGAATGATAAGAATTGTGAAGGTATGCATGATGAATATGCTTGGTTTTGTATATATATATATATATATATATATATACATTGTGATGTATATGAGTGAGTTGTGATGAATTGTGGTGAGAATATAGAATATGTGTATTTTTATGCAAAGATATATAATTGTATGCATTGTTATTATTATAATATTTCTCACCCTTCTGCTGTTTTATGATGCTCTATGAGGCATTGCAGAGTAGGTATGCTGGTGGTCTTTTTGTGAAGCGTGTCTTCATTCTTTTGGTTGGTCGGCTCTGATATGTAGCACCGGGTAGCTAGGATGATTATGATTCTTTTGTGATACATTTGTACATGTATCTTGTTGATGAATGTTTATGTAAACATGAATTATGTTGGTGGATAATACTTGATGATATATATATATATATATATATATATATATATATATATATATATATGTATATATGTTGATGTTATTCAATGTTTAGATTTTCCGCTTTTATTCTAAATATTGAGATGTGGGTGTAAGGACTAAGTTCCTCTGTTGCAAAGTTACCCCACTGTTGCATATCAATTGTTGAGCAGGTGTTGAATGTTTTAATTTCATGTATAGTGTGACATACCTCTTTTATACTATGTTTATAATTATACTCTGACGGAATTTTTAATATGTGCCTAAATGATTATGTGTTTATTTGGGGGTATAGAAAAGGGGTGTTACATTAAGTGGTATCAGAGCAGGTCGGTCCGTCCGGCCAAGTTGTTGAGTCTGTGTGGCATGACAGTTGAATACTGTCGTTGTTGTTTGTTCCTTAGTACGTGATATGTGTGTGAAACACTGTCAGTGCTTTCTGGGTTTTGGTAATCCTTTGTCTTCAGGTGTGAGATTGAGATAAGTGGGGGAGAAGCTGGAACTTCTCGAAGTTGCTTCGGTTGTGGAGCGTGGGCTCAGTGTGCCGTTGATTGCAAGATTATAAGTGTGGTTTAGACATCGTTGTTCCCGGTTCTGGAAGGATGGCAGAGGTAAGGTTTATGTCAACTAAGGATTTGTGCCTTAGGTAGTTTTGTGCACTGGATGCAAGAAATGCTACTATAGTTTGGTAAAGATGGTTTATGCCCCATCATGATTGTCGGTTGTCTATTGACAAATTGAGGAACTGATCACCCTTAATCTCTTGTTGATAGTAGATGGAAATTATGTTGGATGGAATAGGCGTGTCTTTCCGGCTTTGATAGTGTGTGAAATGAATTGTTTGGAATTAAGCAGGTGATTATGGATTGTTTTGTTGAGTCGAAGAAGATTCTTATATCGGAAGAGGAGACGGATTTGAGGTTTCCATATGTTGGTCAAGTTGAGAAGTCATTGAGAGAGAACGATTGGGTATCGTTAATGGTTGTTCTCAGAGAGTAAAGTGTGAACTCAAATTTGACGAAGGTGAGGTTTGGAGTCTTTGGAGTTTTGAGGGCTGTACATGGTTCAATTAAAGCAGAAAATTGAAACCGTATCGTTGTGTTGATTTTTACCGTCGTGAATGTGTGCGATTGAGTTGTTATCATGCAATATGCTTTTGTAATATAATGTATAGCTTGTATGTGTTGTTATACGATGTGTTGTGGGTAGCCTTATGGTGTGCATCCTAGATTGTGGAATTTATTGTGAATTGTGGCCTTTTGGCAAATAAATGCATTGTTTAAATTAAATGTAAATGCATGTGCATTGTGAAAGAGTTCGTTGCCGTTTGGCGTAATTGATGTGAATGTATATAGATTGTATGTGATAGTATGAGAAGAATGCATGAATATATTGTGAAATGTATGCATTTCAAGAGTGTCTTGAGTCATTTTGTATGTGAAGCATAATGATGTACATTCTTGTGTTGTGTGATTCTAATGAGCATCCGTTGTAACGTCGTGTGCCTATGTGAGGTGTGAGCGATGATTACAAACGATTGTGTGCCTAGGTGAGGTGTGAGCAATCGGGTCGTGTGCCTGTGTGGGGTGTGAGCGATCCATAAATGATGTTGTTGTGTGGTAAAATACATTGCTTTATTGAATATCAATGTATGTTGTTATGATGTGTTGTGGGTAGCCTTTGTGGTCTGAATCCCTTGTGGAAGTAATTGTGATTGTATGGTTGTCGTGGTTTGTGATGATATGCGTTGTTTATGTGAAATTCCAATGTATGTGGTTGGTGGCCTTTATGGTTGAAATGCGTTGTTTGAATTGTTTTCAATGCATGAATAATAAGATGATGAGTTGAAATATATGCATGATTATGGTTGCATATATGAGTGAAGATGCATTTGATTGTCATGAGTTCTTGGGTGTCAAGCATCATGATATGCATCTTGTAATGTCGTGTGCCCATGTGGGATGTGAGCGACGGATTGGTTCCAGAGGGAATCCGCTATAACGTCGTGTGCCCATGTGGGGTGTGAGCGATGATTATAGATGATCGTGTGCCCGTGTGGGGTGTGAGCGATCGGATCGTGTGCCCATGTGGGGTGTGAGCGATCGGGTCGTGTGCCCGTCTGGGGTGTGAGCGATTCATAAACATTGTGTGCCTATGTGAGGTGTGAGCAATAGGTGAACATCGTAGGCCCGACGGAGAGTTACATTGGTAACGAGCGATGGTTCCAATAAGTTCCTGAGTGAACTTGAGATGATTGAGTCGGTACCGCATTGCATTTGCATAGAGTCGTGAGTCGGTCTCTATGATTTGCATTTATCATCTTTGTAATTGTGCATTGATGAATAAACATGAATATGTATGTTTATGTGGAATGATAAGAATTGTGAAGGTATGCATGATGAATATGCTTGGTTTTGTATATATATATATATATATATATATATATACATTGTGATGTATATGAGTGAGTTGTGATGAATTGTGGTGAGAATATAGAATATGTGTATTTTTATGCAAAGATATATAATTGTATGCATTGTTATTATTATAATATTTCTCACCCTTCTGCTGTTTTATGATGCTCTATGAGGCATTGCAGAGTAGGTATGCTGGTGGTTTTTTTGTGAAGCGTGTCTTCATTCTTTTGGTTGGTCGGCTCTGATATGTAGCACCGGGTAGCTAGGATGATTATGATTCTTTTGTGATACATTTGTACATGTATCTTGTTGATGAATGTTTATGTTAACATGAATTATGTTGGTGGATAATACTTGATGATATATATATATATATATATATATATATATATATATATATATATATATATGTATATATGTTGATGTTATTCAATGTTTAGATTTTCCGCTTTTATTCTAAATATTGAGATGTGGGTGTAAGGACTAAGTTCCTCTGTTGCAAAGTTACCCCACTGTTGCATATCAATTGTTGAGCAGGTGTTGAATGTTTTAATTTCATGTATAGTGTGACATACCTCTTTTATACTATGTTTATAATTATACTCTGACGGAATTTTTAATATGTGCCTAAATGATTATGTGTTTATTTGGGGGTATAGAAAAGGGGTGTTACATTAAGTGGTATCAGAGCAGGTCGGTCCGTCCGGCCAAGTTGTTGAGTCTGTGTGGCATGACAGTTGAATACTGTCATTGTTGTTTGTTCCTTAGTACGTGATATATGTGTGAAACACTGTCAGTGCTTTCTGGGTTTTGGTAATCCTTTGTCTTCAGGTGTGAGATTGAGATAAGTGGGGGAGAAGCTGGAACTTCTCCAAGTTGCTTCGGTTGTGGATCGTGGGCTCAGTGTGCCGTTGATTGCAAGATTATAAGTGTGGTTTGGACAGCGTTGTTCCCGGTTCTGGAAGGAAGGTAGAGGTAAGGTTTATGTCAACTAAGGATTTGTGCCTTAGGTAGTTTTGTGCACTGGATGCAAGAAATGCTACTATAGTTTGGTAAAGATGGTTTATGCCCCATCATGATTGTCGGCTGTCTATTGACAAATTGAGAAACTGATCACCCTTAATCTCTTGTTGATAGTAGACGGAAATTATGTTGGATGGAATAGGCGTGTCTTTCCGGCTTTGATAGTGTGTGAAATGAATTGTTTGGAATTAAGCAGGTGATTATGGATTGTTTTGTTGAGTCGAAGAAGATTCTTATATCGGAAGAGGAGACGGATTCGAGGTTTCCATATGTTGGTCAAGTTGAGAAGTCATTGAGAGAGAACGATTGGGTATCGTTAATGGTTGTTCTCAGAGAGTAAAGTGTGAACTCAAATTTGACGAAGGTGAGGTTTGGAGTCTTTGGAGTTTTAGAGCATTAATGGAAATTTTGAGGAAAACCCTAGCTGTGGGTGTAATATTTAAGAGTTCTCTTGGCTTGGTGGAGTTTGAGTGGAGTTGCAAGTGTATGGAATGTTGGATAAGAGTGGTGAACAGTGTGAGTTGAGGCTTTGATCGATTTAATGTGACTGGTTATGGTTGTTATCGTTGGGATAGGCTGTTATGTACTTGGTTAAGCTTGTGTGTGAGTAACCAGTTACCCAGGGAAAAGAATTTTGCAAGAACTTTAAGAATTTATATCTTTTGGAATTTGTTTGGGTATTGCAACGTGTAGTGATGTTATTTGGTGTTAGTAAGGAATCTGTAATGTTTGTGGAGTATATGAATCGTATCTTTCATATTTAATTGGATAAGTTTGTAGTCGTTTTGATTGAGGATATTTGGATCTGTTATAAACTCGGAGGAAGAACGAGTAGAGTGGTTGAGAATTGACTTGCAAGTGTTGAAAAGAGACAAAGTGTTATGCTAAGTTATTCAAGTGAGAATTTTGGTTGAAAAGGTTAGTTTTCTTGGATATGTTATTTCTGATGGTGGTATTTGTTGTGGATTCATCGGGAGTAGATGCAGCTCTACGTTGAGGGACTCCAAAGTCGGTTAAAGTACTTAGAAGCTTTTTGGACTTTTGTTGGTTATTACTGTAACGCCCCAATTTGTTTAATTCTATTTATTTATTCCAATTATGTGAATTTTGTGAATTGTGTGAATTTATTGTATTTTACCTGCTAATTGAGTTAATTGGTGAATTTCTCTGATAGGTAAAATATTTGCAATAAATTATAAATTCTTTTCAACTTTTATTTCCCGAAATATATTTCATCGGTATGGTTATGTTTTGTCGCGTTTTGAGAGCGTTCGGGAGATATTTGAGCTGAGGGGTAAAATGGTCATTTTGAGGGATTAGATATTTTAGAAAAATTAGATATTTTTATAAATAGAGATTTGAGAGGAAAAAAAAGTATTTTAAGGTAACTCTAATAATTGATCAATTGGTATTAGAAGGCAAAATATCAATTAGAGATATTTAATCCTATTGGATTTATATTATATAATAAGTAGTATATATAAATATTGGTTAGAAAGAGAAGAAAAGAAATAGTTAGAAAAGAGGAAGAAAACAGAGAGAAAGAAACGTGGGAAAAGAGAGAAAAAGAGGAAAAAGCTTGGAATCTTCAAAACAACTTCTAGGAATCGATTTAATTGGGTAAGGGTGTGAAATATTATTATCTCATCAATGTATATCATTATGTATGTGTTTGCTTGGATGTTTTTCTTGTTTTCCATAGCTTGAGTTATAGGTTGAAAATGGTAGAAATGAATATAATCGATGTTTTTACGGACGAAAGTCGGAATAGATTGCGTAGTTGTGTCGGGTAATGTTAGGTCGTGATCGAGTATGCTTGTTTTACCGAATTTGGTTGATTTTGTAAGTTTTTGCATTTTTGGAGATTTGAGGGTTTAAGATTCGGATTGAAATCGAAAGTCGTAGAGTTCACGTTTGATGGTCTTAAATCGTCACTATATGTTTGGTATGAATGAGTATGTGTTTGTTTCGAAAAAAATAATTGAATCGGTCGGATTTTCGGCCAATTTTGCATAAACCCGTAGCTGTTGCAGGGCCAAATTCCGGTTTTTGGAAAAACTTCAAAAATTCATAACTCTTGAACCGTAAGTCGGTTTTGACCACCGTTCGAAGCGTTGGAAAGCTAACGAGATGTTCTTTTTAGAAAAAATGGTTTTGAGGGCTGTACATGGTTCAATTATAGCAGAAAATTGAAACCGTATCGTTGTGTTGATTTTTACCGTCGTGAATGTGTGCGATTGAGGTGTTCTCGTGCAATATGCTTTTGTAATCTAACGTATAGCTTGTATGTGTTGTTATACGATGTGTTGTGCGTAGCCTTATGGTGTGAATCCTAGATTGTGGAATTTATTGTGAATTGTGGCCTTTTGGCAAATAAATGCATTATTTAAATTAAATGTAAATGCATGTGAATTGTGAAAGAGTTCGTTGCTGTTTAGGTAGTAAAGCGATGCTCGTTGCCGTTTGGCGTAATTGATGTGAATGTATATAGATTGTATGTGATAGTATGAGAAGAATGCATGAATATATTGTGAAATGTATGCATTTCAAGAGTGTCTTGAGTCATTTTGTATATGAAGCATAATGATGTGCATTCTTGTGTTGTGTGATTCTAATGAGCATCCGTTGTAACGTCGTGTGCCTATGTGAGGTGTGAGCGATGATTACAAACGATTGTGTGCCTAGGTGAGGTGTGAGCAATTGGGTCGTGTGCTCGTGTGGGGTGTGAGCGATCCATAAATGATGTTGTTGTGTGGTAAAATACATTGCTTTATTGAATATCAATGTATGTTGTTATGATGTGTTGTGGGTAGCCTTTGTGGTGTGAATCCCTTGTGAAAGTAATTGTGATTGTATTATTGTCGTGGTTTGTGATGATATGCATTGTTTATGTGAAATTCCAATGTATGTGGTTGGTGGCCTTTATGGTTGAAATGCATTGTTTGAATTGTTTTCAATGCATGAATAATAAGATGATGAGTTGAAATATATGCATGATTATGGTTGCATATATGAGTGAAGATGCATTTGATTGTCATGAGTTCTTGGGTGTCAAGCATCATGATATGCATCTTGTAATATCGTGTGCCCATGTGGGGTGTGAGCGACGGATTGGTTCCAGAGGGAATCCGCTATAACGTCGTGTGCCCATGTGGGGTGTGAGCGATGATTATAGATGATCGTGTGCCCGTGTGAGGTGTGAGCGATCGGATCGTGTGCCCATGTGGGGTGTGAACGATCGGGTTGTGTGCCCGTGTGGGGTGTGAGCGATCAATAAACATTGTGTGCCTATGTGAGGTGTGAGCAATGGGTGAACATCGTAGGTCCGACGGGGAGTTATATTGGTAACGAGCGATGGTTCCAATAAGTTCCTGAGTGAACTTGAGATGATTGAGGCGGTACCGCATTGCATTTGCATAGAGTCGTTTGTCGGTCTCTATGATTTGCATTTATCATCTTTGTAATTGTGCATTGATGAATAAACATGAATATGTATGTTTATGTGGAATGATAAGAATTGTGAAGGTATGCCTGATGAATATGATTAGTTTTGTATATATATATATATATATACATTGTGATGTATATGAGTGAGTTGTGATGAATTGTGGTGAGAATATAGAATATGTGTATTTTTATGCAAAGATATATAATTATATGCATTGTTATTATTATAATATTTCTCACCCTTCTGCTGTTTTATGATGCTCTATGAGGCATTGCAGAGTAGGTATGCTGGTGGTCTTTTTGTGAAGCGTGTCTTCATTCTTTTGGTTGGTCGGCTCTGATATGTAGCACCGGGTAGCTAGGATGATTATGATTCTTTTGTGATACATTTGTACATGTATCTTGTTGATGAATGTTTATGTAAACATGAATTATGTTGGTGGATAATACTTGATGATATATATATATATATATATATATATATGTATATATGTTGATGTTATTCAATGTTTAGATTTTCCGCTTTTATTCTAAATATTGAGATGTGGGTGTAAGGACTAAGTTCCTTTGTTGCAAAGTTACCCCACTGTTGCATATCAATTGTTGAGCAGGTGTTGAATGTTTTAATTTCATGTATAGTGTGACATACCTCTTTTATACTATGTTTATAATTATACTCTGACGGAATTTTTAATATGTGCCTAAATGATTATGTGTTTATTTGGGGGTATAGAAATGGGGTGTTATATTAAGTGGTATCAGAGCAGGTCGGTTCGTCCGGCCAAGTTGTTGAGTCTGTGTGGCATGAAAGTTGAATACTGTCGTTGTTGTTTGTTCCTTAGTACGTGATATGTGAGTGAAACACTGTCAGTGCTTTCTGGGTTTTGGTAATCCTTTGTCTTCAGGTGTGAGATTGAGATAACTGGGGGAGAAGCTGGAACTTCTCCAAGTTGCTTCGGTTGTGGAGCGTGGGCTCAGTGTGCCGTTGATTGCAAGATTATAAGTGTGGTTTGGACAGCGTTGTTGCCGGTTCTGGAAGGAAGGCAGAGGTAAGGTTTATGTCAACTAAGGATTTGTGCCTTAGGTAGTTTTGTGCACTGGATGCAAGAAATGCTACTATAGTTTGGTAAAGATGGTTTATGCCTCATCATGATTGTCGGCTGTTTATTGACAAATTGAGGAACTGATCACCCTTAATCTCTTGTTGATAGTAGACGAAAATTATGTTGGATGGAATAGGCGTGTCTTTCCGGCTTTGATAGTGTGTGAAATGAATTGTTTGGAATTAAGCAGGTGATTATGGATTGTTTTGTTGAGTTGAAGAAGATTCTTATATCGGAAGAGGAGACGGATTCGAGGTTTTCATATGTTGGTCAAGATGAGAAGTCATTGAGAGAGAACGATTGGGTATCGTTAATGGTTGTTCTCAGAGAGTAAAGTGTGAACTCAAATTTGACGAAGGTGAGGTTTGGAGTCTTTGGAGTTTTAGAGCATTAATGGAAATTTTGAGGAAAACCCTAGCTGTGGGTGTAATATTTAAGAGTTCTCTTGGCTTGGTGGAGTTTGAGTGGAGTTGCAAGTGTATGGAATGTTGGATAAGAGTGGTGAATAGTGTGAGTTGAGGCTTTGATCGATTTAATGTGACTGGTTATGGTTGTTATCGTTGGGATAGGCTGTTATGTACTTGGTTAAGCTTGTGTGTGAGTAACCAGTTACCCAGGGAAAAGAATTTTGCAAGAACTTTAAGAATTTATATCTTTTGGAATTTGTTTGGGTATTGCAACATGCAGTGATGTTATTTGGTGTTAGTAAGGAATCTGTAATGTTTGTGGGATATTTGGATCTGTTATAAACTCGGAGGAAGAACGAGTAGAGTGGTTGAGAATTGACTTGCAAGTGTTGAAAAGAGACAAAGTGTTATGCTAAGTTATTCAAGTGAGAATTTTGGTTGAAAAGGTTAGTTTTCTTGGATATGTTATTTCTGATGGTGGTATTTGTTATGGATTCATCGGGAGTAGATGCAGCTCTACGTTGAGGGACTCCAAAGTCGGTTAAAGTACTTAGAAGCTTTTTGGACTTTAGTTGGTTATTACTGTAACGCCCCGATTTGTTTAATTCTATTTATTTATTCCAATTATGTGAATTTTGTGAAATGTGTGAATTTATTGTATTTTACCTGCTAATTGAGTTAATTGGTGAATTTCTCTCATAGGTAAAATATTTGCAATAAATTATAAATTCTTTTCAACTTTTATTTCCCTAAATATATTTCATCGGTATGGTTATGTTTTATCGCGTTTTGAGAGCGTTCGGGATATATTTGAGCTGAGGGGTAAAATGGTCATTTTGAGGGATTAGATATTTTAGAAAAATTAGATATTTTTATAAATAGAGATTTGAGAGGAAAAAAAAAGTATTTTAAGGAAACTCTAATAATTGATCAATTGGTATTAGAAGGCAAAATATCAATTGGAGATATTTAACCCTATTGGATTTATATTATATAATAAGTATTTTATATATATATATATATATATATATATATATTGGTTAGAAAGAGAAGAAAAGAAATAGTTAGAAAAGAGGAAGAAAACAGAGAGAAAGAAACGTGGGAAAAGAGAGAAAAAGAGAAAAAAGCTTGGAATCTTCAAAACAACTTTTAGGAATCGATATAATCGGGTAAGGGTGTGAAATCGTATTATCTCATCAATGTATATCATTATGTATGTGTTTGCTTGGATGTTTTTCTTGTTTTCCATAGCTTGAGTTCTAGGTTGAAAATGATAGAAATGAATAGAATCGATGTTTTTACGGACGAACGTCGGAATAGATTGCGTAGTTGTGTCGGATAATGTTAGGTCGTGAATGAGTATGTTTGTTTTACCGAATTTGTTTGATGTTGTAAGTTTTTGCATTTTTGGAGATTTGAGGGTTTAAGATTCGGATTGAAATCGAAAGTCGTAGAATTCACGTTTGATGGTCCCAAATCGTCACTATATGTTTGGTATGAATGAGTATGATTTTGTTTCGAAAAAAATAATTGAATCGGTCGGATTTTCGGGCAATTTTGCATAAACCCGTAGCTGTTGCAAGGCCAAATTCTTGTTTTTGGAAAAACTTCAAAAATTCATAACTCTTGAACCGTAAGTCGGTTTTGACCCCCGTTCGAAGCGTTGGAAAGCTAACGAGATGTTCTTTCTAGGAAAAATGGTTTTGAGGGCTGTACCTGGATCAATTATAGCAGAAAATTGAAACCGTATCGTTGTGTTGATTTTTACCGTCGTGAATGTGTGCGATTGAGGTGTTATCGTGCAATATGCTTTTGTAATATAACGTATAGCTTGTATGTGTTGTTATACGATGTATTGTGGGTAGCCTTATGGTGTGAATCCTAGATTGTAGAATTTATTGTGAATTGTGGCCTTTTGGCAAATAAATGCATTGTTTAAATTAAATGTAAATGCATGTGAATTGTGAAAGAGTTTGTTGCCGTTTAGGTGGTAAAGCGATGCTCGTTGGCGTTTGGCGTAATTGATGTGAATGTATATAAATTGAATGTGATTGAATGAGATGAATGCATGATTATATTGTGAATATGTATGCATTTCAAGAATGTCTTGAGTCATTTGCATGTGAAGCATAATGATGTGCATTCTTGTGTTGAGGGATTCTAATGAGAACCCGTTGTAACGTCGTGTGCCCGTGTGGGGTGTGAGCGATGGTTATAGACGATCGTGTTCCTTATACAAAGAGGTGTGAGCGATCGGGTCGTGTGCCTTATAAAAAGAGGTGTGAGCGATCCATAAACATCGCGTGCCTTAAAAATAAGAGGTGTGAGCGATCAGATCGGATCGTGAGCCTTAAAAATAAGAGGTGTGAGCGATGGGGAACATCGTAGGCCCGACAGGGAGTTACATTGGTAACGAGCGATGGTTCCAATGAGTCCTGAGTGAACTTGAGATGATTGAGTCGGTACCGCATTGCATTTGCATAGAGTCGTGAGTCGGTCTCTATGATTTGCATTTATCATCTTTATAATGGTGCATTGATGAATAAACATAAATGTGTATGTTTATGTGGAATGATAAGGATTGTGAAAGTATGCATGATGTATATGCTTGGTTTTGAATATATATATATATACATTGTGATGTATATGAGTGAGTTGTGATGAATTGTGGTGCGAATGTGGAATATGTGTATTTTTATGCTAAGATATATAATTATATGCATTGTTATTATGATAATATTTCTCACCCTTCTGCTGTTTTATGATGCTCTATGAGGCATTGCAGAGTAGGTATGCTGGTGGTCTTTTTGTGAAGCGCGTCTTCATTCTTTTGGTCGGTCGGCTCTGATATGTAGCACCGGGTTGCTAGGATGGCTATGATTCTTTTGTGATACATTTGTACATGTATCTTGTTGATGAATGTTTATGTAAACATGAATTATGTTGGTGGATAATACTTGATGATGTATATATGTATATGTATATATGTTAGTTGTTATTCAATGTTTAGATTTTCCGCTTTTATTCTAAATATTGAGATGTGGGTGTAAGGACTAAGTTCCTCTGTTGCAAAGTTACCCCACTGTTGCATATCAATTGTTGAGCAGGTGTTGAATGTTTTAATTTCATGTATAATGTGACATACCTCTTTTATACTATGTTTATAATTATACTCTGACGAAATTTTTAATATGTGTCTAAATGATTAAATGTGATTATTTGGGGGTATAGAAAGGGGGGTGTTACAATTACCGCTGGTTATTGGAGGCTTTGCTAAGTTCGTACTTCTGTTATCTCAGTTGACTTGCATAGGGTGAGTCGTTTGTTTTGGACGTTCGTTGTGAGTAAGTTGTGGGGAGCTGATGTAGAAGTTGTCTACGGCTCCAATTTTGGTTCTGTGTGACCCTGATGAACCGTTTGTGGGGTATTGGGATGCGTTCTTGATGAATCTAGTCAGTGTGTTAATGCAAGAGGGTAAAGTCGTGGCTTATGCTTTACGACAAATTAGGATTCATAAAGGGATCTATGCTATTCTGGATTTGGAATTAAGTCGCGATTGTATTGTGTTAGAAAATTTGGAGGTATTATCTTTATGGTTCTGGGTTCGAAGTGTTTAGTAATCACAAGAATATTGAGTACCTGTTTGGTCGGAAGGAGTATAGTATGAGACGGCGAGGATGGTTAGAATTAGTGACGAGTTATGAATTTGGCTTGGACTATCCTTCGGGAAAAGTTGATGTCGTGCGTGATAAGTTAAGTTGAAAGTTTTTATGCATGTCAGTTTTGGTGGTCAGGGAGTTAGAATTATTTGAGCAGTTCAGAGACTTGTGTCTGGTGTGTGAGATAACACAGTAGAGTGTGAAGTTGGATATATTAACAGTGAACAGTGAGTTTTGGCAAATCCGAGAAAGCGTTAAACTTTGGACGTAGAATTGATAGTTTTGATGGTTACGAGTCATCAGACTGTGCAGCGGAAGCGTGAGGTGACATAATTCGTATATGCGTGTGGGACTGGTAAGAGTTCATTGGTTGAACATTGGAAACGTGTAGGAGTGTTGAGACCATTGGACGTTTCAGGATGGAAGTGATATGTGAAAGGTTTAACTATTATTCATGGGCCACTGTGTAGATGGATGTTTTGGTTATATAGTCGATTTGGGAATCGTAGCATGGTTGTAATAATGTTGTGTGACAAGGATGTTGGTATTATGGTTGTGTGGAGGTTGTTTAGTCGATGTTGTGTCGTGGAACTTGTGTTCTTGGTTGTGTTGTTGCCTTGTTTCCATGGTGATGGTTCGAGTGCGCATAGCTAATTCCTGTGTCGTGTCGTTATTGTGGTTGCTGTTAGCAAGGTGGTTTGTCAGTTTTGTTATTCGTGGTGTGCCTTTTGTGGGCATGTTAGTTTGTCGGTCGGATGCGAGAGTCGTATCCGGAGTTGTTTGAATCAGGTAATATTTTCGAGGACGAAAATGTCTAAGTCGGGGAGAATTGTAATGCCTCAATTTGTTTAATTATATTTATTTATTTCATTTATGTGAATTTTGTGAAATGTGTGAATTTATTGTATTTTACCTGCTAATTGAGTTAATTGGTGAATTTCTCTGATAGGTAAAATATTTGCAATAAATTATAAATTCTTTTCAACTTTTATTTCCGAAATATATTCATCGTTGTTTATGTTTTATCGCATTTTGAGAGCGTTTGGGGGATATTTGAGCGTAAGGGCAAAATGGTCATTTGATTAGTTAGATATTTTAGAAAAATTATATATTTTTATAAATAGAGATTTGAGAGAAAAAAAGAATATTTTAAGGTAATTCTAATAATTGATCAATTGGTATTAGAAGACAAAATATCAATTAGAGATATTTAACCCTATTGGATTTATATTATATATATATATATATATATATATATAATGGTTAGAAAGAAAGAGAAAGGAAAAAGTTAGAAAAGAAGAAGAAAAAACAGAGAGAAAGAGGAGAAGGAAAAGGGATAAGAGGAAAAAAGAGGAAATCGAGAATAGCTTCGTTTCAAGCGCGATTAATCGGGTAAGGGTGTGAAATCTTATTATCTCATCAATGTATATCATTATGTATGTGTTTGCTAGGATGCTTTTCTTGTTTTCCATAGCTTGAGTTCTAGGTTGAAAATGGTAGAAATGAATAGAATCGATGTTTTTACGGACGAAAGTCGGAATAGATTGCGTAGTTGTGTCGGGTAATGTTAGGCCGTGGTCGAGTACGCTTGTTTTACCGAATTTGGTTGATTTTGTAAGTTTTTGCATTTTTGGAGATTTGAGGGTTTAAGATTCGGATTGAAATCGAAAGTCGTAGAATTCACGTTTGATGGTTCCAAATCATCACTATATGTTTGGTATGAATGAGTATGTGTTTGTTTCGAAAAAAATAATTGAATCGGTCGGATTTTCGGACACTTTTGCACAAACCCGTAGCAGCTTTTTAGGCAAATACTGGTTTTTGGGAAAACTTCAAAAATTCATAACTCTTGAACCGTAAGTCAGTTTTGACCCCCGTTCGAAGCGTTGGAAAACTAACGAGATGTTATTTCTAGGAAAAAGGGTTTTGAGGGCTGTACCTGGTTCAATTATAGCAGAAAATTGAAACCGTATCGTTGTGTTGATTTTTACCGTCGTGAATGTGTGTGATTGAGGTGTTATCGTGCAATATGCTTTTGTAATAGAACGTATAGCTTGTATGTGTTGTTATACGATGTGTTGTGGGTAGCCTTATGGTGTGAATCCTAGATTGTGGAATTTATTGTGAATTGTGGCCTTTTGGCAAATAAATGCATTGTTTAAATTAAATGTAAATGCATGTTAATTGTGAAAGAGTTCGTTGCCGTTTAGGTGGTAAAGCGATGCTCGTTGCCGTTTGGCGTAATTGATGTGAATGTATATAGATTGTATGTGATAGTATGAGAAGAATGCATGAATATATTGTGAATATGTATGCATTTCAAGAGTGTCTTGAGTCATTTTGTATGTGAAGCATAATGATGTACATTCTTGTGTTGTGTGATTCTAATGAGAATCCATTGTAACGTCGTGTGCCTATGTGAGGTGTGAGCAATGATTACAAACGATTGTGTGCCTAGGTGAGGTGTGAGAAATCGGGTCGTGTGCTCGTGTGGGGTGTGAGCGATCCATAAATGATGTTGTTGTGTGGTAAAATACATTGCTTTATTGAATATCAATGTATGTTGTTATGATGTGTTATGGGTAGCCTTTATGGTGTGAATCCCTTGTGGAAGTAATTGTGATTGTATGATTGTCGTGGTTTGTGATGATATGCATTGTTTATGTGAAATTCCAATGTATGTGGTTGGTGGCCTTTATGGTTGAAATGCATTGTTTGAATTGTTTTCAATGCATGAATAATAAGATGATGAGTTGAAATATATGCATGGTTATGGTTGCATATATGAGTGAAGATGCATTTGATTGTCATGAGTTCTTGGGTGTCAAGCATCATGATATGCATCTTGTAATGTCGTGTGCCCATGTGGGGTGTGAGCGACGGATTGGTTCCAGAGGGTATCCGCTATAACGTCGTGTGCCCATGTGGGGTGTGAGCGATGATTATAGATGATCGTGTGCCCGTGTGGGGTGTGAGCGATCGGATCGTGTGCCCATGTAGGGTGTGAGCGATCGGGTCGTGTGCCTGTGTGGGGTGTGAGCGATCCATAAACATTGTGTGCCTATGTGAGGTGTGAGCAATAGGTGAACATCGTAGGCCCGACGGGGAGTTACATTGGTAACAAGCGATGGTTCCAATAAGTTCTTGAGTGAACTTGATATGATTGAGTCGGTACCCGCATTGCATTTGCATAGAGTCGTGAGTCGGTCTCTATGATTTGCATTTATCATCTTTGTAATTGTGCATTGATGAATAAACATGAATATGTATGTTTATGTGGAATGATAAGAATTGTGAAGGTATGCATGATGAATATGCTTGGTTTTGTGTGTATATATATATATATATATATATATATATATATATATATATATATACACATTGTGATGTATATGAGTGAGTTGTGATGAATTGTGGTGAGAATGTATAATATGTGTATTTTTATGCTAAGATATATAATTATATGCATTGTTATTATGATAATATTTCTCACCCTTCTGCTGTTTTATGATGCTCTATGAGGCATTGCAGAGTAGGTATGCTGGTGGTCTTTTTGTGAAGCGTGTCTTCATTCTTTTGGTCGGTCGGCTCTGATATGTAGCACCGGGTAGCTAGGATGATTATGATTCTTTTGTGATACATTTGTACATGTATCTTGTTGATGAATGTTTATGTAAACATGAATTATGTTGGTGGATAATACTTGATGATATATATATATATATATATATATATATATATATATATATATATATATATATATGTATATATGTTGATGTTATTCAATGTTTAGATTTTCCGCTTTTATTCTAAATATTGAGATGTGGGTGTAAGGACTAAGTTCCTCTGTTGCAAAGTTACCCCACTGTTGCATATCAATTGTTGAGCAGGTGTTGAATGTTTTAATTTCATGTATAGTGTGACATACCTCTTTTATACTATGTTTATAATTATACTCTGACAAAATTTTTAATATGTGCCTAAATGAATATGTGTTTATTTGGGGGTATAGAAAGGGGGTGTTACAGACGCAGCTGCATCCGAACTCGTTGGCGTTCATCTGGGCGTTTGAGCTGACATGTGAGATTTTGAATATCGGGGCGACTCTTCCATTGTTTTTCACCGTATTTCACATTCAGCGGTAGACGACGGGGAGGAGGTACGGTTGGGTCTTGTTGAAGCAGCCTTGCAAATTATTCAAACCTTTCTCGGAGTCGATACAGACGTTTAAGGATAGGTATTACATCATCGAGCCTGTGTCCGAAGCTGCCCAGGATAGTACTTTTGTCTGGGAGGTCGAGGTTGACGAGGATGGAGACGACCTGCGCAACTAGGACAAGAAGTATATCGGGGAGAGGCTGCTTAAGTTCCCTTTTCATTGGGGACCTGATCATCTTCTGAAGGCGCCCAACGAGTACGTCCTCCAACCGCACAATCTGGACGGGCAGGATTCCGCCTCTTATGATGCGCTGGTGAGATATGTTTGCTTGTTTCGCCTGGCTGAGTGTGTTACGAATAAGGGGGCTCCGATCTATGAGGACGATAGAGCAAACGTATGTAGTTCCGTTTTATCAACACTAAGGCGCTGCTGGAGTGAAAGACTCCTGCGGATTCTTTCAAACTGCTCGGTAATATTTAGTTTTTTGATCTGTCCGACGTATTTCTCTCCGGTATCTCATGTTTTCCTTTTTGTTTTTTGCAGGTGAGATGCCTTCTGCCCATGAGAGGATGGTCAAAAATGCGGCTGCGAGGAACAAGCCTGGAACTGTCGCCCCTAAGAATCGGTTTCCTCAGCGTGCCCCCACCCCTACTCAAGCTGCCTCGGGGAGTGCCTCACCTGTCCCTACTCAAGGATCTCCGTGGCCGCTGGCCTCTAGGTTCAAGCAGACAAGGGTTAGTGAAGCGGTGGACTTCAGTCGAGCACCAGAGAAGGGGAAATTTGAGCTTCCTCCGTGGATCTTGGACAGAAATTTTTTCGAATGGACGTCTCTGGTTGTTCCGCGGGCAGAGTCTCTTGAGCTGCAGGGAATGGACCGCCCGAACAAGAGGGCGTTGGTGGCCCAAGATGCTTCTGCGTTGGTCAGAATGCTGGAGATTGCGGCTGTATATGATGAGGGTGATTATGTAACTGAATCCGAACTGAGAGCATCCCAGGCTACCGTTACGTCCTTGGAGGAGGCCGCGAGGAAGGCCAAGGTGGAGGTGCAAAGGGCTGAGGATGCCCGAAAGGCGGCGGACGATGAGGTGACCAGGCTAAAGGGGGAGAATGCGAAGCTGGCCGCGGAGAAAAAGGCAGCCGAGGAATTGGCCGAGCAGCTGAAATTGGCTAATGCTCCCGGGGAGGATAAACCCGAGGACGTGAAGGAACTGAAGACTAGGGCTGAGCTGATAGCCCGGATGCTGGTAGCCGAGGATGACAACATTGTCATCGCGGATGAGTCTTTCAGGAATGTCGTGTCTCAATTACGGGTGGTAAACCCTAGTCTTGACATCGTTACGGAAGGCATTAATTATTTGGCTCACGTTGAAGACGGGCGAATTGTCAGGCCGGACTCCCTCCTCGAAGAGCATGCCGAGAATCAGACCCCGGAAGGCCATGATCTCCCGCGGGGAACATGTTTCACTTCTACCGTTGTGAACTTCGCCATTTCCTTTTTTACCAGGGCTAAGTATTCGGTCAGGTTGTCGTTTTTGGCTTGATGGACGACGAGTTTGTAGATCATGACATGAATTCTGGGCAATGGAAGCTGGATTTTAACGTTTCTGAAATGTCGGCATCATACGTGGTGGAGCGAGATGCCTTGTTGCTATTGCTGCCTGATCAAAGGGGCTATCCTACTGATGTCAATGAATACGTATGGGTTGGTGATGAATACCAACTCTTCTCAGTCCACAATGCATATCATTTGTTAGAGGAGGCACAAGGTGTTCAATCTGAAAATGAGGAGCAGCTGGCAGCGTTTAAAATGATGTAGTTATCTTCATCTCCTCCTAAGGTTCAGACATTTGGTTGGAGGATGTTACACGACAGATTACCTAGGCGTCAAAACTTATGCATCCGAGGTATTTTATCGAATTTGCATAACAACACATGTCCTTTATGCTTTAGAAGTGATGAATCCGCGTTTTATGTTTTATTTTGTTGTGGAAAAACGGTGGAAATATGGCGGCGGCTTGGACTTTGGTTGGGGATTGATGTTGGAACTCATGATAGTATATTATCGCATTTACGTCATTGAATTGTGGCACTGATTGGTAGAAAGGTGATGATTCAAAATTCCGCAGGTTTATGGATGACTATAGCATGGTGTTTATGGTTAAATAGAAACAAAATTTTAGTTAATGATGTCATTTGGGATAGTGATAGGATAGTAGATGATATTATTTTGATTACTTGGTGGTGGGTAGGAAAAAGAATTAACACGCTAACTACTTGTAATTATTACGAGTGGATCAACTTTCCTTGCAAATTTTTGTAGTTATCGCTTGGGTTGGTTGATGATTTTGTAAAGGGTTGGATATTCCCATTAGTATCTTGTTGAATGAAAATTTTTGCTTATAAAAAAAAATATACAGACATACATAGTTCATAATAAAGAAGAGTTATTGTCTTAATATCATATCACAATCGAATTATTCAATAAAATATCATACCAAATATAATATCATAACAATATTTAATTAGTGACATTAAATATTTAAACAACTCGATTTTTTTTTGTTTTTTCGATCACTATACCTTATATATAATATAATATAATATAATAAAAAAATCATATATATTAATGTTTTAAAATTTGAAGAGGTAAACTCAAGTTATAATTCCATTATCATAGAAACATAACATATATGCATAACAACACATAGCCAACGCATGTTTACAGACTAAAAGCACAAGTAAAGAGGTAAACAAGTAGAAAAAAGTTGCAAAATGTGTAACCCTAGAAAGGTGTAACCGGTTACATTCAAGTTATGTTTTGTGTTTGACCAAAATATACGGGTTGTAACCGGTTATACAAAACACGTAGCAGGTTATAGGTCTATTCGTACTAGTAAAGTTGCAGAGCATGTAACTGGTTATCAGAAAGGTGTAACCGGTTACATAATGGTTCTGTTTCGTATTTGGCCAAAATACCTGTGTCATAACTGGTTACACAAAACAGGTGACTGGTTATAGGTCTATTATGACTTGTAAATTTGGCATTTTCATGGGTGGTAACCAATTATTTGTAGTTTCATATCCCTAACACATTCAGGGGGAGCACCCCCGCACGGTTTTGTTGCTTGTCTTATCGCTTTCATTTCATTTATTATTATTTATTAAATCTCCTTCATGATTGCACATCTATGAATCAAGTTTGAATTGATTTGTTTTCTAAGCATGCATAAATCAATGGTTAAGTTTGAGGTTTGATCATGAGGGTTTAAGTCAATTGCCTGAGTTAATGAAACAAGAACCATATGTGATATAAATTCAAGTCATGTGGGAAGTGAAATTTCAAACTATTTTGAAAAACTTGACAAATTGAGATTTCTTGTGTGTGACTCGAGTCACCCATAATACATGAATCAAATCAAGCAAAACAGAGCGAACATGAAATTTTGTGTGTCTGTGATTCAAATCACAGTCTACACATGACTTAAATCATGCAACTCTATGACTCGAATCATAAGTTGTACATGACTAGAATCACAAACATCATCTCAGCCACTAATCTTATTTGATTCAAATCAGACTTAACCCATGACTCGAATCATGAACCTGTGTGACTTGAATCACAACTTTAACCTTACTTGAATCACTGGAAAATGGGTCACTTTCCTTTTGATATATTGTTTCGCACTACTTGCTCATTTTACTCAAATCATGAAATATTCTAGTCTCGAATCTAACTAACTTTTTCCATCAAATTTTATGTTTAATCTCAAGCACATATAAATTCATTTTGTCATAAAAACAAAATAGTGAAAACCACAATCTACATTGTGATTTTTAGAAAATCAACACCGCCTCACTTTTGAAGGTTCAAGAACCCTTGCAAACGAAATCATTTCTTCTTCAAACTCTATTTTTCATATAAGATCTTCATAATGAGAGATTTGTAATTGATTGAGGGAGGCACTGTCTCGAAACTAATCATTCTTGAGGTTTGCTTGATTTATTTAGGTAGCTTGCAAGATTGAGGTTGTTGTCATTGGTGTTGGCAAATTCTAGTGAAAAGAATGAGGTTCTTCTCTCTAGGTGACCTTGGTAGTGACTGTCTGGAAGGTTACAGATAAGGTGGAGTTCTTCTCAAATCTTCAAACAGTTCTTCGCTCAAGAAGTCAGTGGGATCAAGAGATGATTGCCGTACACAAAGACTCTGAGCAGATTCATGAAGCTGAAAGATTCAAAAAGCATGAATCGAGTAAAGATTATGCAGAAGAGTTTGGCATTACGCTATATACAATTCAAGGTCCAGATAAGAGATTTATTTTTCTTAACATTTTTGTGGATTAGTGATTGTATGAACTCTTGTAATATTTCTCAAAATAAAAAGGAACAAAGCAAGTTCCAATGTGAAACCACTAAGAGTGGAGTAGGCAAAGCGAGGATGAACGTCGAACCACTATATATTTGGTGTACTCTCTCTCTCTCTCTCTCTCTCTCTCTCTCTCTCTCTCTCTCTCTCTCTCTCTCACACACACACACACACACACGCACACACACACACACACACACACACACTTTTGCATTTAATTTTTCATAGGATATTACATGCTTAGGTTTTCAATTCTTAACGTTGTTTATCGTTTATTTAATTAATAGCGATTTACTACGTAAGGGTAGGTTCTGTTAGAATTGGTACCTAATCGAGCTTTAGTGGTGATTAAATTCTGGGAAACTCTTATTGTTAGAATCCGATCATAGTTTAAATATCATATAAGACACATCTCGTGTAATATACAATCGTTCAATTATTCATTGTTGAACAATCTGTGAGTTTTGTGAATTGTGTAATTGTCGACGTGATCAAAATCCAATAAAAGTAAATTCTTCATATTTTTGCTTTTAAACCTTTTGCGCACACTTTTGGAAAACCTTTTACAATCCATTTTTGGAGAATCGTTTGAATTTTAAGGAAATTTTGAAAGGAAATATTCACCCCCCTCTAGACCATTTCTATTCCATATTCTCACCCAACATTACTGACAGAGCCTAACCTCTTATAGGCTTGGGCAGAACCAATTTTCATTGCATTCCTCCCATTTTATCCAATTCTAACCACAAGCAATCATGTTCTAACATAGTATTAAAAACATAAACATATTATAGAGCACATGTAAGCAATCAAACAAGCCATTTATGATCAAGTAACACACATATCATGAAATTCAAATAAAGCAAGCATGTTTTTCATGGATTCACACAAGTCAAACATGTAATTATAGATTCTAATTCTAGCCCCATCATGAATTGTTCTTAATGGTTCTATTTCTATAGTAATATATTTGTAAGGGACCTAACAAAGGCGGGAGCATTGCAACCCTTAAGAGTGGCGACAATCGTATGTCGCCCTCTATGAGGAATCACCTCGTCCTAAATACCTCTTAATCGTCCAAATTTTGTGAAACGTGTGAAAAAAATTCTCTTGGTCATAGAGAAGTCAGGGTCAGTAAATGATACATGTCTTCTTAAAAAATAGGGATTCAACGGTCCACCATTAAATGAGTGGCCGATGATCCTTTCCAAGGAAACCCTAGGCCCAAAGGCCTCTAAAATGCTTCTCCCCTAATAAGAGAAAGGGGACAATTCACATGTATCCAGTGCAACCTGGTATACAAAGTCTCTCACCTCACGTGAACTGATCTCTTAAACCATTATAAACACCGCAAACACCACCACACAAGGCCTCCCGCCTCCGCAAGCAAGCCCCGACAGTTATAAAGCTACTAAGGCCTCTATGTATCCCCTACTTGTTTAGGGATACCACACACACGTGTATTTTTGGTTAAGTACGATTCCTAATCAAAATCCTAATAACCAAGCTTTAAGAACCTATAACTAGAGAAGTAATGGAGAGGATGATGATGATTCAATGATCCTTAAGCTTTCTACTTCTTTAAGAATCCAAAAGTTATAGAATTCAAACAAGATTTTCAAGTTGGTTAAGCTTTCCCCCTTCGTCTTCTTCTCTCCAACTTGCCTCCCTCTCTTTAATCCTCTCTCAAAATGTTGAATTGCAAGTTTGAGAAATGGAAATTATGAATGCTTTTTCATGAAGTTTGAGTTATTTACTTGTCAGAGGAAAAGACTTCATTGCCCTTGCCATTGAACTCTATTCACTAATAATGACATGCTTCTGTTTAAGTCTACTAATCCAAGTGCTTACTAGTAATTTACCAACTAACAGATACTACACGTGATTATAAGAATGAGGTATTACAATGAGTCTTTCTCATTAACCTGTATTGCAATACAAAGTAGGAGATTGACAATGTACTGATGAGAGTCTCCGTATAAGCTCTTCGGATGGTTGGGCAGGGGTTTACATGCAAGGTTAAAACTTCAATATCCAAGTAAGTAAAATAAAAGATGCGTAACTTTCAAGGGTGAACAGAATTGTACCCGTTGTGGCGTCTGACTAGGTTTATATGTGGTGCACAATTGAAATTGATTTTGATTGGCGTGGCGTGGACTGCGGGAGACAATTGGATTGGATCTAAAAGTCTAAGGTAAACTTTGGGGGTGGTAGACTCTGACGTGTGACCTCTTGGAAAGAGTCCACATGTTCGTCAATGTTAAATAAGATTGTTTAGGATTGGGCTTCTCGTTTTGATTCGATCTTGTTGGGTTATTTTATTGGAAGTTATTTCAATTTCTTAGTAGTTTCATAAATCTTTCTTAAGCATCAAACATTGATTCATCCCCACATTTGATTTTGGATTTTAAGGCATCGTCATAATTTTTTCTTTGAGACATGATGATGAATGAAAAATAAGACTTGATCAACTTGATAAAGTTCAGAAAAATCATAGATGAAATAATATCACATCAACCTTAAACAAAATTGGGTAATCTAAACTACCAAAAATTAAAATAGTAGAATAAGCACAACCCAAAAATATATTGAAAATTTAAGGAAACAAGAATGATGAGTGGGGTTCAAAGAAGTTTAAAGGTTTAGAGGTTGAACATGAATGTGAGATGAGATGAAAATGAATGGAAATGCAAGAAAAATTTTATATAATGAATGCATATTGAAATTCAAGCACACAGATACCAGATATCGAGACAAATGTCACAATACGGGGATCAAGACAGTTTGATCACACAAGTAAATATGCAGAAACTTAAATGGCAGAAATATAAAATATCACCAGTAGTTGTTAACCCAGTTCAGTGCAACTCACCTACATCTAGGGGCTACCAAGCCAGGAAGGAAATTCACTATAATAGTATTAGTTCAAAGCTAAACTCCCCGATTTACAACTTATCACCTAATCACTACCCGTGCTAACTTCTACCTAGGAACTCCTAGATATGAGAACCCCCTCTCACTTCCTACAAGTCACAAACCAGTGATAATTCAACAACAACAAAATAGAAGTGACACACTTCTAAGACAATACTTATTTTTGCTTAAAAGCTTCAACTAAGAACAATACACTCTTGCTTAAAAGCTTTAGGGTGAACAATTAACAATGAACAATCAGTCAACTCAATGCATCAAACCTGATACAAGAGTGACATACAAACAAAACACATTAAACCCTAAAACACCACCAAGACACAGTTAATCCTAATTCTCCCAAATTTTCCAATGTCCAAGTTGTAATAGGTTTAGCTCCTTTCTTTAAATTGCCTTCAGACCTCGTGGGCTTGGGCTTCTTGAAGCACAAATTATTAGGAATCATCTTTCAATCATTAGCATATTTTCCTGCACAATAATATGAACAAAATACAAAGTTTCCTAAAAAGTCTCCAAGATCCTTTTTATGAAACCAAACCAACTCTGCAATGTTCCAAAAATATCCTTGCTTAGTTGCGCCTATATAAGAACTAAAATCATCCAGAATCTCATATTTTAAAATTAAATCTTCAAAGATTCACAACATCTGTCAGAACATCTGTCAAGAAAAGTAATAGCAGACTCAGTCATGACATCTTGCATAACATCTAACTATGATACATATTTTTCCAAATTAAACATGTTTTACCAAAATTGTTGCCAATCATAAAATCACATACCTAACAATCTCCCCTTTGGAAAATTTTGGATAAAACAACCTTTGCGCAATAATTTTGGAGAAGAGGATTAAAACCACAAACACAACACACAAGCTACATGAAAACATGTAAACTTTATACAAACTGCAAATAGAAAGACATCAGAGATAAAATGCAGCTACATATCATCAGAGATTACAACTCCTTTAAACTCCAAAAATCTCCAGAGATCAGATTTTAAGACATGTGGTTTGACATCACATCAACACAGATCCAACACAGCAACCTCAGACATGTCCATTACTCCCCCTGTCACACATAACCAATACTCCCACTCAAAGGAAAATCCAAATCACCAGAAAATCCAAACCATGAACTATCCAAGTTCACACATCAGAGGCACACGCAACAGAAGAAAAATAAGCCTCACAAATAAACACATCAGGAAAGATATCAAAACATCTGGTATGACATCATGCCACACATACCACATCAACAGTAGCAGCAGCAAAAAAATATCCCTCAAGCACAAACAAGCATGACAGACAATCATGCTCTCCCTAAGCAGTTGCATATAGCAAGCATCAACAATAGACTACACTCCCATTAGCAGTAGCAAAGACACACTAATACTTTAATCCACTTTCTTAGCCAAAAATTGACCAAAAATAAATAGAGTAAATGTAAACAAATTGGAATCATGCAGTGCATTCAAGCATAAAAAAGTAATGGAAACACACAAATGGAAGTACAAAGTAATGGAAACACACAAATGGAAGCATAAAATGCAGTTGGAAACAAACAAAACGCATATGGAAACACACATAACTTGTTGGAAACACAGATTCACATCATTTTTAGATGATCTTCCACCTCTTGCCCCTTTCAAAGATTCTTCTGCATTCCTTGTTGCTGCCCCATGTTTCAGAAAGAGTGATAATGGATCTCCTAGCCAAATCCTTATAGCCTTTCTTCTTCACACCAGTCTTTTCAACTTGCACATTAACTTGCTTAGGCCTACCAAGCACCGAAAAATAGAGGAAAGATGTTGTATCTGTTGCATTCCTCCATATATGTAATTGCTACAACTCCTCGTTAGTTCTAGTTCTTACCTCACATCTTATGTTCTCAAGTACATTTGCATATAAGGCTTTAGTAAACATAACAGTCAGCTAATCCTTAGTGTCCACATGCTCCAAATAACAACTTTTCCTTCATCATGATTCCTGGTTAGTTGATTATACCTGTCAGTGTTCTTGTTCCAGCCATGTTGAATGAAATATCTGATAACATTCAGATCCTTACAATCTAATGTCAGAACATCAGTCTTGTCATTATGTTTCTTCAACATTTGTCTTATTCACACAAGTTGAAGGCAAACTCCTCTGGTTTCACCTCCTTCAGCTACAACAGTCCACCAAGAAGCACATACATGCTTCTTATTGATGTAGGCAATCTAACTATTTGTTGGAGATAAACATCCATACATATCACTAACCCATTCTACCTTGCATAGTTCTTTCAGCATATCATTTGTGTTGTAATAGTAATGCATACCACAATCTCTTAATCCAATGATGCAATTCAAAATTTTCTTCTGTTGAACAATACAACTCATCCTTTATTCAGGTTTGAAGACAAGAAATGAGTTTGATATTACCTTTGTAGATTCAGTGAAGTCCCCTTCATTAGGGTGTCTTCCGATGATTTCCTTGGATTGTTCTGTATAAACTCTAACAGAGAAACCTGTAGTAACTTGAGAGTTTTCTGACACAATGCCAGTGAAATTACAACTTTCCTCTTTTCCTGCATAACTAGTCTGCATAGAGGATGTTCCAACATTGTCCTCAACATCCATCCTTTGTTCTGTAACTGAATCATCAATCACCACACTGATAGAATCCATTGTCATTCTAGTTTTGAGTTAAAGATTCTATAAGCTCTACTGCTTGAAGAGTAACCCAGAAATATCCCTTCATCTATTCTAGGATCCATCTTACCCTTTTGGTCTTTTTCAGTCAGGATATATCACTTGCTTCCAAAATATGGAAGTATTTCACTGTAGGCTTTCTTCCTTTCCATAGTTCATAAAGAGTGATTAAAGTGCCCTCTCGCAAAGTGACCCTATTATGAATATATCATGGAGTGTTCATTGCCTTAGACCAAAAGTGATATGACAATTGCTTATCATGAAGCACGACTCTAGCTGACTCTTGTATATCCATAGTCATTTGCTCAATAATTCCATCTTGCTGAGAAGAAAATTCATAACTGATATCTTCAGAAGCACAAAGTTCAGAGAATTTAGCATCCTCAAACTCCTTGTTATGATAGCTTCTAATCTTGCTTTTTGCTCCTTTTGAACATTTTGAAATAATTCTTTAAAGACTCCAAAGGTGTCTGATTTTCCCTTAAGAAAGTTTACCCATGTAAACCCAGAAAAATCATCTATAACCACATAAACATACATCTTTCCACCCAGGCTTTCTGCCTGCGTTGGTCCCATTAGCTCTATATGTAAAAGTTCAAGAACTTTGGAAGTAGTCTGACGTTGTGACTCGGTATGTGACATCTTGGTTTCCCTCCCAATTTGGCACTTATAACAAACTCTGCTCTCTTCAATCTTGAGTTTTGGCAATCCTCCAACATCTTGCTTAGATATGATTTCCTTCAGTATGTTGGGATGAAGATGTCTAAGTTTCTGGTGCCATAGCTTCACTTCTTCCTCACTTGTTACTGGACATGTGAAAGAGAAGGCAACTATTCACTATGCCAAGGAAGGGAAAAGACAACGCTTTTTTTTGCCTTTAACAGCGCTTAAAAGCGCTTCCTAAGGTGGCGCTGCTGTAGGTAAAGACAGCGTTTTTTTATGCAAAAGCGCTGCCTTATGTATACTTTAGGCAACACTTTACCTTGAAAAGCGCTTTCTAAAGTAGGCCTTTAGCAGCGCTTTTTCCTGAAAAAGCGCTTTCTAAAGTGGGTCTTTAACACCGCTTTTTCAGGCCTTTTATGCTTTCTTTTGGCATCTTTAGGCAGCGCTTTTTCAGGAAAAAACGCTTTCTATTGTCCTCCTTTAGACAGCGCTTGCTGTCTTTTAAAGCGCTGTCTAATGTATTTTTATTTCACTTTAAGGCAGCACTTTTAATGGAAAGCGCTTTCTATTGTGTACAATAGGCATCGCTTTTCTAAAAAGCGCTTTCTTTTCTTCACGTAAATTTTGCTTTTTAAAAGCACTTTTTGAAAAATCAGAATTTAGGAAACGTTTTTTATTTAAAAGCGCTGCCTATTCCTTCTTTTTTAGAAAACATATTTTTGGAAATAATACCATAAACCTGTATAATTCAAGCCTTTATTTCAAACAAATAGGCATTATATGACATTCAACAAGCCTTTATTTCAACACATAGGCCTTATATTTCAACCATTGAGCCTTTATTTCAACAAACAAGCCTTTATTTAAACATAGACATTATATACCATTATAATCCAAAATATATACACCATTATAATTCAATACATAAACCATTTGATATAAATCAACACAAACATGCATCATATATACACCAATCCATAATTCTAATAACAATTTGTCCACCTAGAAATCCTTTAACTTCTAAAGATTCCTAATATACAACAACTTCCAAAACTATACAACATTCCATAACTACACAACAACTTCCATACCTTATATGATTCTTTTCTTAATAAAGTATTCATACAATTCCTCCTTGATTTCTTCCAACTTATCTTTCGAGTAATGAACACACTTGTATTCATCAAAGTACTACATAACAAAACGTAATATGCATGATTTAGTTAAAAGTCATAAATTATATGAAATATTCGATAAATATTAAAATAAATCCTAAGTTATAAATTCATACCATGATTGGAATCTCTATTTGATCCAAATGAAGGATTTCTCTCATAAACCTCAAAACATAATAACCGTAATCTATACCATTACGCTGACGAGCACACTACACAGAAAAACAAATAAGAATATATAGTTGTCTTGTTTTTTCAAGTACCATCACTATTATAAGCAAAATTGTGAAAATTAATATACCTCCACCCTGATCCAAGTAATGTTGTTTGCTTTGTACCGTGGTACTCGAGCTTCTCTTTGTGATCGGAATACTTGTATTGCTCTAACAAAATAAAAACATATATTTAGAACAATCTCACAGAAATAATTAAATATGCAAATACACACGAATATTTAGAACAATCTCACTTACGTATTAACCATATTCTTCATATCCGGATATGTTGTCCAATCACCATCTAATAAATTCAGGTAATACACTACTTCTCTTGTAGGATTAATAGCAACCAACAACCAGTGACCACTATAAAATAAAACAAAAGTTTAGATGGAAATTTTCTACACAAAAGATACAAAGATTAGAATGAAATTAGAATGAAAATCTAACCCTTTGCCAGTATTATACGGTAAAAGATACAAACTTTCTGTACTGCTAGCCATAAATCTCTCGACTAAGTGATCTTTTACTGAATCTGGATCCTGAACAATTAATGGTGTGTTGACACGGGCGCAAGACACAAAATATAATCTGTTTGATAATTGATTCCCGCGCATAAATTTTTCATACAAGAACCTTAAATAAAAACATAATAAACATTAGACTATTTTCATTGAAATGTGTAAATAAATTGTTCAACTAATTAGATAATAGATTGATCGGCGTACCAGATGTATGAATGCATAACACCGATGCCTAATTCAAGATGCCGAAAAATCTGATCCATGTCCTCTTTTGCAAGTGTTCCCACAAGTGTTTCAAGACACATCCTAAATCGAGCAACAGAAGCTCTTTTTGATCCGGTCCTTGGAAGATCCTTTTTTTGTTGGATACGTTACTAATTTTCTTGCTGACTTGTTGTGACTCTTGAGCAGGAACCTAAAAATCATATAAGTTAGGTAAAGTAAAAATCATGAAGCTTTTGAATTCGGATCACAGAATTAACACTTTCAATGTACCTCTTTTTGTGATGCAACAGACTCGTTGTGCCGCAAAATCCCTTTATCCCTAGATGCGGGTTTTGTAGGAGTCTAACATTACCATGTAAAAAATATGTACGTAATGGTTCATAATGCTTTTCATAGTGGTTCAGAATTGACATTTGAATACTAAAACATTCATAATGGTTTTCAACATACCTCGTCATCTATGAAAATGAGGTCTGACATCCATGCAACAAACGATCTTATTGCATCTCGCAGCAATGTTGTCTCTAAAACAACGTCAGGTATCGGTAGCAACACATCCAGCTCTGATGCAATATCAACCGATACTTTCAGATATCCATCAGGGAGCGGTTTATGGTGAAGTAAATCTCCCAAAGTGTTATGTGTAACGCCCCGATTCCAATTATTCCCATTTTGTTGAGTCTTTTATTTAAATTGAGTGATAAATTATTTTATTTGTGAAATTTGTGTGTTAATATGCTATGTTGACATGTTATGTTATTTTACCGTTTTTGAGAGTTTTCGGGGAAATTAGAATGGAGGGTATTTTGGACATTTCTCAATTAATGGTAAGTTAGAAATTTAGTAAAATTGTTAGAAAAGTGATTAAGTGTAGAATTATGTGAGAAAATGAATTAAGTGAATTTGAGTAGAAAATAAGAAAAAGAAATAGAAAGGAAAAAGAGATAAGAAAAGAAATAGGAGAGAAAGAGAAAGAAAAGAGAAAAAGAGAGAAAAAGGAGAGAAAGAAAGTGGAAGAAGAGAAAGAGGAGAAAACTTGGAAAAACTAGAAACCCATCAAGAACAATCGTCTAGTAAGCATGGAATCCGAGTAAGGGTGTGAAATTTTATTATCTCATCAATGTATATCATTATGTATGATTATGTTATTGTTGTTGTTGATTTTTATGAGTTTTGGTATAAATCATAAATGTAGAAAATGTTGTGAATAATGATCAAAACATGATTTTGTATGCATAAATGTGTTGTTGATGTTGTTTGAGGTTTGGATATTGATATGGATGTTATCAATTGGTATTTTTCTGAGTTTAGATGATGAATTTGGAGTTGTTTGGTTGGAAAAACGCAGAACCAAATTCTGCAGAAATTTTTCTGGTTTTTCCAGGTCATACGCGTATGGGGCATGTTCATACGCGTATGGACCTTGGCAATACGCGTAACATGGGCGAGCCATGGGCCAATACGCGTATGGGTCTTCAATTTTCTCGGCCATCTGCCCATTTGCGTATGATACGCGTAGCATTGTAGGGCAATACGCGTACGGTGTTGGGCAGTACGCGTATGGACTTTTCAACGTGGAATTGGGGAAAAATGGGTCTCTGCCCGTACGCGTATGACATGTGCCCGTACGCTTATGGCCAGAAGAGTTGTAAAAATGGGATTTTTCAAAATGTGTTTTTCGTTTCCGTCCGTAACTTTTGTTCCGATTATCCGATTTTTACATTCTTGGTATCGTTTGAAAGCTATTGAGCTGTACTATATGATTATGATGATTTGGAAATTGTTAGCAGATTAAATGAGTCGGAAAAGTCAGGAGTAGTGTTATTTAGCGACTTTTACCGTTTTGAATGTGTGTTTGGATGTGAACCATACAATAGTGCATTGATGTGAATGTATATAGATTGTATGTGATTATATGAGATGAATGCATGAATATATTGTGAATATGTATGCATTTCAAGAATGTCTTGAATCATTTTGTATGTGAAGCATAATGATGTACATTCTTGTGTTGAGGGATTCTAATGAGAATCCGTTGTAATGTCGTGTGCCCGTGTGGGGTGTGAGCGACGGTTGGTTCCAGAGGGAATCCGCTATAACGTTGTGTGCCCGTGTGGGGTGTGAGCAATGATTATAGACGATCGTGTGCCCATGTGGGGTGTGAGCGATCGGGTCGTGTGCCAGTATGGGGTGTGAGCGATCCATAAACATTGTGTGCCCATGTGGGGTGTGAGCAATGGGTGAACATCGTAGGCCCGACGGGGAGTTACACTGATAACGAGCGATGGTTCCAATAAGTTCCTTAGTGAACTTGAGATGACTGAGTCGGTACCGCATTGCATTTGCATAGAGTCGTGAGTCGGTCTCTATGATTTGCATTTATCATCTTTATAATGGTGCATTGATGAATAAACATAAATGTGTATGTTTATGTGGAATGATAAGAATTGTGAAAGTATGCATGATGTATATGCTTGGTTTTGTATATATATACATTGTGATGTATATGAGTGAGTTATGATGAATTATGGTGAGAATGTGGAATATGTGTATTTTTATGCTAAGATATATAATTATATGCATTGTTATTATGATAATATTTCTCACCCTTCTGCTGTTTTATGATGCTCTATGAGGCATTGCAGAGTAGGTATGCTGGTGGTCTTTTTGTGAAGCGTATCTTCATTCTTTTGGTCAGTCGGCTCTGATATGTAGCACCGGGTAGCTAGGATGGCTATGATTCTTTTGTGATACATTTGTACATGTATCTGGTTTATGAATGTTTATGTAAACATGGATTATGTTGGTGGACAAAATTTGTTGATACATGTATTTATGTATATATGTTTGTTGTTATTCAATGTTTAGATTTTCCGCTTTTATTCTAAATATTGAGATGTGGGTGTAAGGACTAAGTTCCTCTGTTGCAAAGTTACCCCACTGTTGCATATCAATTGTTGAGCAGGTGTTGAATGTTTTAATTTCATGTATAGTGTGACATACCTCTTTTATACTATGTTTATAATTATACTCTGACGAAATTTTTAATATGTGCCTAAATGACTATGTGATTATTTGGGGGTATAGAAAGGGGGTGTTACATTAAGTGGTATCAGAGCCTGGTTGAGTCAGTTGTGTCTGTCTTGTTGTTGTGATGGTTGAACTGTTGTTTAACTTTGTTGTCATTTTTGGGAATAATCAGAATATGGCTGGTAGGAACGACAATGCGATGGTTGCTGCTTTGGAAGCAATGGCTAGGGCGGTGCAAGGTGCGCCGAACGTGAATGTTAATGACGAGTTCAGGAAGAATCAACCACCGGTCTTCAAAGGAAGATTTGATCCCGATGGTGCTCAACTTTGGTTGAAAGAGATTAAAAGGATCTTCAGAGTCATGGACTGTGCGGAGGAGAATAAGGTGAGGCTTGGGTCTCACATGCTGAAGGAAGAAGCCGACGATTGGTGGGTCGGTATGCGTCAAGTTCTTGAGGTGGATGATGAAGAGATAACTTGGGATTTATTTCGTACCGAGTTCCTGAGGAAGTATTACCCTGAAAGTGTGAAAGGGAAGAAGGAGATGGAATTCCTTGAACTGAGGGAAGGTAGTATGTCCGTGGTGGACTATCCTGCTAAGTTTGTGGAGTTGGTTCAATTTCATCCTCACTATGCTGCGATTACTACTGAGTTCTCAAAGTGTATTAAGAATGAGAATGGTTTGCGTCCCGAGATTAAACAAGTTGTGGGATATCAAAGGATAAGAAGGTTTTCGGATTTGACAGAATGTTGTAGAATCTTCGAGGAAGATAGCAAGGCTCGTTCTACACATTACAAAAGTTTGAATGAGAGGAAGGGAAAGCAACAAGCTAGAAGTGGACCTTATGTGACACCCGCTGATAAGGGCAAGCATAGGGGAAACTTTGAGAAGAGATCTCGAGGAGGAGGTTCCGGTTCAATTAAGTGTTACAAGTGTGGTGAAATGGGTCATAAATCATTTGAGTGTGGGAAGACCGTGGTGAAATGTTCTAATTGTGGAGGCCTTGGGCATGCTACTACCGATTGTAGGAGGAATGTGGTGAAATGTTATAATTGTGGGGAACTTGGTCACATTAGCACGAAGTGTCTGAATCCGAAGAAAGCTCCAACTGGTGGGAAGGTATTTTCTTTGGCAGGAACTCAGACTTCAAGTGCAGATCGTCTGATTAAAGGTACTTGCTTTATTAATAGTACGCCTTTAGTTGCTATTATTGATACTGGAGTGACTCATTCGTTTATTTCGTCTGAGTGTGCGAAGCGTTTGAATCTCGTGTTGTCTCTGATGGATGGTAAGATGGTTATTGATACTCCCGAAATGGGGTCAGTAACTACTTCTTTGGTTTGTTTGAGTTGTCCTTTGACCATTTATGGTCAAGACTTTGAGATGGATTTAGTGTGTTTGCCGTTGGAAGGGTTGGATGTGGTCTTGGGTATGAATTGGTTGCAATTTAATAGGGTTCATATAGATTGCTATCACAAGTTAGTGAGGTTTCCTTCTTTGGAAGAGGACGAAGACTCGAGTTTCTTATCTACTAAAGAGTTGAAGAGACTTTTAGCGGACGAAGCTCAATTGTTCGGTGTGTTTGCATCCTTGTCGGTGGAGAGTAAAGTTGAGCTCGATGTGTTTCCTGTTGTGTGTGATTTTCCTGAAGTGTTTCCTGAGGATATTAAGGATGTACCGCCGGAAAGAGAAGTTGAGTTTTCTATTGATCTAGTTTCGGGTACTAGACCGGTTTCAATGGCACCGTACCGTATGTCGGCATCGGAGTTGGTAGAATTGAAGAAGCAATTAAATGACTTGTTGGACAAGAGATTTGTAATACCAAGTGTTTCTCCTTGGGGTGCTCCGGTATTGTTGGTAAAGGAGAAGGATGGGAGTATGCGGTTATGCATTGATTATCGACAATTGAACAAGGTGACAATTAAGAACAAGTATCCGCTTCCACGGATCGATGATTTGTTGGACCAATTGGTTGGTGCGCGTGTTTTTAGCAAGATTGATTTGAGATCGGGATATCACCAGATTCGTGTGAAAGAGGAGGATATTCAAAAGACGGCCTTTAGGACACGGTATGGCCATTACGAATATTTCGTGATGCCATTCGGGGTTTCTAATGCGCCGGGTGTGTTTATGGAATACATGAATCGTAATTTTCATGAACAGTTTGATCGTTTTGTGGTTGTGTTCATCGACGATATTTTGATTTACTCTAAGTCTCAAGAGGAGCACGAAGAGCATTTGAGGATTATGTTACAAATTTTGAAAGAGAAACAATTGTATGCTAAGTTGTCGAAATGTGAGTTTTGGTTGTCGGAAGTAAGTTTTCTTGGACATGTTATTTCCGGTAGTAGTATTAGTGTTGATCCATCCATGATTGATGCGGTGATGCAATGGGAGGCTCCTAGATCGGTTACGGAGATTCTAAGTTTTTTAGGCTTGGCGGGTTATTATCGGAGGTTTATTGAGGGATTTTCGAAGTTGGCACTTCCGTTAACGCAATTGACTTGTAAAGGAAAGGCTTTCATTTGGGAAAATCATTGTGAAGAGAGTTTCAATGAGCTAAAAAGAAGGTTGACAACGACTCCGATCTTGATTTTGCAAAATCCGACGGAACCATTTGTTGTGTATTGTGATGCTTCATTGGTTGGTTTAGGTGGTGTTTTGATGCAAGATGGAAAAGTTGTGGCTTATTCTTCAAGACAATTGAGAGTGCATGAAAAGAATTATCCTACACATGACTTGGAGTTAGCGGCCGTGGTGTTTGTTTTGAAAATATGGAGGCACTATCTTTATGGTGCAAGATTTGAAGTTTTTAGTGATCACAAGAGCCTGAAATATTTATTTGATCAAAAAGAATTGAACATGAGACAAAGAAGGTGGTTAGAGCTTTTGAAGGATTATGATTTTGGTTTGAATTACCATCCGGGTAAGACAAACGTGGTGGCCGATGCTTTGAGTCAGAAGTCGTTAGATATGTCTGCATTGATGATGAGAGAATGGGAACTTTTGGAGAATTTTAGAGACTTGAGTTTGGTTTGTGAAATGACGCCGAGAAGTGTGAGACTTGGTATGCTGCATGTTACGAATGACTTTCTTGCAACCGTATGTGAAAAGCAAAAGTTGGATTTGAAGTTCGTTGATTTGATGATGAATGAGAATGAGGATTTCAAGGTTGATAATTTTGGAGTTTTGAGATTCCGTGGTCTTATTTGTATTCCCGATGATGCGGAGTTGAAAAAGATGATATTGGAAGAAGGACACCGAAGTAACTTAAGTATTCATCCGAGAGCGAATAAAATGTATCAAGATTTGAAGAAAATCTTTTGGTGGTCCGGGTTAAAGAGAGATGTGGCTCAATTTGTGTATGCGTGCTTAACTTGTCAAAAGTCTAAGGTGGAACATCAAAAGCCTAGTGGATTGATGCAACCGTTGGACATTTCGGAGTGGAAATGGGATAGTATATCGATGGATTTTGTTACGGGATTTCTGAATACGCAAAGAGGTCATAATGCTATTTGGGTAATCGTTGATAGGCTTACTAAATCTGCTTACTTCATTCCAATTGATATTAGTTATCCTTTGGAGAGGTTAGCCGATATTTATATTCTTGCGGTTGTGAAGTTACATGGAGTTCCTAAGAGTATTGTATCGGATAGAGATCCTAGATTCACATCGAGGTTTTGGGAGAGTTTAAAAAAAGGCTTTGGGTTCTAAGCTAAGATTGAGTTTGGCTTATCATCCGCAAACGGATGGTCAAACCGAGAGGACAATTCAATCGTTGGAGGATTTATTGCGTGCTTGTGTGCTCGAGCAAGGTGGTGCTTGGGATAGTTATTTGGCGTTGATTGTGTTCACCTACAATAATAGTTTTCATTCAAGTATAAGTATGGCACCATTTGAGGCTTTGTATGGTCGGAGATGTCGAACACCTTTGTGTTGGCATGAAACCGGTGAGAGGACGATAGTTGGACCGGAGATGGTACAACAAACGACGGAGAAAGTGAAGTTTATCCGTGAGAAGATGAAAGCTTCTCAAAGTAGACAAAAGAGCTATCATGACAAAAGAAGGAAAGATCTTGAGTTTCAAGAAGGCGACCATGTGTTTTTGTGAGTCGTGCTTTGAAGTCGAAGAAGTTGACTTCTCGTTTTATTGGTCCGTATTAGATTTCTGCACGAGTTGGTGTTGTGGCTTACCGTGTGGCGTTGCCTCCGAATCTTTCGAATTTGCATGATGTATTCCATGTTACGCAACTTCGGAAGTATGTTCCGGATCCGTCACATGTTATTCCTATGGATGAGGTTGAAGTGAGAGATAACCTTACGGTTGAAACTTTACTGATTAGGATTTTGGGCCGTGAAGTTAAGAAGCTAAGAGGCAAAGATATTGCACTTGTGAAAGTAGCGTGGGGATGCGCTGCGGAAGGCGATATGACTTGGGAACTAGAGAGTAGGATGCGAGAGTCGTATCCGGAGTTGTTTGAATCAGGTAATATTTTCGAGGACGAAAATTTCTAAAGTGGGGGAGAGTTGTAACGCCCCGATTCCAATTATTCCCATTTCGTTGAGTCTTTTATTTAAATTGAGTGATAAATTATTTTATTTGTGAAATTGGTGTGTTAATATGCTATGTTGACATGTTATGTTATTTTACCGTTTTTGAGAGTTTTCGGAGAAATTAGAATGGAGGGTATTTTGGACATTTCTCAATTAATGGTAAGTTAGAAATTTAGTAAAATTGTTAGAAAAGTGATTAAGTGTAGAATTATGTGAGAAAATGAATTAAGTGAATTTGAGTAGAAAATAAGAAAAAGAAATAGAAAGGAAAAAGAGATAAGAAAAGAAATAGGAGAGAAAGAGAAAGAAAAGAGAAAAAGAGAGAAAAAGGAGAGAAAGAAAGTGGAAGAAGAGAAAGAGGAGAAAACTTGGAAAAACTAGAAACCCATCAAGAAAAATCGTCTAGTAAGCTTGGAATCCGGGTAAGGGTGTGAAATTTTATTATCTTATCAATGTATATCATTATGTATGATTGTGTTATTGTTGTTGTTGATTTTTATGAGTTTTGGTATAAACCATAAATGTAGAAAATGTTGTGAATAATGATCAAAACATGATTTTGTATGCATAAATGTGTTGTTGATGTTGTTTGAGGTTTGGATATTGATATGGATGTTATCAATTGGTATTTTTCTGAGTTTAGATGATGAATTTGGAGTTGTTTGGTTGGAAAAACGCAGAACCAAATTCTGCAGAAATTTTTCTGGTTTTTCCAGGTCATACGCGTATGGGGCATGTTCATACGTGTATGGACCTTGGAAATACGCGTAACATGGGCGAGCCATGGGCCAATACGTGTATGGGTCTTCAATTTTCTCGGCCATCTGCCCATTTGCGTATGATACACATAGCATTGTAGGGCAATACGCGTACGGTGTTGGGCAGTACGCGTATGGACTTTTCAACGTGGAATTTGGGAAAAATGGGTCTCTGGCCGTACGCGTATGACATGTGCCCGTACGCGTATGGCCGGAAGAGTTGTAAAAATGGGATTTTTCAAAATGTGTTTTTCGTTTCCGTCTGTAACTTTTGTTCCGATTATTCGATTTTTACATTCTTGGTATCGTTGGAAAGCTATTGAGCTGTACTATATGATTATGATGATTTGGAAATTGTTAGCCGATTAAATGAGTCGGAAAAGTCGGGAGTAGTGTTATTTAGCGACTTTTACCGTTTTGAATGTGTGTTTGGATGTGAACCATACAATAGTGCATTGATGTGAATGTATATAGATTGTATGTGATTATTTGAGATGAATGCATGAATATATTGTGAATATTTATGCATTTCAAGAATGTCTTGAGTCATTTTGTATGTGAAGCATAATGATGTACATTCTTGTGTTGAGGGATTCTAATGAGAATCCGTTGTAATGTCGTGTGCCCGTGTGGGGTTTGAGCGACGGTTGGTTCTAGAGGGAATCTGCTATAACGTTGTGTGCCCGTGTGGGGTGTGAGCGATGATTATAGACTATCGTGTGCCCATGTGGGGTGTGAGCGATCGGGTCGTGTGCCCGTGTGGGGTGTGAGCGATCCATAAACATTGTGTGCCCATGTGGGGTGTGAGCAATGGGTGAACATCGTAGGCCCGACGGGGAGTTACATTGGTAACGAGCGATGGTTCCAATAAGTTCCTGAGTGAACTTGAGATGATTGAGTCGGTACCGCATTGCATTTGCATAGAGTCGTGAGTCGTCTCTATGATTTGCATTTATCATCTTTATAATGGTGCATTGATGAATAAACATAAATGTGTATGTTTATGTGGAATGATAAGAATTATGAAAGTATGCATGATGTATATGCTTGGTTTTGTATATATATACATTGTGATGTATATGAGTGAGTTGTGATGAATTGTGGTGAGAATGTGGAATTTGTGTATTTTTATGCTAAGATATATAATTATATGCATTGTTATTATGATAATATTTCCCACCCTTCTGCTGTTTTATGATGCTCTATGAGGCATTGCATAGTAGGTATGCTGGTGGTCTTTTTGTGAAGCGTGTCTTCATTCTTTTGGTCGGTCGGCTCTGATATGTAGCACCGGGTAGCTAGGATGGCTATGATTCTTTTGTGATACATTTGTACATATATCTGGTTGATGAATGTTTATGTAAACATGGATTATGTTGGTGGACAAAATTTGTTGATACATGTATTTATGTATATATGTTTGTTGTTATTCAATGTTTAGATTTTCCGCTTTTATTCTAAATATTGAGATGTGGGTGTAAGGACTAAGTTCCTCTGTTGCAAAGTTACCCCACTGTTGCATATCAATTGTTGAGCAGGTGTTGAATGTTTTAATTTCATGTATAGTGTGACATACCTCTTTTATACTATGTTTATAATTATACTCTGAAGAAATTTTTAATATGTGCCTAAATGATTATGTGATTATTTGGGGGTTGTAACACGGTGGTTTGAACTGACTTTTAAAATGTTGCGGTAAGCAAGAGTCGCCACCGACTTTTATTTTATCCAATAAAGAAAGGAATAAAAGAACAGGAAATACCTTTTAAAAGATTTTGAGTTCGGGGGGTAAGTTATACAAAAGGAAGGTACGGGCACCTTTTGTATCCATGGTTATCCATGGGCTCTTAATTACTTAGCTCACTTTACTTTGTTTGAAAAATAGTATAGTGTGTGATTAGAAAATATTTTCATAAAGACTTTAACTTTGTAATGATCCTCGTATGGATTTATACAAAGTGTTTAGCTTTGAAAAAAATGTTTGCAAAGATGTGAGGTGTAAAGAGTGTTTTTTGAAAAGGGTGAGCAAGCATTTAAGAGTTACTACCCTAAGTTTGTAAGGTCTTCTTGTTATTTCTTTTCTTTAGGGGTAAGATTGTCCTTACTATTAGTGAGTAAGTAGTCTTTACCTTGGATGTTAAAGGGACGAGTGTAGGGTCATCGTATGGTCATAGAAGGCAACTTGTAGGGGTATCTTCGTAATTTGAAGGGACAATCATCATTTTTCCGTAGGGTCATCGGGGGACAAGATCGTTTATTCATAGGCAACTCGAAGGGACTATAATCTTTTATTCGAAGGGACTATGATCTTTTATTCGAAGGGACTTGATGATTTTTATTCGTAGGCAACCTTACTAAGATACCCCCACGTTCGAGGGACTTGACCAATTTAATCGAAAGGCAGCGAAGAGAGGTTACCCTAGAGGTGTAAGTGTGAAGAGTGTGTTGATTCAGTTATTTATCTTGAATTAGGATTATTCTATATCAGGTTTTAAGTCTTGCCATGCAAACCTTAGTTACTGGTAGTTGAATATGTACAAAAAAAATTAAAGTGCGGGAATTTAAACCTAAGCTATTACATCCCATGAGCAGTTACAATATTTAAAAAAAATGCGGGGAAATGTAAATCTACGCTATTACATCCTGTGAACAGTTACAATATTTAGGAAAATGCGAGGAATTAAAATTCTAAATTATTACAACCAAGAAATAATATTAATGTTTTTTTTTTAGAAAAGAGAAGGATTTTAGGGTTAGTAAAAAAAAATTACTAAGATTAATGGTAAGAAAATAAAAAAATAAAAATTAATTAATTATGTACAAATTAATCCTAAAGTCTAATTAATTTTAATTAAAAAGAAACCTAATTTTAAATTAATGTCTTTTTATTTTTTGCAATGATTTTGAATAATAAAAATAAATAAAAGTCACAACTTTAATTATTGACAAATTAATTAAGTTAATTAATGAAAATAAAAAAAAATCAAAAAAGTTGACTTAACTAATTAAAAAAAAAAACTAAAGTCTAATTTTCTGTGATTTTGAAAATTAATTTAACAAATTTTTTATGATTTTTAAAATTTAAAAAGAAAACATGTTAGTTAGATTATTAAATTGGAAATAAATTATACTAATAAAAGGAAAAAAAATGGAAAAACAGAGAAAAACCAAGGGGGACGCCGCCGGGTATCGAACCCAGGCTCCCCAAGTCCACACAAGCGCGCTTTTCCACTGGGCTGGAGGTGTTTTGGTGATAGGGAACGAAAAACAAATAATAAATATTAAATAAAAATGCAAGAATCCAGCGCCACTATTCATCGTCTTCAACCTTGGGACTGGATTTTTTTGCTACGATTTTGCCTCGATTTTGCTACGAATTAGCTACGATATTTCCGTAGCTAATGTACCTGGAATTTCAAAACTCAAAAATACAAAGGATTAAAACATCAAAGGTACTCAAATTTACTAATTAGGACCCTAGGAATTCAATGGTGCCATTAGTTTTGGTTAAAAGTGGCTGTAGCGCTAAAATCGAAGAACACCCTTTTTGTGCCCTAACCATGGCAAGTCTTGATTCCTGCACCAAAGCTTGTTAATAATTGATCAAAACCGATCTAAACATCATAATTAGTAAGAATATAAACATGAATAACACTTATAATGCATGAAAGATGAGATTTGAAAAGTGAAAATTTCAAGAAATGGCCATGGCTTGATGTGCGCATTTCACTTGCTTCCAACCTTCAAGAGTGATGGGGATTGGCTCCTGGGATTGTTTTGAGACGATTTGGACGTGAAAAAATCGTGAAAACTCGCTATGAAGTGTTTTTATGATTTTTCTAGTTTTGCCTCTTTTTTTGAAAATATTTTTGGGTTGCTTCATGTGATTTTTTCGTGTGTTTCAGGTTTGGATATGGCCATGTATTTATAGGAGAGGAATTAGGTTGAAAAATTCCATGGGCTTGGATCAAAACATGAATGATAATGAATGGTGTTCAAAACTTACCATTTTCTCCCATTTGGCCATCCAATCTTCCCTTAACAATCTTGCACGAATTTAAATCAGATAATATGCTCATAAACCTCAATATTTGATTCCATAATCAACCACAAATCAAATCTCTTGATTTTTTATATTTATTTTGATTTAAATTGAATTTAAAGGATTTAAATCCAATAAAATATGGAATAAATAATAAAAAATCAGAAAATGTGATCAAATGGTCGTGGACCATCTTAAAATGAAGTTTGGGTTGTCACAAAATGGGCCCTTTTGGCAAAAAGTGGAGTTTGGCCATTATTTGCTTTGTGCACCTCCTCAAAATTGTCCAACTTTGACAATGCATAACTTCCTCAATTTTTATCATTTGGATGTGTTCTTGGACTTTTTAGAAACCTCAAGATGTCCTCTAATCACTCCTTTTAGTCCCATGTCAATTTGATCTCCCATGTTCAAGTTATGAGCTTTTGAAAAATGTTGACTTTTGTTGACTTTCAAAATGACCTATAATGTCTTGGCTCATATCTCCCGAATGAAGCATTTCTGGACTTGGCTTGTGAGACACAAAGTTGTAGGGAATTAAATTTCCTTCAAGATGGGCTTTGGTTGAGGAATTTTTGATGAAGTATGTGGAAGTTATGCCTGGTCAAAGTATAGTTGACTTTTCCTACAAAAACCCTAATTTAGCAACCCCCAATTCTTGATGATTCTGAGGTTTCCTTGATGAATCATGATCAACCCTTGATCAAAAGATGAATTTCACCCCATAATCTTGATGTTGACCAAAATCTTGAGGTTTGACTTTGTGTTGACCACAGTTGACTTTTTGACCAAGTTAACTGATTTTTGACTGTCTGAACATCTGATTGACCAAACTTGTAAGGAAAGTCTTGAAACTTGTTATGAGGATTCTTTGAAGTGTATGGGACACCATGAAGTCCTTTTGAAGCTTTATAAGTCCAATCTACTTTGAGAAGTACACAACCTTAGTTGGATTTATTGCTTAGGAGGAGGTTTTGTCTGATGAAACTTTTGAGTACCCTTGAGCAACTGAAAATCTTATGAATCACTAGGAGACCTCTTGAGGCATATTGTCTTGAATATGTGAGGGAAAATTTTGGGGTACAACAGCTGCCCCTTTTCAATCTTCTTAAACCTGAGGAGTAAGATTGGTATTCGTGTCGATCGGGATCTGAAGGTGGAAGAGGATTGAACAATAAGAACCCAAAAATTTGCACTCGTCAGTGCGCTCTGTTGGTTGATCGTATTGCCTAAATGGGCTTAAAAGATGCCATTCGAAGTGTATGAAAGGATGGAGATGGGCTTATAGATGCCATCCAAAGTAACCGTTGATAGGAGTATCAGAATGCGCCTAGGTTTGACTGTATCTGAAGAATATATTAGAATGAGTCTGTGTCCAACTGTATCTAGCAGACGTGTTGGGAAATGCCAGAATGATTCTTATGCCTTGAATGTATCTGTATGATGTTCTAGAATGAGTCTACATCTTGACTGTATCTATAAGGAGATCAGAATGAGTCTTTGCCTGACTGTATCTGGGGGTCGTATTAGAATGAGTCTACGTCTGACTGTATCTAAAAAATTAGTCTTAGAATGAGTCTTCGACAGACTGTATCTAAAAGATGTACTGGAATAAGTATCAGAATGAATCTGTGTCTTGATTGTATCTGAACTGTGTCTAGAATATGTACTGGAATGAGTATCAGAATGAATCTGTGTCTTGATTGTATCTGAACTGTGTCTAGAAGATGTATTGGAATGAGTCTACTCATGACTGCATCCAAAGGAGTATCAGAATGAATCTTCGACTGATTGTATCTGAAAGATGATAAACTGTTGACAATATTTGTCCGTTTGAGAACTAACCTGAAAAAACCAAGTTAGTTTTATGCAACGTCATGATATATGTAATGCATTGCGTAATGATGCTCTTAAACTAAATGAGAATGTTATATGTGTTATGTATGCGTATGCTATGATGTATTGTAGATGATGTATGGGTATGAAATGTCGCTGAAGGTAGCGGCGGCTTTGAATAGTAAAGTCTGATTGGGGAAAATAAATCCCTGACTGTTGTTGGGGATGGAGAAAATAAATCTTCAGATCCTGTTTGGAATGACTCTATTGGGGATTCATACTTTCCGTTTGGGAATATTCCGCTGGGGATCTTTGACTTCCGCTTGTGGATAGAAGTATCTGTCAGGAGAGTCGGTAGTCTATGGTTCTTTTACTGTGGAAATTGATTGTATGCATTCTGACTGGGAATAAAAGAGATGGATAACTCTCCGATGCACTATCTGACCAGGTTTCAAACACGGGTGTCAACTCTTTTGGGGATAGCATCCTTGAATAAATTCTGCTGGGGAATTGAATTTTGTATACTACATAGAGGGATTATAATTTCATAGGCAATGTTGAGGAAATTTCTGCTGTATGCTGGGGAAATGATCAAATTCTTTATCTGCTAGGGGATCTATGATCATGCCAAGCTGTCTATCGAAGATATGGAAGCGAATCGCTGGAAGATGGCCCGATTTCTGTCTGAGGGCATATTAATTCTATAGGGGAATATATCTCTGTTGGGGATGAGCTTGTGAAGATAGCTCAATAGAGATAATTCCACGGAGATTGCCCGGTGGGGACATTTCCATGAACTGGCTCTGTGGGGGTTCGTGGATATCTTAAACACTATCCCAACTCCTAGAATCCTTAGTAAATGTTATTCCTGTTTTCATGTATATATATTTTTTGGTAAACATCAATCATATTCAAGTGCATATGTTCATTCAAAGCACCAATTGGACGTTTACGCAAACAAAATAGGGAAAATAAAAGCAATTTTTGAATTTGAAAATAGACTTGTATTGATTTTGAAATTGGCCTATAAACAGGCAGTTTTGTACAAGGAAACAGAAATCCTAGTAAGAGGAAATTGTCGTAAAAATTGAAAAGGTACAGAGTGATAAACAAAGAAAAACAGCTATGTGGAAATGATCTCGTTGATTTTCAACTCTGCTATTGCCACTATATCTTCGAGCATCTCATCCCTTGCGGTCGGAAGGAAAATGACTGGATTGATCTGCACCGTTCGAACTTGATAAAACTTGGCTGGAAGCAGATAAGTGATTCCACGGGACATAGTCGTACGCTTTAATCCCTAACTTTTACCTGGACCGCCTTTTCAGGTTTTCAGTCCATCGGGATACCCTTTTTTTGCCCAAGCCGCCTTTTCAGGTTTTCGACTTGCCGGGTGTACAGTTCTTTTGTATATAGATCCCTAATTTTTGCCCGAACCCTTTTGGTTCGTCGGGATGCCCTTATTTTTGCCTAGGCCAGTCAACCTAGCGGGTCTCTTTTTATGCGTAGTATCTTTTGACTATGTCCGCGTTCACGGGGTGCGGGAAATCTTCACCGTCCATAGTAGTAAGCATCATAGCACCGCCAGAAAATATTTTCTTGATTACAAATGGACCTTTATATGTGGGAGTCCATTTGCCCCTGGGATCACCCTGTGGGAGTATGATACGCTTTATTACCAAATCACCGGCCTGGTACAATTGATGCTTGACTTTCTTGTTAAAGGCCTTGATCATACGCTTCTGATACATCTGGCCATGACAGACAGCCGTAAGCCTCTTCTCATCAATCAAATTTATTTGGTCAAGTCGAGTCTGAACCCATTCATTTTCGTCTAAGCCTGCATCTTGCATAATCCTTAGGGAAGGAATCTGAACTTCAACGGGTAAAACTGCCTCCATACCATAGACTAAAGAGAAAGGGGTTGCCCCTGTTGAGGTACGTACTGAGGTGCGATAACCATGAAGAGCAAATGGTAACATCTCATGCCAATCTTTGTATGTCACCGTCATCTTTTGCAAGATCTTCTTAATATTCTTGTTGGCAGCTTCCACTACGCCATTCATCTTTGGTCGATATGGAGAAGAATTGTGATGCTTAATCTTGAACTGCGTGCAGAGTTCAGTGATCATAGTGTTGTTCAGATTAGTACTGTTGTCTGTGATAATCCTTTCAGGGATGCCATATCGACAGATAAGGTTATGCTTGATGAACCGAGCTACAACATTCTTGGTAACAGAAGCGAACGAGGCTGCTTCCACCCACTTCGTAAAGTAATCGATAGCAACAAGGATGAAACGATGTCCATTGGAAGCGGTAGGTTTAATCTCTCCAATCATATCAATGCCCCACATTGCAAAAAGCCAAGGAGCAGTCAGAACATTCAACGGGACCGGTGGTACATGTACTTTGTCAGCATAGATCTGGCACTTGTGATAAGTTTTGGAGTGATGATGGCAATCATTTTCCATGGTAGACCAGTAGTAACCTGCTCTCAAAATCTTCTTAGCCATTGTATGCCCACTGGAGTGAGTGCCAAAAATTCCGTCATGCATCTCTTCCATAATCTTTTCTGCTTCCTTCTTGTCTACACAGCGAAGCAAGGTTGAATCGTGGTTGTGTTTGTACAAAATTACGTTACTCAGAAAGAACTTAGCAGAGAACCTCCTTAGAAACTTCCTGTCATTGGTAGATGCCCCTTCAGGATATTCCTGAGTTTCAAGATATCTTTTCACTTCGTGGAACCAAGGTTTCTCTTCTACCCCATCAGTATCAACTTCATAACAGTATGTCGGCTCATCTAGTCTGTCAATAGTAATTGTAGGAGCCTCGTTGTCCCATCTGCCAACTGATTCTCTTCTCGTGGAATATACTCAAAAGTGATTTCTTCAAAGTATGGAATCAAAGTCAACACGTGTTCTCGGTAAGGAATGAGATTTGGATGCTTCATGTCCCATTCTCCTTTAATCTGACTGATCACTAGGGCTGAGTCCCCATATACATTCAAGAATTTGATCCTTATATCAATGGCAGCTTTGACCCATGATGCATGCTTCATATTCAGCCATATTGTTGGTACAGTGAAAGCAAAGTCTAGCAGTAAACGGCGTATAGCAACCCTTAGGAGAGATAATTACAGCACCAATACCATTGCCGAGTGCGTTAGAAGCTCCATCAAAAACCATAGTCCATCGGGATCCCAGTTCACGTCCTTCATATAGTCCAGGTTCTTCATAATCAGTAACAAGCATAATATTCTCATCTGGGAACTCAAAATTCATAGATTGATAGTCATCCACTGCTTGATAAGCCAAATGATCAGCTAGTACACTTCCTTTGATTGCTTTCTGCGTAGTGTATTGGATGTCGTATTCTGTCAAGACCATCTGCCATCTTGCTATTCGTCCGGAGAGAGCAGGTTTCTTAAATATGTATTTGATAGGATCCATCTTAGAGATCAATAAAGTAGTATGAGTCAACATATACTATCTTAGTCGGCGAGCAGCCCATGCCAAAGCGCAACAAGTTTTCTCAAGCAGTGAATATCTTGTTTCACAGTCGGTAAACTTTTTACTAAGGTAGTATATTGCATGCTCTTTTCGACCAGACTCGTCAGGTTACCCAAACACACACCCCATTGAATTCTCTAGCATTGTTAAGTACATGATTAGAGGTCTTCCTTCAACTGGTGGCATCAGAATCGGAGGTTCTTGGAGATACTCCTTGATCTTATCAAAAGCTATCTGACATTCGTCATTCCACTTCACGACTTGATCTTTTCTCAGTAATTTGAAGATTAGCTCACAAGTAGCGGTCAAATGGGAGATAAATCTGGAAATATAGTTCAAACGTCCCAAGAAACCTCTGACTTCTCTCTCAGTATGGGGAGCGGGCATATCTTGTATAGCTTTTACCTTTGCAGGGCCGACTTCAATACCTTTACCACTGACGACGAAACCCAAAAGTTTACCGGATCTAACCCCAAAGGTGCATTTGTTTGGATTCAATCTTAACTTGTACTTCTTCAACCTCTCAAACAGCTTGTGTAGGTGGTTAAGGTGTTCTTCTTCATTCTGAGATTTGGCTATCATATCATCAACGTATACCTCTATCTCGTGATGGATCATATCATGGAATAAAGCAACCATATCACGTTGGTATGTTACCCCTGCGTTCTTCAAACCAAATGGCATAACCTTGTAGCAAAAGGTGCCCCACTGTGTAACGAACGTAGTCTTCTCCATGTCTTCATGTGCCATCTTGATTTGATTATAACCCAAGAAACCATCCATGAATGAGAATACCTTGTGCTGAGCAGTGTTGTCTACCAGAACATCAATATGTGGGAGAGGAAAGTCATCTTTGGGGCTTGCCCTGTTCAGATCCCTGTAGTCCACACACATACGAACTTTACCATCCTTCTTAGGCACTGGTACCCACATTTGCAACCCACTGAGGATATGATGTGACAGCTAGAAAACCTGCATTGAATTGCTTCATAACCTCGGCTTTGATCTTTTCAGACATCTCAGGGCGCATACGACGAACCTTCTGCTTTATCGGAGGACAACCTTCTTTCATTGGTAAACGGTGAACCACGATATCAGTATCAAATCCTGGCATATCTTCATAAGACCAAGCGAAAATCTCAGCATAATCACGTAGCATCCGAATCAGTCTTTTCTTGATACGGTCTTCTAATCCAGCACCTATCTTGATTTCTTTCTTATCCTCCTCAGTACCTAGATTTATGACCTCGACTGGCTCTTCGTGCGGTTGTATGATCTTTTCTTCTTACTCTAATAGTCTAGCAAGCTCTCCAGGCACTTCACAATCTTCCTCACCTTCGTCCTCGGCTTGGTAGATCGGATTTTCGAAGTCATAATTGACAATAGCAGAACCGTTATCAATGGGATCCAGAGTGGATGTGGATCTGCAATTTATCGCGTGGGTGTGTGTAAGAACACATAGCTATTTGGATGAATATAAAGTGAAAGAAAAGACAAAGAGCGCAAAATTTGAATGCAAAACGTCCATTGATTTATTGAATGAAAATATGCGATGAAATGACAACCCTAACAAATTGGCCATTGTGCCCAGGGCAAGGCACAAGGCTTAAAAGTTTTATTGTTCAAATTAACAAAACCAAACTTCGAAAATAAGAAAAACAGAAAATATCATTTACTCCTGACTAAAGGAGATAGGGATAATGTCTTCAGTCTTCCAATTGTTGAGCCCACTGCCAATGGTGGGAAAGATCCAACTGTCTAGCTCACAGTCACTATCAGCATCCTCCACAGCATTGACCTGATCTTTATGAATTCCTTTGTTGGTGATACGAATAGCACGAGCACGACGTACAGCCCTCTGAGCCTTTGAAGTGAAGCCCAAACCAGATTTGTCAGACTTGTAAGGGATGTCAGGAAGCTGACCCCAAATGGTACAACCACCTTCTTCAACCACAGCTCTAGCATCCTTTAGGGAAACCATTGTAGGAGGCACTCTAGTAACCTTGGGAACAGTAGAAACTGGTTTAGCAATAGGAGTAGTCTGAGGAGCTAATTCAAATGTTTGACAAGGAGTCTCGAGGAATTCGCCATCCATCTCAACATACTTGAAAGTATTCAAATGACTAACCATGTACTCTTCTTCACCATAGACGGTGACAATCTTGCCTTTCACGGGATACTTCAGCTTCTGATGTAAGGTAGAAGTCACAGCGCCTGCCCCATGTATCCAAGGGCGCCCAAGCAGACAGGAGTAGGCAGGACGAATGTCCATTACATAGAAAGTAGAAACAAAGACTTAAGAACCCACTCTGATTAGAAGATCAACCTCCCCATGCACTAATCTCTTTGAACCATCAAAAGCTCTCACCACAACATCACTAGGTCTCAGCACAACCCCTTCACAGTCAAGCTTGTCTAGAGCAATCTTCGGCAATACATTCAATGAGGAACCTGTGTCCACCAGTACATGAGATAGAGTAGTGCCCCTACACTCAATGGAGACATGCAAGGCCTTATTGTGGTTCCTTCCCGCAGGAGTTAGATCAGCGTCAGAAAATCTTAGACCATTATCAGTCGTCAGGCTAGCGACATAATTTTCAAACTGGTCAACAGAGATTTCCTGTGGCACATGCGCAGATTTCAAAAACTTCACCAAAGCCTTAGCATGGGCCTCGGAGCACAACAACAGAGATAACATAGAGATCTTGGAGGGGGTGTGCCCCAACTGTTCAACAATATTGTAATCACTCTTGCGGATAATTTTTAGCACTTCCTCCATTTCTTTGGAGGTATCTTCGATAGTAGTTTCACCCGGGGTCTTCATTTGGGCAGGCTCAACCACCGGTTCTTTGCCTCGAGTCTCAGTAATTGCTTTGGAGGCGGAGATACGAACTGGAGTAGTAACAGTCTTCGGAGAGATTTCTGGGGAGAAAACTCTTCCACTTCGGGTAACCTTACTAGTCCCAACGATATTATCAATATCGGGATTAGTAACTTCAGTAGTTTCATCAGTCAAAGGCTCTTGCTTGACACCATGAATGTAAACATCCGCACCATACTTCCAAGGGATAGCCTTGCTAGAGGAATATGGAAATGGGTCGGGCGTAGTAATAATCAGGGGAGCCACTCTAGGCTCAGCAGTAATCTTCACAGGAACTTTAGAGGTGATCCTCAAAGGAGTTTTGGAATTAATAACCACAGATACGTCCTCAAACTTTAGACCTTGGGACAAATTTTCACATAAGCTCTCTGTATAAGGAATCTTCTCAAACAGTATAGTACGGTTGTCCATCAAACGTTGAATGCCCTCTTTCAGCTTCACACAACCATTGGATTGAGATGCACAATAATGACAATTTTCAACGCAGCCCGGAAATAAACCGGCTTGCAGCAACTTCTTCTTAACAATTGATAGAGGAGTAGTCAAGTCGACCACAGTAGCAGCATAAGAACCATCATCAATAGCACTAACGATGTTGTCATGATTTGGCATAGGAGTGGTAACCACATTAGGAGTCTCACGGGGATCAAACTCAATCTCCTTGGCATCAATCATATCTTGAATCTTGTTCTTCAATGCCCAACAACTGTTCGTATCATGTCCAGGACTATTAGAATGGTATGCACACCTTGCATCGGGATTATAGCTAGGAGCGGAAGTATTAGGATTCCTAGGAGGATCCCTTAAAGTAACCAACTCTGCCTTCAACATAAGCTGCAACGCTTGAGCCAATGACATGTTGATCTTTGTAAACTGTCTCCTGGGTGTATCCTGCTTACGCTGACTAACTTGTTGTTGTTGTGGCGCTGGTGCAGAGATCAGAACTGCCCCAACAGATTGGTTGCGACCTTTCTGGCCGTGTACAACATTAGATTCCTTCTTCCCATTAGGTGGCTTCTTTGTAGTGTTTGAAGATGTAGCCACTTGTATTTTACCACTTCGAATTCCATTTTCAACATGTTCTCCTGTCAATATTAGCTCGGTGAAACCGGATGACGAGCTTCCAAGTAGATGACTATAGAAAGGACCGGTTAATGTGCTCATGAACATGTCAATCAACTCTCTGTCAGCCAAAGGGGGTTGAACTCTGCTTGCGAGATCTCTCTACTTCTGTGCATACTCTTTAAAGCTTTCTTCAGAACCCATTGACATACTCTGTAGTTGCATTCGGGTTGGCGCCAGATCAGAATTGTACTGGTATTGTTTGTAGAAAGCTGCATCCAAATCTTCCCATGTACGAATGTTGGTACTTTCGAGTTGATAGTACCATTCCAACTGTGCTCCAGACAAACTCTCTTGAAAGAAATGTACCCACAATTTCTTGTCAGCAGTGTGTGGTTGAATCTTTCGGACATATGATCTCAAATGCAGCTTCGGACAAGAAACACCATCATACTTAGCAAAAGTTGGAATTGTAAACTTATGGGGAATGACAACCTCTGAGACTAGACCCAGATCCTCAAAATTCAAGCCAGGCACTTTATTGATTTCCATAGCTTTCAGACGTTCTTCTAATAGCTTATACTTCTCATCAGCAGGAGGGTATTGTTCAGCCCAATAATCTTCTTCCTCTTCATCAGAATATTTGTCAGAACCATAGTTGCTTTCTTCCTTAGTTTTAACACTTTTACCATCTTCATCCTGTTCATCGTCTTGATCTACTGGAATCCCAATTTCCTTGACCTGTTTAGCCGGACCTCTGAATCTCCTCCCCAGGTTGATGATGCCAGTTGATTTTCTTTCTTTCTTCTTCTTGGTCAGAAGTGCTTTCAGTTCTTCTTGCCCCTTGGACAAGTTCAGGATCAGCTCTTGGAACTGGGCGTTCTGGGCCTGGAGATCTTTGACGGTTTGCTCGAGAGCCATTTCTTCTGAAATAAACAACGAGAAGATGAGAGACCTGTCTTAGAAACCTGCTATGCAATGATTATGAGATGTAGATACATATGCAATGATTTCAAGGACTTTAGAGTTTATCTTTGCAAACAGAAACAAAAGGGAAACTTTTATTAGTAAACTCGAAATTCAAACTTTTTTTGATGGCGTGCGCGTCTATGAATCGGTCTGGATTAGGGAACAACACCAACCCATAGATCAACAAAGCCAAAACTTCTTCAAAAGCATGGTAACTCATAGCTCTTAGGAACAATTGAGCCTTCTCAATCAGGAATTTAGCAAGAAACCCCTTGACTCCACTCTTTGTTTCCCAATTAGATACAAAGTCTGACCTCTTCAGATGTAAAGCAGCTGCAATGACTTCAGGCTTTGGAACATTTTCTAGACCGGTAAATGGCATCTGATCGAGGATAGGTATTCCAAGTAAATTAGAGAACTCCTCCATCGTGGGCACCAATTGGTAATCCGGGAAGGTGAAACAGTGGTGCTTAGGATCAAAGAATTGGAATAGGACTCTCATCATGTCTTCTTCAAAATCTGAGGTAACTAAGTTGAGTAGAAAACCATGCCTTTTGGTGAATCGAGAACCCTCGGGAACTTTTGAGACCAATTCTTTAAGCTGGGAAGGAACCCTTACAAAGTTGATTCAGATGAAATTTCTAGGAACGGAAGCCATGACCTGCAATCATGAATAAAGATAAATTCCTTGGTCCTTGAAATGGTTAGTGAAAATGATATGTTATGATGTTATGATGTCATGATGTCATGTACATGTTAATAATAAACAAGTAGCACCCACAAACAAGTTATACAAGAGCCTTAGGTTTAAAGGCTTGTATGAAGTCCAAAGGTAAGTACCCTTCCCCACTGAGGTTTAGTTGGCTCAACCTGTCCTAGAATAGCAACCGGGTTCTAAAGGACTCATATCACGGATCTTTCTCAAAGGCTTTATTTTAGTGCGACACTCGAGTGGCCGACCAAAAGATCCTGAAAGTCTGATCTCAATGAGTGTAGTCTCGAGTATCAACCAACTTTGGAACATGCCAAACCGGCTATCTCACTACCTTCTAATGGCCAAGGCTAAGTTCAACTAGGGTTCTAAGGGCAAATTAGTGCTTAATGACACCACGCGGCAGCCTAATGTTATCCCCAATTCAAGCCTCGAGGAACATCAGTACAAACCAAAGTGTCACACTAACGATGGCTACCATATCAACCATAGTGGTACATGCCGTACAGTCTCCTTGGTCTCTTACCATTTACCTAAGATCCTAGATTCGGGTGTAGGATCATTTACCCAAGTAATATCCCCCAAGACAAAACCCTTAAAAGTAAAGCACACAAAACAGATAATTAAAGAAGTTAAAGTGATCTAAACCCTAAGGTAACCCCTCTTTTAAGAATTTATCCCCAGCAGAGTCGCCAGTTCTGTAACACGGTGGTTTGAACTGACTTTTAAAATGTTGCGGTAAGCAAGAGTCGCCACCGACTTTTATTTTATCCAATAAAGAAAGGAATAAAAGAACAGGAAAGACCTTTTAAAAGATTTTGAGTTCGGGGGGTAAGTTATACAAAAGGAAGGTACGAGCACCTTTTGTATCCATGGTTATCCATGGGCTCTTAATTGCTTAGCTCACTTTACTTTGTTTGAAAAATAGTATAGTGTGTGATTAGAAAATATTTTCATAAAGACTTTAACTTTGTAATGATCCTCGTATGGATTTATACAAAGTGTTTAGCTTTGAAAAAAATGTTTGCAAAGATGTGAGGTGTAAAGAGTGTTTTTTGAAAAGGGTGAGCAAGCATTTAAGAGTTACTACCCTAAGTTTGTAAGGTCTTCTTGTTATTTCTTTTCTTTAGGGGTAAGATTGTCCTTACTATTAGTGAGTAAGTAGTCTTTACCTTGGATGTTAAAGGGACGAGTGTAGGGTCATCGTATGGTCATAGAAGGCAACTTGTAGGGGTATCTTCGTAATTTGAAGGGACAATCATCATTTTTCCGTAGGGTCATCGGGGGACAAGATCGTTTATTCATAGGCAACTCGAAGGGACTATAATCTTTTATTCGAAGGGACTATGATCTTTTATTCGAAGGGACTTGATGATTTTTATTCGTAGGCAACCTTACTAAGATACCCCCACGTTCGAGGGACTTGACCAATTTAATCGAAAGGCAGCGAAGAGAGGTTACCCTAGAGGTGTAAGTGTGAAGAGTGTGTTGATTCAGTTATTTATCTTGAATTAGGATTATTCTATATCAGGTTTTAAGTCTTGCCATGCAAACCTTAGTTACTGGTAGTTGAATATGTACAAAAAAAATTAAAGTGCGGGAATTTAAACCTAAGCTATTACATCCCATGAGCAGTTACAATATTTAAAAAAAATGCGGGGAAATGTAAATCTACGCTATTACATCCTGTGAACAGTTACAATATTTAGGAAAATGCGAGGAATTAAAATTCTAAATTATTACAACCAAGAAATAATATTAATGTTTTTTTTTTAGAAAAGAGAAGGATTTTAGGGTTAGTAAAAAAAAATTACTAAGATTAATGGTAAGAAAATAAAAAAATAAAAATTAATTAATTATGTACAAATTAATCCTAAAGTCTAATTAATTTTAATTAAAAAGAAACCTAATTTTAAATTAATGTCTTTTTATTTTTTGCAATGATTTTGAATAATAAAAATAAATAAAAGTCACAACTTTAATTATTGACAAATTAATTAAGTTAATTAATGAAAATAAAAAAAAATCAAAAAAGTTGACTTAACTAATTAAAAAAAAAACTAAAGTCTAATTTTCTGTGATTTTGAAAATTAATTTAACAAATTTTTTATGATTTTTAAAATTTAAAAAGAAAACATGTTAGTTAGATTATTAAATTGGAAATAAATTATACTAATAAAAGGAAAAAAAATGGAAAAACAGAGAAAAACCAAGGGGGACGCCGCCGGGTATCGAACCCAGGCTCCCCAAGTCCACACAAGCGCGCTTTTCCACTGGGCTGGAGGTGTTTTGGTGATAGGGAACGAAAAACAAATAATAAATATTAAATAAAAATGCAAGAATCCAGCGCCACTATTCATCGTCTTCAACCTTGGGACTGGATTTTTTTGCTACGATTTTGCCTCGATTTTGCTACGAATTAGCTACGATATTTCCGTAGCTAATGTACCTGGAATTTCAAAACTCAAAAATACAAAGGATTAAAACATCAAAGGTACTCAAATTTACTAATTAGGACCCTAGGAATTCAATGGTGCCATTAGTTTTGGTTAAAAGTGGCTGTAGCGCTAAAATCGAAGAACACCCTTTTTGTGCCCTAACCATGGCAAGTCTTGATTCCTGCACCAAAGCTTGTTAATAATTGATCAAAACCGATCTAAACATCATAATTAGTAAGAATATAAACATGAATAACACTTATAATGCATGAAAGATGAGATTTGAAAAGTGAAAATTTCAAGAAATGGCCATGGCTTGATGTGCGCATTTCACTTGCTTCCAACCTTCAAGAGTGATGGGGATTGGCTCCTGGGATTGTTTTGAGACGATTTGGACGTGAAAAAATCGTGAAAACTCGCTATGAAGTGTTTTTATGATTTTTCTAGTTTTGCCTCTTTTTTTGAAAATATTTTTGGGTTGCTTCATGTGATTTTTTCGTGTGTTTCAGGTTTGGATATGGCCATGTATTTATAGGAGAGGAATTAGGTTGAAAAATTCCATGGGCTTGGATCAAAACTTGAATGATAATGAATGGTGTTCAAAACTTACCATTTTCTCCCATTTGGCCATCCAATCTTCCCTTAACAATCTTGCACGAATTTAAATCAGATAATATGCTCATAAACCTCAATATTTGATTCCATAATCAACCACAAATCAAATCTCTTGATTTTTTATATTTATTTTGATTTAAATTGAATTTAAAGGATTTAAATCCAATAAAATATGGAATAAATAATAAAAAATCAGAAAATGTGATCAAATGGTCGTGGACCATCTTAAAATGAAGTTTGGGTTGTCACAAAATGGGCCCTTTTGGCAAAAAGTGGAGTTTGGCCATTATTTGCTTTGTGCACCTCCTCAAAATTGTCCAACTTTGACAATGCATAACTTCCTCAATTTTTATCATTTGGATGTGTTCTTGGACTTTTTAGAAACCTCAAGATGTCCTCTAATCACTCCTTTTAGTCCCATGTCAATTTGATCTCCCATGTTCAAGTTATGAGCTTTTGAAAAATGTTGACTTTTGTTGACTTTCAAAATGACCTATAATGTCTTGGCTCATATCTCCCGAATGAAGCATTTCTGGACTTGGCTTGTGAGACACAAAGTTGTAGGGAATTAAATTTCCTTCAAGATGGGCTTTGGTTGAGGAATTTTTGATGAAGTATGTGGAAGTTATGCCTGGTCAAAGTATAGTTGACTTTTCCTACAAAAACCCTAATTTAGCAACCCCCAATTCTTGATGATTCTGAGGTTTCCTTGATGAATCATGATCAACCCTTGATCAAAAGATGAATTTCACTCCATAATCTTGATGTTGACCAAAAGCTTGAGGTTTGACTTTGTGTTGACCACAATTGACTTTTTGACCAAGTTAACTGATTTTTGGCTGTCTGAACATCTGACTGACCAAACTTGTAAGGAAATTCCTGAAACTTGTTATGAGGATTCTTTGAAGTGTATGGGACACCATGAAGTCCTTTTGAAGCTTTATAAGTCTAATCTACTTTGAGAAGTACACAACCTTAGTTGGATTTATTGCTTAGGAGGAGGTTTTGTCTGATGAAACTTTTGAGTACCCTTGAGCAACTGAAAATCTTATGAATCACTAGGAGACCTCTTGAGGCATATTGTCTTGAATATGTGAGGGAAAATTTTGGGGTACAACAGGGGTATAGAAATGGGGTGTTACATTATGCACTTTTCCCTTGTCAACTATGCGATAAGTCGGTGACGATAAATATAGCTGACAAGATGAAATACTCTAAACCAATAATAAATATGTTACTATTAATATGTATATATGTCAATTAAAATGAATGTACTAATTTAATTTCATAATAACATGTATAATTACCTCGGGAAATCTCTTTTGACAATTGATACTAGCTTTGTCACTAGCATCTTTCAACTCTGAACCGCGCCTTTCTGCCATATATCTTTCTTTGTCCTTTTGCAATTCACGGACTTGCGCTTTTAATTCCTCCAACGTTTGCATCACTTGTTGATTGCTAGGATTTTTTTCTTTGGATGCTTATATAAGGATGATGGAGTCACACCAAATTCCTTACCCCTTACACGGCCGGAAAACTCAAGAACATTTAGTACTCGACTAAGTATGCTCCTGCAATCCTCGTCCTCACCTGTAGTTAAGGATTGAGATAGAGTCTCCTGAAATTCATTTACATATCGACAATTATTAGTGGGGATTAAAAATTAGTTATATGTTAGTAAACTTTTGATTTAATTAAAGACATAATGTTACACTTACAGAGTCGTCAAAAACATGTTGAACATCTTCCCTAACAACTCCATCCTTGCCGACACGAGCAACCTTCCACAAAACATGTCCCGGAAGAGATGTTTCTTAACTTTTACTCTCTTCTAACCACACATTGAGACAAATAATTAGATAATCAGTTATAACACATTGAGAGAATTAATAAGATCATAGCATTTATATATATATATATATATATATATATATATATATATATATATATATATATATATATATATATATATATATATATATATATTTACCATTTTTTGTTGTAAGCGTGCATATCCCAAACGCCCTTTTTTGTATGGATACGTGGGTTTTGATGCACTTTGCCGATTTATGTCACTCACTTCCTGGATAAACAAGTTTAAGTCATATCAGAACAATCTAATGCATTAAGTATACAATACAATTAATAGAAATGACAAATTAACATTTCATGTAATTTTTCGGTTCTTCGTTTGGCTAGAAATGTATCCCATTCTTCAGGTGTAATCAAGTCCGCATACTTCATTGGAAGTTCTGCTTCAACAAACTTCCCTTGCTCATCCTTTAGAAAAATGGTTGATAAAAATGTTCAAAAGCCTCTGAGTCTTTTTTCGGCTAATTGAAGACAATATTTTTTTCGGCTTTCATCAATGTTAAAAGATCTCTACAAAAAAACATACACATAGAGTGTGTTAGTATAAGTAATTTAAAGACATAATCGTCAACAAAAATCTAATAACATTAACCATATATGGTACGTACCTGTATCTCAGTCCATATTTTTTCTTTACCGGCTTGAAACGCTGGATTTCTCCAGTTATCACAGGTGATTGGAATGTGCTGACGAACAAGTGAACCTATGTAACTTATCAACATTGCACTGTTAGGCTCAATTAGTTGGTCTTCAACACTCCAATGTACATCACATTTGATTCCTTTATCTCTTGCACGAATTATTGACTTCATAATTGTTATTCCTCGTGTAATTCCTCTTTCTACATTCTAAGCTGAATCATTTGCATCATTTGTATCGTGCGAGTCATTTGTATCCTGGTTACTAGCCATTTGACATGTAGTAAAGAAAAAAAATAAACATCCA